>OX459048.1:22817093-23417093 GCA_949775005.1 Orthosia gothica | reverse complement strand
ACAAATGCGATGAGTTCATCGCTTTAATTGAACAAATATATTTCGATTGAACCTCTGTGTAGACCCAGGTTTCAAGCATTCTTACTTTAAACCTTTTAAATTGCTAGTGTACGTGCAATTAGGTCGAAAGCTAGAGTTACAGACTCTGCAAAGAAAATGTATTGTTATTTGGTAAGTGTTAACTTGCTTTTAGTTTTGATTTTGCTTGTTAAAGTTATGTCCATATGTCTGTATTGCCAACGATTTTGTTGGCTACAGAATAAAATGAAGGTAGTTTTTACCTTTTTGATTTAAATGAGGCAGAGAGTGAGAGTAGAATGGATTGAAAGGGGTGAATACTGTGATGCCGACTAAGTTATTGAAAAGTTTGGAAATAGATATGTTACTCCTATCCAAAATCAATGATGGCTTCATTATTTTTTTTATTTTTATTGATAGTCTCGTATTGACCTCTATCTCACCTGATGGTAAGCGATGATGTGGTCGACGGTGTACCGCGCTTGCCAAGAAGTATCCAATTCACTCTTGACTTAAATACCCCGAGGTTGTAGCTATCTGGAAACACTGGACTTCTTAGCTGTACGCATAATGCAAGTATTTCCAAAATGTTTAGTGGGTGGAATGTTCACCATGTACCGATGGCGCATCGCTGTACGTCTTGTAGTCCGATGATGGAACGGGCTAGGCGGAATTAGATCGTGCAAATCCATCGCACACACCCCGAAATGCAATCGATAAAAACCAATAAGCTGGCAACTCGACGACGATGTTCAAGGCTCTGGAGCTTTGACTCGACTAGTGCATCATTGCCGATGAGTCTCTTGGCCCGTTTTTCGATCGATTCTAGTGCATCAAGCTGGTATTTGGCAGATCCGTCCCAGAGATGAGAACAGTATTCCATGCAAGATCGAACTGGCGCTTGATACAACTTAAGCAGCTGTTAGAGCTGTGGTTGATAAAACCCGTATCTATCTTTGACTGCCATATTTGTAAAATATTTACAATAACTAAATAGAATTAAATAAACTCGCGCTAAAGTTGCCTCAATCTACGCCAGTGCCTCTAGCAGCAAATTAATTGGAATAAGGGCATGAATTGGATTTAGAGAAAGTAAAAGAGCTGTCCTAAATATCTATTATTGTTAGTGATATTGAGTGTTAGTAAACACGCAGGAGCGCCTGAATGTTACTGTTCATTGTGCATTGTGGACCCTGAAACTCGAAACCCATGTCCTTCATGTCGGAATTTAGTAACACTATTTAGAAGCATCAAAAGCATAGTGAAACTAAAAGAATTTGACTGCTACGAGAATAGTTTTAGGATTCCGTACGGAATGGTAAGAAAATAACAAATGCAGTCTTCGCCTGTCTATCACTCTGTCTGCTCAGTTTTGGAATTAACAGGTCAGTTTCACAACAAAATTCTTCACTGCTTTTCCTAAAACTCATAAAATAATTGAAAACCACTGACAAAACATCCCAAACATTTTTTAAAATAAAATTGAGGCCCTGAAATGCTTTTAACCACACAGAATATTTTTCCCAAACACATTTTACGTAAGCACCGTTACCGTAGCCACTAAATGTAAATTTAATTGTTCATATATTTTAGGGAACGTAATGGTAGACGAGAATAAGACGAGCTATTACGTACACCACTTTATGAAAGCATTGTTTTAAGAAATATTATTGTTAAAGGGCTAGGCAATTATTATTTCCTACCTACGTTTCATAATAGCTTAAAGCTCTCTATTGGTTAAAGGAACCAATACTACACTCTTTGTGCTGTAGCATGGTGCGGGTGACAGTTTCAATAACATTTTTTACGCATATACTTAATTGATATATAAAGATTGACTACGTGATATTTTGCATCTTTGACAATCTATATCGATGGTAAAATGAATTTATGCCGAATAGAGCAAGATCCTAGAGCCTCCAAACGTTTCTAAGTGGGAATATGTTGAGGGCTCTGGAATCTTGTGAGCCAGACATACCCTTCTTTTTTCAGAATTTCTGGCAGAAGGTATACTTCTAGGTAGTTGAGGATTCAATTACCACATCGACTCTACTGAAAACCCACAACATATTCCCCTTTTTAAGGTTCCGTAGCCAAATGACAAAAAACGGAACCCAGATTCGTCATGTCTGTCTGTCCGTCCGTATGTCACAGCCACTTTTTTCCGAAACTATAATAACTATGCTGTTGAAACTTGGTTAGTAGATGTATTCTTTAAACCGCATTAAGATTTTCACTCTAAAATAGAAAAAATAAAAAAAAATTGGGGGTCTCCATACTTGAAAGTGAAACTAATATTTTTTTTTTCCATCAAACCCATACGTGTGGGGTATCTATGGATAGGTCTGCAAAAATGATATTGAGGTTTCTAATATAACTTTTTACTAAACTGAATAGTTTGCGCGAGAGACACTTCGAAAGTGGTAAAATGTGTGTCCCTCCCCCCGTAACTTCTAAAATAAGAGAATGATAAAACTAAAAAAAATATATGATGTAAACTACCACCGAAAATTGGTTTGAACGAGATCTAGTAAGTAGTTTTTTTTTTAATACGTCATAAATCGTAAACCGAAATTTACCAAGTACGGAACCCTTCGTGCGCGAGTCCGACTCGCACTTGGCCGGTTTTTTATAGACGCAATCAGCGAATATCCTACAGCATGTGTAGCGATAGCGAGTTACCTTTATTTCTGTGATTTACCAAACTGGCTGCATAATGCGATAATGTCTAGAGTTGAAAATTGTGGTTGATGATCTTAAATTAAATGAAATTGAATAAGCAGTCTAAACCAATCTACTATTTGGGTTTATTATTTTGATTCTGCGCTACATTTCTAAGTCACGGGGGCAATCCTAAAAAAATTGTATCGTTATTGCTAGAATATCAGCAATCAGCAATGGCGGATGTCAAAATGCCAAAAGGAATCGATCACGTGACAAATCGATAGTGCGTCCTATACATTTATGATCTTTAACCAGTCGCTATCGCAACGCTTTTACTGATAGAATGTCACTAGTCTTGTAAAATCCAGTCTGAAAATGGAATCTTGTACAACCTACAGTACTGATGAAAGAAACAGAAACAATGGATAAAATTGCTTCAAGCCACACTGCTCTCAAAACGGTGAAGAAAAACATCGTGAGGAAACCGGCATGTCCTAGAACTAAAAATTCGAAGATATGACACAACCACCGACTCGTTCTGGGCCCGTGTGGTGGATTACGGCCCATTCCTTCTCTCTTAGAGCGGAGGCCCTGTGGCACATTAGTGGGAACAATAAAAAGCTGATGATGATGAATTAACGTTTGATAAAGCCGTACAAACTACAATTGTAAGTAACCAATTTAACAAATAAGATGCTGCCTTATATTCACAAAATAAACATCTGCATGAACCGCAGTTCCACATTCTTTTACGTTGATTAAACAAAATTCCACGCTGAATTTTTGCTTTTTGTTCTGGAAGAACACCAATGCACTGCGGCTCGCATAATTGTATTATTGTACGTATTCCGGCACGGACATAAAATTAACTAGATGACGCCATTCGCGAATGTATTAAAAAGGGGGTAAAAGTGAGAGCAATCCTCTTAGTTTGATCTCTTTCATTTAGCGTTACCGGCACTGGACATAAAAAAACGGCCAGGTGCGAGTTGGACTCACGCACCGAGGGTTCCGTACAAACTGCTTCATTCACCAACATAAAAAGGTAAAATACTGAAATTCATAAACAATCCAAGCACCGCAAACATTGCTCTAACAAAAAGTTTAGTTTTACTTTTCGCAGTATAATAATAATAATAATAATAATGATAATAGTATCTTGACTTGGCTCGCGAGGTTGTCGACATGTGGGATGTGGACACAGCGATCATTGTACCGATAGTCGTGTCAGCCAATGGCTTAATAGCCACGAGCCTCGACCAACACCTTAGGAGGCTCTCGTTAGGCGGCTGGGTCAAGGGCCTGATCCAGAAAGCAGTATTGCTGGACACGGCTCGTATTGTTAGGAGGTTCCTCTCTCTGGAGCCCTGACCGCCGGTAGCTTGGACCCTGTTCCCGATACCGGTGGGTCTCTATTTTTTATATTTTTAAATGTTTTTTTTTTTTTTTGTATGTTTTATAAAAATATTTAAAAATGTAGAAAATAAGAAAGAATATGAATAAAGGAGATAATAATAATAAGCCCCCTAAACAACCACACGTCCTGATTGACCATCTAATCACGTGGGGGGCGGACACACGAATGAGATATTACTGGCGTGGCTAACGTGGCTCTGGAAACCCATTCAATATGGAGACTCGTTCAAAGAATAAACGTATAGGACCGCTACCCGAGGGCGATCGTCGGGGCGCACCTGGGGCCGATGCTGGGTGTCACAGCATACGATCCATCGGCGGTGGGGGACTGAGCAGGCGGGTTCTCCCCGATAAAAATACTACAGCCGAACCGACAGACAGACTAGACAATAGAGCAGTTACATCTGCCGAAGATGTTTCGCAGGTGGCATCAGCTACTCAGCCTGCGACCACCAAGGCGGGAAAACCACGAGTGCGCATGAAATGGACGGAAGATATGAACATATTCATCATGCGCACATACTTCTATGTTACAAAACTTGAAGAGGACAAAACAATGTATTGCACACAACTATTTCAAAAATTTAAACTACAATACCCAGATATGAATGTTACAGAGCAGAGAATAGCAGACCAAAGACGAGTTATTATTAGAAATAAGCTATTATCGGATAACACGTTAAATAGAATCAAATTTGAAATAACAGAGCAGCTTAAAAAAGAAGAAGAGGAAAGTTTAAATATTTCACAACAAAATAACACTTTACAAATAACTCAATCACTCACACCTTGTAATCCATCCTTACAATATGACTCGAGCATAGGGACTGAATATTTTGACACCACACTACCTGTTAACGCACCACATAGCAGTCAATCAACTATAGATAATTCAATGCTAATACAAACTCAAACGGTATTTGACCCTTCGTTAGTAGAGACACTAAACAATGAACTAGAAATAAATATGTTAAAATATAATGGAATAGATCCCAAATGTAGACCTTTATTACCAAAAATGCGAAAAACTCGTAAATTATCAGATATCATTAGTATATTTAACCAAAAAATTATCCCACTAAAACTTTCATCTCTGGAAAACTTATCCGATACACATTCTCTATTTTATTGTATAGCTCTTACGGTCGCTGAACATTTTAAATTCAAAATAAATATAGGCAGGTCAAGCTATAAAACTAAAGTAAAAAACGAGCCACCATGGCAGAAAAGATTAGAAACAGACATAACCCTACTAAGAAAAGACATAAATAGGTTGACACAATATAAAAATGGTAACACATCAAGAAGGCTTGAAACAAAAGTTAATGAAATTATTGCGAAGACCAAACAACACAGCTCACACGAAAATTTTAATAAAAGGATAGAAGACCACCTAGACACCTTAAAACAAAAACTCTTAGTCAAGAGTCATAGGATAGCAAGATACAAAAAAGCCAAAGAAAGAAAGGATAACAACAGACTATTTACAACAAGTGAGAAACAATTTTATAGAAAGCTTAAAGGAAACGATACGACTATCATAAATCCACCATCGGAAGAGAGTTTAAAAGAATTCTGGCAAGGAATCTGGTCAGACAATGCTGAACATAATAAAGAAGCTAGATGGATACAAGAAGAAATAGTTAGATCGGAAAAAATTGAAGAAATGCCGTTTGAAGATATAGATACTGTTGAATTAAATATGATTATAAATAAAACACATAACTGGAAAGCAGCAGGAATAGATGGTTTGCATAATTTTTGGATAAAAAGATTACAGGCACTACATAGTACATTAGCTAAACAAATTAATGATATTTTAAAAGGTAACGAAAATTTGCCAGATTTTCTCACAAAAGGCATCACATATATGATCCCAAAATCTAGTAGAACCCAGGATCCCTCACAATACAGACCTATAACTTGCCTCCCAACTATGTACAAAATCATAACGTCTTGCATTACTAACAAAATTATTAAACACACCGAAAAATATAATATTTTAACTGAAGAACAGAAAGGCTGCAGACGAGGGCATATGGGTTGCAAGGAACAATTAATTATTGATTCCACTCTCTTAAAACATGTCCAGAGAGCAAGAAAAAACTTATACATAGCGTACATAGATTACAAAAAAGCATTTGACAGCGTACCGCATTCATGGTTAGTTCAAGTTCTAAATATCTATAAAATCAACCCACTGTTAACAAATTTTCTTAAAAACACCATGGGATCCTGGAAAACTACTCTTAAGCTACAAACACAAACCTCAAACTTAACTATAGATGAAATAGAAATTAAAAAGGGAATATTTCAAGGGGACTCACTAAGCCCTCTATGGTTTTGTTTAGCCCTAAATCCACTCTCTCGAGCATTAAACGAATCTAAATTAGGATTTGACATAAAGAACAATAGATCACTATTACACCAAATAACACATTTACTTTATATGGATGATTTAAAACTATACGCTAATAAAAATACAGATTTACATGGTGTATTAGACATAACAACATCGTTTTCAAAAGACATTAGAATGGATTTTGGACTAGACAAATGCCGAAAGCTTAACATAGAAAAGGGTAAGATAGTCGGCGGAAGTTACACAACAGATTCGGTAGAAGTGATAGAAGCAATGAAAAATGAGGAATTTTATAAATACTTAGGATACAATCAAGCGCGACTATTAGAGCACAAATCTATAAAAGATAAACTAAAACAAGAATATTATAAAAGAATCCATTCATTATGTAAAATGTACCTCTCTAGTAAAAATTTGTTCAAATCTATAAATACTTATGCTATACCTATACTAACTTATTCTTTTGGCGTTATAAAGTGGTCTAAAACAGAATTAAATGCACTTGAAACTAAAACTAGAACAATTCTTACACAACATAGATATCACCACCCTAAATCAGCAATCGAAAGAGTCATTACGTCCAGAAAGGAGGGGGGCAGAGGGCTAATTGAAATATCACATTTACACAAAAGGCAAATAATAAACCTAAAACAATTCTTTAATAGGAAGAAGAATACTAGTAAATTACATAAAACAATAGTAGAAATAGATAACAAATATACACCACTGAATCTTAGCGAAGGTAATATTGAAACAATAGACAAAGCAAGACACTTAGAAGAGATACATAAAAAATGGAGACAGAAAGAACTACACGGAAGACATCCTAACGATCTAAACCAAACACACATTGATAGGGAAGCTTCCAACAAATGGCTTGAATTAAGTGGGCTGTTTCCAGAAACAGAAGGATTTATGCTAGCCATTCAAGACCAAGTCATTAATACCAAAAATTATAGAAAATATATTATAAAAGATAGTACAGTTAGAAACGATTTATGCAGAAAATGTCACAGCAAACCTGAAACAATACAACATATTACAGGAGCTTGTATGACATTGACTCAGAACGACTATACTCACCGGCATAACCAACTTGTTAATATTATACACCAAAAACTTGCAACCAATCTTAAACTCATGCAGGATCCGTACACACCATATTACAAATATTCACCTAGAGCTGTTTTAAAAAATCAATTATACAAAATATATTATGACCGCACAATAATTACAGATCACACTATTTATAACAACAGACCAGATATAACACTTGTTGATAAAGAAAACAAACACACATACATAATAGATATAGCAGTCCCAAACACTAATAATATACAAAAAACTATCACAGAAAAAATTAGGAAGTACACAGAGTTACAAGAAGAAATTACCAGAGTTTGGAAAATGAATAGAGTTACAATAGTCCCTATAGTCATATCAACAACAGGTGTTATTCCGAAACAAATATACAATAGTTTTAATGTTCTCAATCTATCAAAATACACATACCTAACACTACAAAAAGCTGCAATATTAAACACTTGCCGAATAGTAAGAAAATTTTTACAGTTAGATTTAGATTACAATTTGAGTGCAGTACAAAATAATTTACCAGGTCAAATAGAACATTAGGATTTCACCTTGGTTTACACCCGTGAGATTCTATAAAAACACCAGGTTCTTACCTGAGAAACTGAAGTTTAAAAACCATAATAATAATCTTTATTATAAACATCTTACAGGGTATCTTTGAGGTGAGACCCTGACCTCCAAACTAGTAAAATACTGTATCTTGAAGGTCAGTTCCTTCCCTTCACAAACGTGTTATTAAATACAAGTACAATATGTCCATAATTTTAACGTAGGCTATCTTATATCTTAGACCAGTAAACAACAATATATTACTAGATTTAAATATAACTAAAACTAGAAAAACATAAATACATTTAAAAAATAAAGTAATACAGAAGAAAAAAAAAATATAAGAATGTTTGTGTGTAGTTGAGTGTGTGTGTGTGTGTGTATGTATATGTATGTGGGTGTGTGTATATGTGTGTGGGTGAGCGTGTGCGTGATTGAGTGTGTATTTCATACCGTTACAACAAAAAGAGACTCAATTTTTTCATAGTCCATGTCATTCAACCATGCAATAATTTTACACTTGACTTGATTATTACTGATTGATCTGATGTTATGAATGGACTGTGTTAATTTATTGTATAACCGTGGGGCGTGGATGTTGTAAATTCTGCTAGCAAATTTTGTTTTGGCTCTAGGTACTGGACACTGCACTTTTCTTTTATTTAACTTTGGTAAAGACGGAATGACCCGTCTGTGGTATCTACGTAGGACTTCATAGACATAAAGTTTACGAACACTCATGACATTTATTTCGTCGTATAGATCTTTGGTGGGATAGCGATAGGGAAATTTAAATGCGACTTTTAGCAATGATCTCTGTGCGCGCTCAAGAACAATCATAATTGTTTTACAAGCCCCACCCCAGGCTATGATGCCATAGTTAATAACACTTTGACCAAGTGCAAGATATGTTTGTACCAGGAGATCTCTGCCAGCCACATCACGCAGGTTTTTAAAGGCGAGTATTAATTTCCTTGTCCTGGCGGCTACCGAATTTATGTGTGCACCCCAGTTCAGTTTATCATCTATTATGATACCTAAATACTTAATCGTTTTTGATTGAGCTAAGATAGGACACGTGCAACTTGTACCGTTATCTAGATAAGGATTCCTGTTGCATGGGTATGTGTGACTCTTAATTGTAATTGTATCTTATGGGGCGCCTGATTTTGTAATACTGAAACAAAGATATTTCGTTTTCTCCGCATTTAGGTTTAACAGGCTGTTTTCTAACCACCGCGTTACGATACGTAGCCCTTTTTCAACAGTAGCCCTTATTGAGACCCATGAAGTATCGTGAAACAGAATAACTGTATCATCTGCGAACATAATTAATTCAGCTCTATCAATTTTGATGTTGCAGAGCTCATTAATATAGAGTAAAAATAGGCTTGGTCCAAGTGTACTCCCCTGGGGAACGCCATATGCAATGTCACTGCTTTCGCCAACCTCCTCTCCAATCCTAATGCACTGTTGCCTTCCAGACAAATAGTTCTGAAACCACAGAAGTGGAATGCCTCTGATTCCTGCATTCTGAAGGCGTGAGATGAGAATAGGAATTGATACGGTATCAAATGCCTTCTTGAGGTCCAAAAACACCCCCACGCATTTTTCTCCCTTATCTAAGTATGATGTAATGCTAGAGGTTAACCTATCCACAGCGTCAGTAGTAGAATGATTAGATCTAAACCCAAATTGGTTGTCGGATAAGATGTTATTTATTTCTAGGTATTTCGTTAATCTCTTATTGACTACTTTCTCTAAAATTTTAGACAAAACCGAAAGAAGTGATATAGGTCTATAATTATTAGGTACATTACGATCACCAGACTTGTAAACAGGTATTACTATAGCTTTTTTAAATGCATTGGGAAAGCTTCCACTACTTAGGCTTAAATTGCAAAGATGGCTAATAGGAGAGCTAACTCGAAGGCATAGCTGCTTAATAACTGACGTGGAAATTTTGTCCCAACCTGTGGCGCTGCTTGATTTAAGGTTCCTTATTATATCCATTATTTCTACGGGGTCAGTTGGAGCAAATGACATAGAATTTGGAGGCCCATTACATGTTAAAGCTTCACTCGCAAGCGTTTGGTCACTAATTTGGAGTTTACTTAAAGTAGCATTAGCTAGATCCTTACCGATCGAGGTAAAATATTTGTTAATTTGATTCAAAGAGTCAGCAGAATTTTCAGAAATTGTAAGCAGTTGTTTTGGACAATCTTTCTTTTTATTGAGATAGCATAATTGTTTAATAATATTCCAGGTTTCTTTGTTATTGCCTTTATGTTTTTGTAATTGGTGCTGATAATATTCTTTCTTTAACAGTTTTATCAATCCATTACATTTATTCCGGTACGCAGTGTAATATAGCCGTAATTGCTCATTATTTAATTGTTTTTTAATTTTTTTATGAAGATCATCTCTTTTCCTAATAGAATTTAGTATCCCGGCAGTTATCCATGGCTTCAATGGCCTTTTTTTTCGTGGTAAGTGGATCATCTTTGTGTTATTATTTATGGCGTTTTGTAAGCAAGTTATTAAAGTTTCTGCTGCATGATTAACGTCAACGGTATGGAAATAATCATCGTTTAGTGTTAATTTTAGTTCTTGGTCAATATTATCAAAATTGGTTACAGTTCTAGATGTTGATATATTTGATAATTGTTTTGTAATATGTGCCATATTTATGTACAGAAGTATAGGAGCGTGATCAGTAAGCTCTTCAAAAACTATTGACTGTATATCAGACGATGTTTTAACCATAAAATGATCAATACAGGTCCGGATTCTGGTGGGAAGGTTAATAGCTTGTTTTAAGCCAAATGAAGCCATTAGATTTAAATACTGATGGGCGTGGGTATTTAAATTATCCAAAAGGATGTCCAAGTTTATGTCACCAGTGAAAATGATGTTCGCGGTTTTTCAATCCTGCAAAATTACGCTTAATGAATCAATATATTTTGTTGGATTGTGGAAACAAGGTGGCCTGTATGAACATATAAGTGTATAGCTTTTGCAAATATCTACCACAAGACAATTTCCTTCATCCATAAATGGCTCATAATGTGTGCAGTTAAGTTCATCCCTTACGTACACGATAATCCCGTCATTTTTATTAAAACTGTTTTTGGTACTTAATGCGCTGTAATTATTTATTGTAGGTATGATGCTGTTTTCGTCTATCCAACACTCGGTTAATACGAAAACATCTATTGTGATATCTATTTTCGAAACAAATACAAGAAATTTGTCCAGGTTACAATTTACACTACGTATGTTAATTGTAATTACTGTTAGAGAATTATTGCCTATTGCATTATATTTTAACGTAGTCGAACAGTTTGCGGGATTTTCTAATTTAAAGCATTTAATATCCATGGATGAGTCTAAATCTGTCACTATATTATGGTTTATGTTATTGAATTTTGAAAGAATAGTCTAAAAGGCACGCAACAAAGGATCTTTCGGTTTTGTTCGTGCATGATAAAGGCTATTGAAATAGTATTACTACTCTTAATATGTAAATAAAATAAGAATCCGAAATATGTAAATATCATTATTTTTAGTACATTATAAATTTTTATAATCTCTTTTGTGATGCTATCTATGAAATTAGAATGTAGAATATCCAGGATTAGAACGGTATTGTACGAATGTAAGCAGTGTGTGTAATTATTTGCGATGTGAAAGAATGTTGAAAATTGATTGTGTGTGTATGTGTGTGTGTGTTTGTAATGATTTTTAGAGTATTGCAAAGAAACACTAAGGCTAAATACAAGTAACTCAACCTACTAAAGATTACGAAAATCTTGTTATGCTGTATCACTGGTGATAGTCATTTCGCATTTTTAAGGGAGATTAAATGTTCTTCATTTTTTACCAAAATTTGTGGCTTTCCTTCCATTTCTCGAAGAAAAACTCTCCCGTTTGCTGTCCAGCAGAATTTAAAATTTTCGTTGGTGGCAAAATCTCTTGCCATGAAAAAGAGTCGTCTGCCCCTTGCAGTGAGTCGTTCTGATAGGAAAATCGGCGAGTTGTTACCTTCTAGTCCCAGGTGAGTGGAGTTTAGTTGCTGTAGGGAGTTGTCTCTGTTATATTTCCGAGCCATAGATAAAATGTTTTGTTTAATTAGGGTGTTAGAAAATTCGACATAGAGAGTTCCGATGTATTTATCCTTCTTACTGGGCACCCGATACACGTCTCTAATGTCTCCAGTCTCCAATTTTACTTTCAGGTAATCCGAAAGTTTAGAAACCATTTTGAAAAGATTCTCTTTCTTGCCATCATTGGGCTTTGGTATGTTCCTTATTTCTATCATAGTTTTAAGAGAATTACGTTCAATTTCTTCACACTTATCTTTCATATACACTAATTCGGTAATTAATGATTTACGCCCCTCTTCTAGGGATATAATTTTACTTTCCACGCTTTTAATTTGCTGGGAGACAAATTGAATGTTATTGTCAATCTCCAAGTTTTTCTCAGCGATATTTGATGACGATGATTTAAGCTCATAGATAAGCTTTTCAAGTAAGTCCATCCGTGTTTTTTGTTCGGATGAGAATTTCCCAAATAGCTCCTTCATTTCCAGTCTAAACGCCGTCAATTCATCGTGGGAGTCGTTAGATAAGCGACGGCGTTTATCACGTTTAGTGATATTGTATTCATTACGTGGTGTTGTCAACAACGTCGGTAGGTCCGAGTCCGACGCGGCTCGGCCTTGTTGAGGTGGTGATCCCTCAGCACGCTGCATTTGGATTTTATGTTAACACAGTACTTATCAGGTGACAAGAAAATGAGTGACAATACCTGTATGTCACGTGAACTATGTGCCAACTCACGCGTAGCGGCGATCGGCCACCAGTGGTGAGCACAATCGGGCACAGTGAATGACGAGCGGCACGATCACACCCGCACGCAGAGACGCGGTGCGAAACAGCGTAGTGACACTCAGGTACCAGGGCGGCAGATGTTGAAGGACAGTGTCGTATGACTCGCAGACGCTGCGCGATGAGCGTAGCGCGTCGTCTCACTCGCACGCAGGGGCGGGGCGATCCAGCGCAGCGTCTGGCACACACTCACGCGCAAGGCAAGTCGGCACAGCGTCCGACTAATACGCAGCGGCTTGACTTCACTGTATAATACGCGTAACCTCTTGCTACTTATGCACTCCTATTTTTGTTTCGAATTTATGATGACAATTTTTTTATATTTTTGGATTTAAAACAACAATAAACACGTCCACTTGCTGTAGATCCGAGGGGGGAAGGGATTATATATTTCATAAGTTGGTCGACTGTTACTCGTAAACTTCTAAAGCCTACTTAGCTGTGATAGTTTTACTTTTAATTCCGTTATATATAGTTTTACTGTCGTGATTTTTTTCAAATATCCAAAACCAACCATTTAGCTGGCAGAGGGGGACACTTGACTGTAACAAAAATTAGCAATCTAAAGTTTAATTTTACGCCAACGGATCCCTGAATCGGAAAATGGTTTTCACAGACCCGTAATATTTTTGAATGGCCTAAACAACGATACCTCACACTATTGGAAAGACGAGAAAAATAACATCCCCACTTTACATGTACAGAAGATACAAACATTTTATTTTCCTGTTTTTTAACCGACTTCAAAAAAGATTCCGACGAATTGAGAACCCCCTCCGGTTCTCAATTATTATCCTCCTCCGGTTCATATGATGGGATCCTAGAGAAATCGAGGGAACTCTTCAAATATTATAAGCATACATATAGGGATTTTGGTAGTTTCATCAACAATGCAATCATTTGCACTCAGAAAGTATCATTTGGTGAAGTGGAACTGATGAAGAAGACCACAGATGGCTACTGCAACTCCTTAATGCTAAGTAAGTCACGGGTAAAAGGTATATCGAATAGTTAGTCGACTATGATGAAACAAATACTTAAAAATAAATGGCACTGATGAAAATGGTACGATCAAACTGATCTGATGAAGAAGCTGGAAGGTAGGCGCTGGAACTCCGAAATTAAAACAATGTTTCCTAACCGTGTTTGGGCTTATTGGAATAGTCTTGATATTTACTTTGGCAATTTAGGTAATTGGAGGTACCAACAAAAAATTAAAACAGAAAGATCGTAAAACGGTAAACAGGTACTAAAGACGCCGACTTCGGAATAGAAAGTTATTTTTCGCTTTGTAGTGTTTTGTTTTGGAAGTCGGTTTGATTTTTTTGTTAAAAAGATTTATTTACCCCTTTGTCGGTGTGATTAATATGTTTATTCATGCTAAATTATAGCTTTCTGGTACAAATAATCTCTGAGCTAAACTGCGGATGGATAGACAGACGGATATGGCGATACAATAAGAATTCCTTGTTGACTATGGAACCCTAAAAATACCTAATTACGCCGTACTTAGCTATAAAAAAGTTGGCGGAGACAATGGAAATCTTTTCTTTTGCAGTAATTACTATATTTAGGTGGATCTCTTGATTTTCATACAGATGGATGGACTTGCGTTATCTAGTTAGATTTATGTCTGTGTTCCGGTATGCCACGTTTGTACTTTGCACTTATTGCCGGCATGTGCCCGCGGCTTCTGAATGCAGTCTGGAATTGTGTGCATACCTTTACAAATTCTGTTCTTGGTAATAAAATTTGGACTTAAATAATGGAAAAGCTTTTTAATTTAATCAACTTTTTGTATATGTTATAGGTGAGACAGTTACACTAAAGGCTGGTAGTCCGTTATTACTGAATAAGAATTTGAGTTACAGGAGTTTAATCCTAGGTGGGTAAACAGGGGCCCTAGAATATTCAGAAAGAAATAACAATGTATCCGGTTTCAATTCTTCGGCTTCTGAAGTATGTCAATGCAGGCGGCGATACCGCGTACCGCGAGTTCGCCGCTATAGGCACTGCGTGAGGTCTCCGATATGGCAAATTCATAGTATTTTGGCTTTTAGCGCGAGTTTATTTAGTAACCCAGTCTTCATCTTATGAAGAAATAAGTACTAGATTCGAGGAGTGTAAGGGGTTCCCAATAACATCCTAGGAACCCAAGACAACCTCAACTATTCGTGGTAGACCCAAAAGGAGAATGACCAAAAGTGGTACCAAAAAGTCTCACGCATCAAGACTAAAATTTTATAGTAATTAGTTTCATAATTTTTTACGACATTACGCATCGCGGATTGATTTTTGAATAGGGAATTCACTTTTCAGTTTAAAAGTATGGATATTGTTTTACTCTCTATAAATGACCGTTTCACATTCCGTTTCACATGATATGATTAACGTAACCTTTTTGATATAGCTTTACTATTCCCATGGATTATGTGTGTTGCCACTTTTAACCGTAAGAGCAATTCAACAACCGATTGATATACTAAATATCTGCCAAAATAAGCCCGTCACCTCAAGGCAACGTTAAAAATCACTTAAAACTGTAATTTCTACTTCAACTCACCCAAATCCTTCCAACTGAAATACATTATACTGCCGCGATAGAATTAGGTGCTAATCATATCCCGGGCTAGCTGTTTTATAACACACTCTAAAGATTTCTAGGTTCGTAAATGCACCTAGGTTCCAGTTACACACTTGAACAAACTTATGTCATAAGTAAGACAATCTTTAGTTGAAAGTAAAGCCATAAACGAGCTCTGCCCCGTACCAGTAGTGTCTCATCCCATACAAAGAAACCGTGCCGACGTTCTACACTGATTATCTTTTGTACATCGATCGCGTTCGGTTCCGTTCCGATCCTTTCCACGGATATAGATGGTGATCTATCTATTGCCGTGGAACGGAACCGAACGCGATCGATTTACAAAAAAAAAACGTTATTTTCATATGAAAAACGCTAGTTACGTCAGCACGGTTTCTTTATATGGGATGAGGCATCTGTATTATATTATCTGTGCGCGTACCATGACGTGTCAAAACTATAATGTTTCGACCGTGAAAAAGGTACAGCTGTTTACAAGTCATATACATCTGTCCCTTACGCACACTGGAAATAACTCTGCTCTAAGAGTTAATGGTCACACCCCTGATCAGCACATGGAAGGGGTCCCGTGACCTCTCTCCATGGGGAGATGCGTCTCCTCTAAACGTCGCTCTGCACGGCAGCACGTGACCACTATGCCACCTATAATGGGATTATAACACGGCGTGTTTGTCTAGCTTTTCAAAGAATTTTTGACAATCGTTATCTTTGATCAAATGTCACCTTGTCTAGAATAGATCTAATGATACAGGCTATATAAATACATAGTATAAGACAAAGTCCCTGTTCACGTCTGTTATTTCATTTGTTTCGCTGCTAACTTCTTCTAAACCAAGCAAAAGGACTTCTAGTGGTCATCATAAAATAAAAAGGTTAAAACAAGCCGGCTTTTAATACGGTTTTCAATAAAAGAAAGAGCGATAAACGAGAAAGGCGATGTGACGCCGGGTGAGTAGCTAGTCCTACTAATGTTGTAAGTTTGGAGGGATGGATGGATGGATGGTTTTGTTATTCAATCACGCCAGAACGGCTGAACGGATCTGGACTAAATTTGGCACAAAGTTAGATTATAGTCTGGAATAGCAAATGTACGATTCTCGAGGGACTACTTCACTCACACAATACACAATTTTACGCGGGTGAAGCTCAAGCAGAAACTAGTGATATATAAAGAACTAGTACTTACTTTTAACAGGAATCCAAAAGGTCATGTTTCTTCTGAAGCTCGTTTGTTCCATGTTGGTAACGATCACTCTCACAGTGTGTGTGTGGAGAGCCGTGTATCAGACTTCTTGTTTTTGTTACTACCATAGAATGACCACTAATGGTGGCTTGTTTACAACTGTCGGGACAACGCATTAGGGGCTCTCGCAGTATTTTTCTAAACCGATCTCTAAGTTGATGAATGTGTTTTGAAGTAGATGTTTTTTTTTTAAAGATATTTTTGATTAAAAGAGGTACATATTTTTTAATGTTAAAATAGTGTATATGTATACCTATTCAAAGATAAATTGTTACAGTCAAAAATTATATTATTACCAGTAAAAATGACGAGTCTTTTGCCCAGCTTTTGTAATAAAAATATTGCAAATTATAATATTTATGTAAAATATTTTGGTCTGCCAACCATTTCACTTGACCTGCGTTAAATTTGTGATGCTTCGATAATTTCTTTCAAGATACTGGGTAATAAAAAAAATGAAATTAGTTAGGTACCTATCTATCAAGAAAAATGATGACGAAAATTTGAAATTTGAAAAAAAAATATCGTAATTTTTTTTGTACATTGTATGCTCTATGTCTATCTCCTCTCGTTCAGTCCATCAAAAGATTGTCTGAAAGATATTTCCCTGTGCGATAAGACCGCCCTTTGTCATGTTTGTCTTGTAATTATTAAGGTGTACTATGCACTATACACTAAATATTATAAAAAATACTGATCAAACTTTTGTGAGTCAGTATGTAGGTACTAGCCAGTACCTAGTCATTACAATACTTTTGAGTGTAATTACCAACATTTATAGGCAATATCTTCACGATTTCTTAAATTTGATAAAATTTACGGATAAGATCGACTGACAGCAAGTTTGTGTTGATCTGTGTTCGACTTCGAAAAGTTATCGATTAGAACTTTGATGCCGAGTTTTCGGACTGTAGATCGAAAGATATAGCGAACTTTTAATTAGGTATTAATTATATCGGTTTTCGGGCGAAGTCCTGTTTCTAACAAGTCTGCTCAGAAGTTACCTAATTTCAAATGTTCTGTAAAATTGATTTGGCTAACCAGCTGTCTATAAAAGATAAACAAATTCGAATCTACCTTACTAAAGTGACAGACGCGACAAACTGACAACGATGTAACGGCTATTTTAAGGAAAAAAAAATGTTGTCGCCTTGTCGTGTAGCGCGTGTCTGCGGACACCACTACCTTTAGTATTGATTCGATATTGAGATGTTGTAAATCCCATACTGTTTTCCTTTTAGAACAACAAACAATCTTGAAGGTAGCCTTACTGTCTTGCTTGACATCTCATTAGGAATTGATAAATGCATTGAACATGAGCGTGTATGATGCATTAAAAATGTTATACATGGTATGAATTTTCTCTAGCTACCATTTATATTCAAGGTTAACTTTTAGGAGGCTTAGTTTTAATGCGTATAATATACTAGCTGTTGCCCGCGACTTCGTCTGCGAAGCATTAGTAATTCGAATAGCTTATTTTTTATATCGCAGCATAATATTGTGGGTTTTCCATACAAACTTCTACCTCTCTTTCCACCCCCTTAAGTAAGATTTCCGGGATATAAACTATGCTATGTCCTGCCCAGCGTCTCAAAATATCTCCGAACCAAATTGCATCTAAATCGGTTCAACGGTTTAAGCGTGAAAAGGTGGACAGAGAGACAGACAGAGTCACTTTCACATTTATAATATTAACCCCGCCCGCGACTTCGTTCGTGTGATGGCAACCAAAAATAAGCTGCTATTAAGCCTGAGACAAAGGTAGTTCCAAATCGATGTAGAGGTCGCCATCCTAGTGCCATTTGATTCTTCAAAGAAACTTTGACACCCCTAAATCGTCTTCTGGGGGTAAATCCGAAAAACTAATGATGCCATCCTTTATTATTTTGCCAAAGGAATAAGATTTTTATACAAATAAATGTCTCCCTTTAAAACCTTTAAAAAGTTGAATTTCCAAAAACCCCTCCTAAGTGCTCCCCAACGTCATAAAAAGAAGCTATGTGCAGTAAAAGTAATCAAAAATCTTTACCACCCCGAAGTCGTATTATAAGGGTAGTTTCGAAAAACTAATTATTGAAAACCTTTATTGTTTATTAAGGTTGATATTTATGTCAAGTTTCATGTTTATTCACCCAATAAATCAGATTCTTCAAAAAAATTAACATCCCCTAAGTCGTCTTTTGGGGGTAGTATCAAAAAATAATAAGAGCAACCTTTATTATTCATTTAGGTTAGTATATTAGTGGCAAATTTATTGACCCAAGAATTTTTTGTTTTAAAAACACTGTAATACCTCCTTAATCGTCTTCTGGGGGTAGTTGCAAAAAACTAATAATGACAACCTTTATTGTTTATTTAGGATGGTATTTATGTCAAGTTTCATGTTTATTCACCCAAGAAATCAGATTCTTCAAAAAAATTAAGATACCCTAAATCGTCTTTTGAGGGTAGTTTCAAAAAATAATAACAGCAACCTTTATTATTCATTTAGGTTAGTATTTATGTCAAGTTTCATGTTTATTCACCCAAGAAATCAGATTCTTCAAAAAAAATAACATCCCCTAAATCATCTTTTGGGGGTAGTTTTGAAAAACAAACAATGAAAGTCTTTATTGTTTATTTAGATTAGTATTTGTGTCAAGTTTCAAGTTTATTAACTGAAGTAATAAGATTCTTCAAAAAAAACTTTAACTCCCCTAAATCGTCGTAGTTTCAAAAAATAATAATAGCAACCTTAATTATTCATTCAGGTTAGTATTTGTGGCAAGTTTCAAGTTTATTGACCCAAGAAATCAGATTTTCCATACAAATTTCAACAACCCCTAAATCAATATTTGGGGGTAGTTTCGAAAAAATAATAATGTCAATCTTTATCATTTACATAGAATACTATTTGTGCTAAGTTTCAAGAATTTTGGTCGAAGGAATTAGATTTTTCATACAATTTTTCAACCCCCTTTTTACCCCCTTAGGGGTGAAATTACCAAAAATCCTTTCTTAGTGCACACTTACGTCACTTGAGGAACCTTGCTGCCAAATTTCATGCTTCTATGCTTAGCAGTTTTGGCTGTGCGTTGATTGATCAGTCAGTCAGTCAGTCAGTCAGTCAGTCAGTCAGTCAGTCAGTCACCTTTCGCTTTTATAGATATATATATAGATATATAATATAATATAGAATATAGATATAGATATAGATTCCCTAATGAAAACGCAGTACTGGCCGTCGCCCGCTCGGTGACAGAATAAAATCTAATATTGGACCTCCTTTTGGACAGTTTTGTTAGCAAAATACTTTTTGATTTATATATCCTATGTAGGTTAAGATGCCTGTTCCAGAATGCTACGGAGAGTTTTAATTTGGTTCGTACGGAGAATTTCCAGTGGACACTAATCTGCTCCTTGCGTAGAAGAGGATCCACGGCTTTCGACATTATATCCAGGATGATCTTGCAAAAAACCTTAGATTGAATCGAGAGCAAAATTATACCTCTACAACAGTTATAAATAAAATACCTTTGTTCTATTCTTCAGGGAGTTCTACGGAGGTACGGATAAATAAATAAATAAATGATAAATAAATGATAAATGATTTTATTTCTGTAAGTTGGTTTGTACAAACACTTTTAAATGTCGATCTTTGTGGATCTTTTCAATAAGCGGTGTCAGGATGTCGACGGCGGTGGATAAGTTGGCTTGTAGCTTTTCCGCAGTTTGGTAACTGCGGCAAAGCTACAAGCCAACTTATCCGGTCGAGTCCTGGTGCTTTGCCTGTCTTCAAAGAGCGGAATGTTGCCGCAACTTCAGAGGCTGACGGTGGTTCCGTGATATTATTGAGAAGCCGGGATGGTGGGGAATTATCATGGAGCACGTCAGGCATCGATGTAGCTGACAAACGGAAGACCTCTTCAAAGTGCAGACGCCAGCGAAGTAGATACCCTTCTGTCGTCACAATGAGCTGACCATCTGCGGACTTCAGCGCCTTCTTCTTCGACTTGCTGTTACCTGCCAAGGTTTTGGGAGCTTTGTATAACTCCTTCAAGATACCGGATTTGCAGCTTGTTGAGCACGATCAAAAATACCATCAGCCGATCGTCTCCTATATTTGCGTGTACTGCGATAGATTTCCTTGCGTTTCTGACGGTATTGCGTGTTAAGGTTGGGTCGTATGGCGTCGTTATCGGCCTCAAGCTGTCTGAGATGAAGATTCCTTCTGTCTTTGATCAGGCTTCACGTTCGTTGTGTGAGTGCTCCAGCCTGCTAAGTCATACCCACGCCGATATCACACACACACACTGACTGTATCTAGAATTTTGCTGTGCCCAACAGGGTCCATAATTGATTATGTAACTTATATATATGTATCATTTTCCCAGAGGAGCCTATGTTCAGCAGTGGACGTTTTTTGGCTGAAATGGTTATGAAGATAGTAGGACTATCTAACATTTCTTACCTACAAATAAATCTAAAACCAACCATTTATAGTCACGTATAATTTATAAGTATATATAGTTCGCGTGATCGTTCTATAAATTATATCCCCGCCCTTGACTCGACAGTGGATCATAATCGGGTCAGCTACAAATTAATTTTGTTTATTTTGTATCAAATAGTAAAGGTGCTACTGTGTCATTTATTCTTGATTACACTTCCAAAATAGGGTAACAATCGAATTATTGAGTCGTAAGAAGGTGATTGATTAGAATCGAATTTAATTTCGGTAGTTCTTGCTGAGTAGGGAGTGATTGGTACTAATTTGTTAAGTCAGAGAAATTATTAATTTATTTAATTTATTATTTACCACAGAATGCAACAAAAAATTAAAGATTAATAAACAAGCGCGAATAATAAGAAGAGAGATAGAGGTCCATTGGGCATAAAAAATCGTAGAAATCTTTTTCAATGTGAAAAGTTCCCAAAACGCTGGCAGAATGTCACATGGAATAGCAATGCTGATTTTCAGGCCGACAAAAGCCTATTACTCTAGTCACGTGAAGAGTCGACTGACTGTTCGCACTAAGCCATTTTGCGTTGTCAATGTCACTCAACTGACACAATTGTTTTTTTTTACTTTATTCTCTCTTTCAATATTTTTTCGGAACTATTTTCCATTCACCTACCTGGCAGATATACAAATACTATTTCAATTTTAATTTATTCAGGAAGTAGTAGCTTTTCGGACAACGCGAAACTTACTCTTAGCACAAAGTACGTAAGCGACGGCGCGCCGCAGACAGAGAGTACACTACGAACAAAGCGCCATTTTGCACGCACACATTGACATTACGATTTTACTGGGATTCTTGGCCAGTATGGACAGAACTCAGTCGCGGCTGCTGTGCGCAGCTGTTACGAGTGCTAGCGAGGGCGTTAGTCACGGTATTTAGTCTTTTGGAACTAGTTCAAATATATTATTTTTCAATGATTTGCACATTTTGCCCAATCATGTATATCTATAAAGAAAATGCGAATTTTCCACAAGTCACAATGGACGAATTCTAATCTACCAATCCCTTATTTTATTAAACACAAAATAATAAAAAATACACTTTCTTGTTTTAAAATAGTAACGAATATTTTAATTAATTTATATTTTGGGTTATAAACGGCCTCACTGATAATTTACACGGAATCCGCAGTCCTACGGAACCCTCAGCACGTGGGTTCAACTCGTATTGGCTGGTTATTATTTTTCCGCTTAGCTTATTGTGGTTGTATAATTGTCGGCAAAGGGTGGACAGCTTAAGTAGAGCCCCGAACAGCTAGTATAAGTTATAACGGTAAAAAAGAAATTCAAGATGACAAGAAGTAAAAAATTCTTTATCTCAGAAAATAATAAATTATTATAAGTCCATAGATTAAAAAAATACACATTGTAGCTTTGTTTAAGGAAAGCCTATGAAACTTGTCACCCTTCTAGATCTCAACTCTTCTTCGTCGAAGTTGGCGTCTTTTTCACATTTATGTTTTTGTCGAGTTTGTTGCCTTTTTACATTTTTATGTTTTTGATGGGATCATTATTACACCATTGTTGCGCCTTGTAACCCCCCAATATTCGTCGTACGTGGGTTCGTGATCTTTAATGGATATTTGATGCTCTGTCTACCCCTTATGGCATATTAGCATGATGTGATGTATGTTTATACGAATCGATTTATTTGTGTTTATAACTTAATTAAATACTCCTTTTTAAAATTCAGAATCAATATATTAGCAACCCTAGTGAGTCTGAAAAAAATTGTAGACAATTTTATAAACGCCGGCGGTGGCCTTTCTTTAGTCATCTATGGGATCCGCTAACGCTCTCGAGGATGGGTTCCTCTAGCAGGAACCTTACTAGACAAGCCATATGTCACAATACTCGTATTCAGCAAGAAATATATCGCGCGCTACCGCTAACGTACTTTGTGCGATTACTTTACTGTCAAATAGTTTACTGATAACTATGAATCTATCGAACACCCAGTGCGAATGTGGTGCCCCTGTACAGACTATGTCCTAATTACTGGAGTATCTCAACTGTCCATGAGTTCATTCACTCTCACCTTAGATGACCTGTACAACGTTTCTGACGCTGCAATTAACTGAGCCTGTCAAGCTTCATTATTAATTAATATCAACTTAGGGAAGTAACAGTATCGCAGAAAGACGCATTGAATTGTATTATAGAATGAATACAACCTTGGCAACCAAAGGTAATATGAAGCTACAGGCTTACAGGATTTCTTTTACCAGGAATTTAAACCACTAATCTCATTCAGATAGTATCCGTGCTCGCGTCCTCGTATTGAGGATTACTGCAGACTCCTGTAATATGTGTAGACTAAGCCGTGATACTCGTATATTCTGAAATATTGGAATTAGTTGAAGTTTTATTAGATATTTACTATTTATTAATTATATACTTTATAGTTTATATTTGTGGCTTATAAGACGCTTTTGGTATGAGTAGTATCCTCTTCCTAATATAAATGTTACCGGATTATTGCAAACAGTGTAAGTTTTTGTACTATCTCGAAAGATTATAAACTCTCGACAACTTGTGAACTGAACATTCTAAAGTTGATAATCTCTCGGTTTCTTGCCGTGAAATTGTAAACGGACATAGACTGGCAACCAATCAGTGCACAGGCCTGCAATCTTGCCGTTGGAATATTATTGCAAACATGTCCATCATTAGTTAGTGTTGGTGGTAGCACTTACACAACTCACTTGTTAACACATATAACGTCACAGCACGTAGATCTACTCATTCATGCTACTCTATATTGATGTCCATCACTGTTTAAGTAAACAGGTTATAGAAAAATGACATTATATCTGTGATGACAGGTATACAGGATTGACTTAATTACCAGACCATGCTGGATGCATTGGACTGATATACGCTGATGTTGATGAAATCAGCGCATATCAGTCCAATGCTGGATCTGGCCTCTCCAATCACACAAAATTGTTCTCAATTTTCAGCAGTTCTCAATCTCAGCTCTGCAGGAAGGCTGGAAAACCCTGCTAAATCATCGCTTCACATAGCCTGAGGGCGTCCCACATTACGTTTGCCCATTCGTGGTCTCCACTCAAGAACACGTCTACCCCAACGGTCATAGGTTATACGACTACCATGGCTGGCCCGTTGCTACTTCTGCCTGCTTATTCTGTGGGCTATGTTGACTAGTAATGGTAAATATTATTTAATATTAATGGTAGTATTGGCTCAAATATTTACCATTAGTAGTTAGTATGGCTATACTTTAGTGCCAAATTTTAACAGATATTTAGCCTAAAATATGGTTTGGCAAATACTCAACTCGTCCTTAACCTCAAAATCTTAAATAAGAAACCGGCCATAAGACAAGACTGTTAAAATTTCAGTATTGCAGGTCAATCCGTCTGAATTCCATTTAATTGCTATTTAAATGACACTATGTCCATCGACAATTATTAACCCCCGCCGGAAAAAGAGGGGTGTTATAAGTTTCACGTGTGTTGCTGTGTATCTGTGTGTCTGTGTATCTGTGTATCTGTGTGTCTGTCTGTGGCATCATAGCGCCTAAACGGATGAACCGATTTTGATTTAGTTTTTTTTAGCTTAGCTATGTTTGAATAAAATCGGTTTAGCCGTTCAAAAGTTATGGGCGTTTTACTGTTTGAATGGGGTGTTTTCGCAAGATTAATGTGTCGGGGGTTTTTAAATTTTGAAATTATACTTGATTAACATGGAATGATTGTCTGCCCTTAACAAACTCGTGCATATATTTTTGAATATAGTTTTCTTGCTCTATATTGCATTCATGTAAAGAGGGCATTAAGACACAATTTATTGCTTTTTTTCCTAACTGTCTTCGAGTGACAGATGTAACCTCAAAGAAAGGCAGCATCTAGCTGTCTGATCGCCAGTTCAGCCTGTGGTAATGATTGAGTTTCAGAATACGTTCGTAGTGACCTGCGTGCACACAGAAGTTTACTGGTCATAACCCATACAAAAAACCACGTCGTCATTGTAATCCTCTCTGTAGACAAATTTTTAATTCTATGTATTACATATTGTTATTTTATAGGTGGCTTTTTTATTTAGAAGGGACTTTAAAGGAAAATAACTTATTAGTAGTTAAAGAATCCCCTGCATAGGGGATCGTAGTGGAACATTGAGTGCTGTAGAATCCCCTGGGGGACTGAAATAGGGGATTCTAGTGGAACGAGTGGTGTTTTTTTGGATGGAGCTACATGTGTACACTGTACAGGAAGGCATATGATTTAGCAACCTATGTGAAAACTGCATTAACTGGGATGGGGGATAGCTACAAATATACATCCTAGGCGTATCTATAACAAGTTACTTGATAGGGTTTCCGGAACGCGATTTTAGATGTTTTTTTACAAATACAACACTCATATTGCACATGAATTACTTCTTAGAGCTATATTTGGCCGAATAACATCATGTTATTTGGTTGATCTGTGTATGGGAAAAAAGGATTTTGTATGTTTGCAGAAAACAGATCAAGAGATCATTTCATCAATGAGAGTCAAAAGGCAGTGGATTATTTCAATCCCATGATAGGAACCAACGCTCGGTCGGAACGAAGTCTAAAGGTATGTCTACTATGTATGATCATAAATATTTTAACGATCAACCACGCCGATCGGATTGGTGGAGAGGCACCTTAAAACTGTGAAATAAAAACCAGATTTTATATTGCTAACATTTTTATAAAAAAATAATAGTACATAAAGGTTGACGTTCGGCCTTTTACCTATTCTTTTAAATTATCTTTGACCGATAATCATCACGTTTCGTTGTTGATCTGAAAATGGAACAAGAGTTATATTTGAGCTTGAAAACAAGGAATGAAACGGTAGCGAATATTTAGCTCCTGTTAAAAGTAAAAACTCGCCCTCCACGATGCACTCTCTCATCATAAAAAGCTGAACTCTACGTGATAAGCACTAAATATTAGAGTGGAGAAGCTATATTTTATGCTCTCCATTCCTTTTATTTTTCACCTTATGGCCTTACGACTGATTTTGCGAAGATAGAATAGATAGAAGAACATGAAGTCCAGCCAAGTGACTTTTAATCACCCGAGAAATAATCGTACAAACCGGTAAATGTTGCCATGGTTGAAAACAATACAGCGGACGTCAGGACGATTGCCGATAGTCGAAATACCAAAATGTTACGCCAAACATTTTGGTATTTTGCCAATCGGTTATCATAATTTCAGCTGAAAAACGCCCACTGCTGAACATAGGCCCTCAAGCATCACCACATGGACTGGTCCCAAAGCGTCTAGTATCCAGCGGATTCCCGCAACCTTAACCAGGTAATCGGTCCACCTAGTGAGAAGCCATCCAACGCAGAGCCTTCCGGACATTTTGGTAGCGCATGTCAATTCTATACACTTTTGACTTTACCACAATCGCTGTAATCGCTATTACTGATAGTGTGTCGGTATCGGTGCTCAGAGATGGCCCTTACATAGCAAATCTCAGAAGATGGAAAAGGTAGATAAAAGTCTACTTGTGGCATCGTTACAAAGATATTCTACTATTTAGTGATTGGGCTTATGTACCAATCCCTTCCTCATCATCTAAGTTCAGCCATTTCAGTTCATTGTGGATATTTTCCAAGTTGTCTATGTTATTCATCTTCATCTTTTCCTCCCTCAGCTGCGCTTCTGACAACTGAAACAAAGAGATAACCGATTTTTACGACCGTATGTAGTTCCAATTGAAAGGGGTGGGAGTTTCTAAAAAGTGGACCAGGATGCAAGACAAAGACAGGTGTTGCGTTGCTTACGCCCCAACAAATTGGGTCAGAGTGTCAATGATGACGATGATGATGTATGTCGTTAAAAAATTGACGTTAAACTTTTTCGCAAGGCCACTTTTCACATACTGAAATATTCTGTATTTCGGATCGATGATCGCTTATTCATCCACATGGACCCTGCTAATAAATGATCCATCCACCTTCTGATTTTGCTGGATAAAGAGCGATTTAAGAGATCTACGATGAAACGAGCGAGCCCTGAAGTCGCCTA
The DNA here is from genome assembly GCA_949775005.1 of Orthosia gothica. Taxonomy (NCBI): domain Eukaryota; kingdom Metazoa; phylum Arthropoda; class Insecta; order Lepidoptera; family Noctuidae; genus Orthosia; species Orthosia gothica. The sequence continues at coordinate 23,389,705 of OX459048.1, read as the reverse complement.
TCATTCTTGCTTTGAAGACTGAAAGGCAGTTTAGATGGAGTGTTGTAGATGGTAGGCAGGGAACGCAGATGCTAATAGGATTGTGTGTATATTTAATCCTTAAAAATGCTTATCGTGAGTGTAGTTTTCTTATTCGTATGCTATAAACTTTTTATTATCAGTAACATAATCAACAATTTATCGCTTGCACAAAGTCAATGTAAGTAAGAAGTGCTCGAATAAAAAATATTTGTTCTGATTTATTAATTTTAACAATTATGTATTTTCATTATTATGCCTCGACTTCTTAACTATAATGAAGAAGGGTTTTATTAGACATACTGATAGGTGTATGCCTTGGTATTAAGTTAACATTAGCTGCCACATTAGACACACTTGTCCGTCAAATGCTGTTTTATGCCAGATGGCCTTATGCGAAACTAAACTTGACCTAAGGATATTTTTTTAAGGTCTCGCTTTTGACCACTCTCTCACCTGATGGTCAGCGATGATGTTGTGGACTTTGAAACAAGATTACTTATCTTATCTTATCTATACGAATACAGGCATACTTTCAAGAATCTAAAAAAGGCACCTACCTATTGCTACTCTTAGATTTGTGTCTCGTTACATTGTCCTTAGTACCATCTTATTCGCCCATCACAAGCAGATAATAATGATAACCATAATTTACCTCGAACCTCCTATCAAGGATATCTTCTTTTTCTCTGATATCTTTGGTCCTTCTATATTTTAGGTTTGTCTGTGCATCTGCACCGTACCGTCTCCGACTATAAGGACTAAAGTACGGATTCAGTGGTCTTACTTCTCTCCGTCTTAGGTTACCAATAACCATGTTATTATTATCGTTATAATAAAAGTCTTGAAACTGAGAGTAAACCATAGCTACAGTAAAATATGCATACAAGACAAATCTATGAACCATTTTTGTAACTGTAACGTGAAGTCAGCAGCAAATGTCACGTGATACAGATTGAAATGGATCGGTCAGACACAAATTAACAGTCAAGCGACACAGGCGTATTTATGAAAAGGTAACACTTGAAATACAAAAATAAAAACATTTCACTTATGACTCGGCCAACAAAAAATTTATGTGAATGTTATGATTTGAAAGTTTTTATAGTAAAATTTTTATTGAGTTGTAAAATTTTACGACATGATTTTCGATATGGTAGTTAAACAAATATGGTAGGTAGTTTTGAAGTAGGAGGTAAGTACATGCATTCAGGAAATGATATTTCGAGTCCATCAAGTCCATCTCAAAATGTCATCACGCCTGCATTGCTGTTTGTCTCTGCATCACCCAAATGTCAATTCGTAGAAAAGGCGTGTGTCATTCAGTCCACCTCTGCACGTTTTTCTACATGGAGTATTAAATAAATAATAATATTAAATAAATACTTCCTGCGATGAATGTTATCAAATTTACTTTTAATAGTTTATGGTGAAACATTTCAAATATTTTACTAAGAATATTCATTACAAGTACATGCACGCTTATTTGTGTAATTTCAGTATTTCTCTAGTGCATTCATGTAACGAGTATGCCGATGATGCCACAAACTTGTGTGAGTTGTTATATATAAAATAAAATAAAGAAGCCTTTTAAATTATTTTTTAAAGAGAAATATTTTTTTTATTATAAATAATTCATTTCAATTCTAATTAGAAATTTCAATTCATTTCTTAATAAATCGTGTAAGTTGATAACATTGTAAATGTTAAATGCGATGTGTGCTAGTAGAACCTGTAGGTAGTTACTGAAGACTGGTTGATTGACGCAATTACTGAAACAATTAAAAATCCTATGTGTCTCACGTGGATCCACGTTTCAGGCACTCATGAGGTTAAGTTAGATGCTATGTTTCAGTAAAAGTATTTTTACGGATTCGATATAAAAAAAACCCAACGCTTCGGGGGAGGCGACATACAGGCGAGTTTAAATTCAATCAATAGCTGTTTACCTATATACCTGTCGCTGTACAAAACCTTACATAAATCGTACTAGCTGAAATGCTAATTATTACCTAACTAATGATATCATTCATCATCACAGGGATCAACCATGGGACACTTTGGGCCCACTTTTCAACATTGTTCAACAGTGGTGAATCATATGTCATATGAAAGTTCTTGAACTATACTTTATTTCATTATATGGCAGTTAAGTTCATATCCAGTGCGAAAATGTTGTTTTGGTTCGTTTTAGAAAATCTGTTTTGTTTTGATATTACATAATAGTTAGCTGCCATCAGTAGCTCGGATTGTATATAGCTCTTATTTGACAAAAAATACAATAAAATGATCAAAATATAGGCTCAGAGTGCCCTGCATGGTAGGCTAGGTAGGTAGGTAGTGGGGTAGGTAGGTAGGGTTGACGGAAACTTCATGTCATGTACAATTTTTGTGCCCGCAGCTTCACACCCGTGAACCCTACCTACCTACTATTCCTCCCTACTCTGCCTATCTTACCTACCCTGCATAACCTACCTTGCCTGCCTACCCCAAACACCGTAACTAAGGTTAAGGTAGGCAAAGACCTACCTTAACTTTTTTATTTCTTTTGGAAAATTGGGTGCAAAATCTTCATTGGATATCCTCCGCCCTGGGATCCATCTTACACCTACGCTGGAGGTCGCGGGAACGTACGATCCTTCCACAACCCGCGGCTAGTGCCGGCCCGCATCTGCGGGGCTCGACCTCGTGTTGGGGAGGAGTGAGACGCCTAAGAGGGGCGCTCGTGGAATACTACGCGCCATGACTTCGGGTGAGGTGACGGCCCTCCGCCGACGCCCAGTGCGTCTGCTGCGGATCGGATGAGTCGATACAATCTCCCACTCCCTTTACACAGCCAAGGACCCAGGACTCCTCACTGCCGACGATAGACGTGACTACGGCCAGCAGCGACAGGTCACTGCCTATTTCAGAGATGAGGGAACAACACGGCTCCTCACAAGCAGCACACTCTGCCATATTTTTTTTGCGATATGGACACCGACTTCCAAAAATTAAGTTATTTTTCACTTAGTAGTTTTTCATTTGGAAGTCGGTAGTATTTTTTTGCAAAATAAATTTTTATTTTTCCCTTTTTAGTTTTACCTACCTAATAGGCAAGTTGTTTAGTTAGGTCCCTATAACGCCAGAATAGATTACCCGAATAACATGAAATTTGAACATAAGCGGTAAATTAAAGAGATCTGCGTACCTCTTTAGAGCATACTGGCCTGATGTTATGTCATGAAATGGTATAAAGAATAAACAGACATGCGATAGCAGCAATCCCGTGAGTTTTGCCGTTATTTATTGAAGAGTTCTGTTGTATATCTCCGAAGTTTTTCATCAGACCTTCACCAAATTAAATTGGGACCAATTTCAAAACATACTCTTTAAAACAAAAAAAGATTTTTTAAATCGGTCCATAATTGACGGAGACATCGGTGAACATACACAAAAAAAAAAGAACCAACATAAAGTCGAACATAGAACCTCCTCCTTTTTGGTAAGTTGGTTAAAAATTATTTTATGTACAACCATTATCACATAAGGTTCTGGTTGAATATTTATTAACATCTGAGCGCTAATAAGCTGTTTGTCCTGTGGTGTTAGACAACAATATGTAAGTCTAGACTTTGGTGTTTACGCTGTGCTAATAATAGTCTGGGTGTTCGTGTGATTATAATATTGCAGTCATTTATTTTTAAAGTTTGGTGTTAAATATGGTTTTGAGTATGATTGTGGATGACTATAAGAGGAGGAGGGAGCAAAGAAACGATGGATGGACGTGATATGTCTAGGATGAGACTGAACTCAGATGACGACTGAGGAACCTCCGTTATGGCGCGACGTAAATATAATTGCGTTGATAGGCGATATCGTACAAGCATTTTCTAAGACAATTTCAAATTCATGTCAGTCGAATCCATGTGAACGTACTTGCAATTTTGCTTTATAAAAATCAAACCGACTTCCAGAACAAAAATAAACAAAGCAAAAAATAAATTTATTTTCCGAAGTCGGTGTCTTTTGTACCCATTGTTTTTCGTTTTTCGACTCCGACTTCGGAAAAGAAATTTATTTTTTGCTTTGTATTTTTTTGTTGTGGAAGTCGGTTTGATTTTTTGTTAAAAAGTTTTTAATTTTTCTCTTTTTAGTTTTGGTAGGTACCTCCAACTAACATGATTATCATTTATAGCCAAAGTACATCTCATGGCGATTCCAATAAGCCCAAACACGACTAGGATACAATGTTTTATTTCGGAGTTCCAGTGCCTACCTTCCAGCTTCATCACCAGATCAGTTCGATGGTGCCATTTTTATCAGTACCATTTGTTTATAAGAATTTGCTTCATTATAGTCGGTTTACTATTCGAGATATCTTATGCCCGTGACATACTTAGCATTTAGGAGTTCCAGTGGCCATCTGTGGTCTTCTTAATCAGTTCCACTTCACCAAATGATACTTTCTGAGTGCAAATGATTGCATTGTTGATGAAAATACCAAAATCGCTATATGTATGCCTATAATATTTGAGGAGTTCCCTTGATTTCTCTAGGATTCCATCAACAGATCCTGACCTGAAGACTATGGGACCAACTAGGAAAAGACTCTTTCAAACAAAAGAAAAAAAATTGAAATCGGTCCAGGCGTCTTTGAGTAATCGGGGAAAATATATATAAAAAAAAAGATGCCGACGAATTGAGAACCTCCTCCTTTTTTTGAAGTCGGTTAAAAACAGCTTATCGATCTGATTGACATAGAACCGCGCCGACCTATCAGGTAGGTCGCTAATATAAGGACATATGTTATGTGCTTAAATACATAGTTAAATTTAAGTAAATACCATAATTGTTATCAGAATGAGACGAATGGCCGTAAAGCACTTATTCCATCGTGTTCTCAAACTGTAGAGTTAAACGACGGGGTCGTAGGAAACCATGGAAGAGATGGCTCAAGCCATATCTGGTGTTATCAATAACTGGTGCTAAGAAATAATATACTAAATTAAAGAACAAAATCGAAAAAAAAATAAGAATGGGAAACCTTTTGCCTAAGCCTTACCTTTCTAAACGGATCGGACAGTTTTCGTTTCAATACCGAATCTGTAGAGATGTGCTGTACGTGAATGCGTTCGGTAAAAATCTGTACCGAAACGACTCAGTCAGGAAGGTACCTAAGAGGGGACCTAAATTAGCAGAAAAAGTTGTAAATTGTAATAAAAACCGATATCATTTAATAAACAGCTGTAACAACCTTTATAACTTGCCATGTACCTTACAAACATATGTTTAACAGTTGTTTGTTCTCACATAACAACAGTTTAAACAACACGAACTATTTGCGTTGCACGCGATGCATGCATTGTTGTGAATTTGTGATGTGATACCCATCTTTGTGAAATTGTAAATAGTTCCAAGAGTTTAATAAGGTAGGAATTTTAAATATTACTTGACAATATTTGCAATATTAGCCTTGTGCAAGAGCAATGGTTGCCCAGTGGTTACCGTCCGACTTACATGCCGTAGGTCGTTGGTGATCGTTAATGTATTTCATCACCGCTGCTCTCAAAACGGTGAAGGAAAACATCGTGAGGAAACTGGCATGTTATAAAACTAAAAAAAAACATGTGATTTTTACAACCCACACTGAGCCCGCGTGGTAGATTATGGCCCATTCACTCTCACAGAGATGAGGCGTGTGTTCCAGCTGTGAAAACATTATAGGGTGATTATGCTTATTTTCAGTTACATAACCTTCCCCAGAGATTTATTTTTGCTAGGCTGTTATTTCCTACTCCTTCCACCTTTCAAGGGTCCTCGCTTCCTCTTTCCAGTTCTAAAAAAAGCTACGTAGTTCATCCCGCCATCTCCTTCGTCAATCGTCTGCCACGACCTCGGGAGGTTTTAGGTTCTTGCAATGTTCGTGTTTGTTCCGGTAATTCGATAAGTTGTCGATAAGTTACGGAATCAGATGTTACTTGGCAGAAATCCCAGACATTATTAGTGTTATACTTGGCACGTGTTTTGCCCTGCATGTGGCAACCTGACGAAATAGTTATGTCATCGTCTGAGTATTTGAATAAAGGTTTGTGTGCAGAATCCATAAAATTTAATATGTAGAAAACGCTTTCACGATGTTCTAGATTAGTTTATAGGATGTTTTCAGGATTCTGCAAGCCTGGACCTAGCTTTGGTAAAATCAAAAAAACAGATTTTTTAATTCTATAACATTTTCCAAGTCATATTATATCAGTCCTCGATAACATTTATTTATTTTCAACTTTTCTTTTATTTTGTTTTTGTGTAGATACCTCATAACCTATCCCCATTTTATAGATTTTTTATTTATACCTAATAACATCTTATTTTTAATTTATCTATTACTACCCAGAAAAGTCGAGGAAGGTGACCTTTGAAAGACGATTCTTTTGTATTTTCTTTCTTAACAATATTTGAAATGTCCTCAGATAGATGAACGATACCTTCTTTTTAAAACAAGCACGTCCCACCTTTTAAAGGGTTAGCCAGAATTATAATGTAACCTTACTGTTTATTTACTCCAAGTACGAAACCTATTTGCTAGGACAAAATAATGCAATTATTTGTCCGCAAATAATATAAAGAAACTTTTTAATATTTCACTTGCTTTTTCCAAAGGTTGAAGCCGACGATTGTACCTGATATGGCAATCCATAAACCGGGCACAAAGCCCAACCTTTTTTATCATCTAAATTCATATTATAAAGAGTTGTACATGTCTATAACAAATAGATAATATTGGTAAATATTGATCTGACTGCCTGAAATTTTTTCTCGGACAGAAAGGTATACACCATCAAGGTGTCATAATTATTTATTATTATTTATTTATTATTAAAAATACAGAGTAGACTTATAAGCTACGCACACTTCCGCAAAACTGCACATACAGTTTGACTGCGGGATCAATCATACTCGCTTACTTAGGTAGGTACATACCTAATTACGCAAGTGCTTCAAATTAGAACTGTAGGCAGGTAAGTAGGCACCTAATGCAAACAATTAAGGTAGTGCTTAAACAAAGGAACTCTTATAGGATCACTTCGTTGTCTAGCAGTCTGTCTATCCGTGTGTCATAGGCTTTTTCTCTGGAACACCTGAAGGTATCACGTTGAAATTAATATCATATACTCAAGTCTGCAATCCCTTGGAGCTGTGAAAAAATCAATCTTCTATTCAACTCGATCTAAAGATATAGCTGTTTCTGTCGCATATTTGAGGAAACGTAAGGTAATTAAAACCTAAAGGGTACTTCCCGTTGACCTAGAATCATGAAATTTGCCAAGTAGCAATGTCTTATAGCACGAGTAAAGGCAACAATCTAAAAACTATAAATTTGTACCTACATTAAAATGAGATTATTAACTTATTTGCAGTTGGTAAACTGGCCGCGACCTATATTGATGACAGTTTTCGAACAGCAAAGTTTTTATGGTCCCTTAGTTAGAGCAATGTTCGGTGCTTTCATTGTTTATGAACGCCAGTAATGTTACCTAATTAGTTTGGTGCGCACTTGTTCGGTTCTTTATCCCGAAAATGCACGGTTTCTGCAGTATAGGCTACAGGAGCGAAGCTTCGCGTAAAAGCTCCTTCTCTTCCTCGCATCATAGTCCTCATTGATGCTCGTGATTCCCAGTTATAGCGGCATTTTTTTATACATCGGACAGTATGCATATGCATGTTTGCATAAGCATATGCATAAATCTCTATTTATATAGCGATATTGCATATTTGAATTTGAATTCAGTAGTTAAATGTGTCAGCGGTGTTGTATTATTAATTAAATGCTGTTCTATATAAAAACTCAGGTCAGACCTGAAAATTATTCTGCATAAATGGCGCCAAATTTCCTATTCTTTCTAATAATATCAGTAGACGTAGAGGTCATTTTCAGCCTTCAATTTAATATAAAGTTACAAACGTCATAAATTTGCTCTAGAACACCTAGAAAAATATATTTTTTGTATAGTGTCACAGAAATTACTCGTACAAGTGATCATTAAATAGATTGTGCATAATTCGCCTTTTTAATGCATATTTTGGCATTTTGATAGTATATAAAAGCCGACGTCTACTAATAAGCCTATATTGTCTCACTGCAGACCAAAGAGAGAGGTAGGTTCCCTTTGCACACAATTTTGTATCCTGTTAGTGCGAGCTCTTTTTGGAAATTGCTAGTAACATAAATTTCAGTGTAATCTTTTCTCATATTATAATTTCCCTTCCTAAATCTTTGAAATTTTTAATTCTACATGTGCAACTGCTTTTTATGCAGTTGATTTAATAACAAATAGCTTTTGAGCAAGTGTTGCGTGCAGCATCTGCGTCCGTGAAAGGAATAAATGACTCTTTAAATATAAAACGCTTGATAAAAATATATATAAATATGGATTCGCTGTTTTAGCAAAAGCTGTTTTTATAATAAATACCTCTGCTGCTAAAGCTGTATTTTTATAATCATACTAATAGTTAATTGAAAACTTGTCAATATAATGTGTGTAAATTAGAATCTTTTTGTCAGATGACAAGAAGAATATCATAAGCATAGTTACCATACTTTCTGACTAATTTATCTGCTTGTAATGAACAAGCAGTTCAACCCAGATTTATAATAAATTTATATAAATTTTAACTTAGCAGATTGTTATTTATTTATTTGACGAGTTGCTTCTTGAAATTCTTCGAAAGACAAGAGACTTTTCTGAACTAGTACTATATAGAGACGAACACGTTTGTTTGTCTTTTTATATTGTATGTTAGTAAAAGGCAACAAAACCTTCACAATCATACTTTGACATTAGACTGAAAACATCAATACTTTGGTCATATTGCCCGGAGTTAACCAGGTAACCTCAAGGAAAAGTGGATGGATAAAGTCTACGCGTTCACATACACACTGTGCTGGTCAGATCAAATCAAGTCTAAAACAAAACTCACAGTAACCACTGTTCTGAGAAGCTGAAGACAGAGTTGCCTGAACGCGGCTCCTCGGTGAATCCGTTAAAGCTTTTAAGAACGGGAATGATCTTCAGCAATGATGAATATGATTACCTACGAAGAGATACTTGTAAAGGTTATTGAATATATGGAAATAATCCTTACTCGGACAGAAAGCTACAACAACGCTTAAATAACATAGGCAAGGCTTTTATCCCGAAAAATGACGGGCCACGGGAGGGAACCCACGTGAAAAACATAGTCATTCATATACAGCAAACAAGTCTTGCTGAAGACTGAAAAGTTGCGGAATAAATTGTAACAAACTTATGTAAATAACGAACAGGTATGTAGGTACTAATGGAACTCATTTACATATATGAGTACACGGTACATATATGTTTATGCTTTATCAATAAACTTGGGGTGGGAAGTTTTAAATTATGTACAGAGAGAAATTCTGTAACGTATGTAAGTAAGTACCGATTGAAATGTAATAATTTTATTTGTATGTGGGTTTCACGTGTTTTGATTTATGTATGACCTACTTTTGAGAAATGACTTTTGCGAATATTGCAAAAGTTTAATTTTAGCAAAAGTCATTTCTCTAAAGTCAACAATTCTTCATACCCCGAATGTTATAATTGAGTCGCTGCTTGTATACTGCCCGATTCTAAACTTTTGCTTTCGATTTGTTAGATAATTTTTAAATAATTCAAGGGGGGTGATGGTGGAATGATCAAATGAAGAATTTTTTGCTAATAACTCTCGATTCTCAAAGGTTAAATAGTTAATACTCAGTCGAATTATACTATAACTAGCGACCCATCCCGGCTTCGTAGGTACGGGATTAATTAAAATGTGCTTTTTCTATTTGTGATAATAGTATCAAAATCTGGAATATTATTTCGACAAAAAGTAATTGTTGTCTATGGTTTTCTTTTTCAAATCACTTTGTTGATATTAGCATTTGCATTTTGAGTGATTTTCCTGTTTTTTTATTAGATTTTGAAGGTTTGAAAATCGTGATACGGTTTTGTTGTCTAAGTTATTTTGTCTCGCAATTAGGTGGGTACGATTGAAACAATGATAACCGTTATTTTTTTTTCGTTGTAGATGCCCATCAGACAACGTATCAGAAAAAAATCAAGAGCCGAGTGTGATATAACGCAATACGAAAATGCGTAAGAAGAAGTAAAAAAATGGTCTTTATTTTGTTTTTTTTTCCCCATTGTCCTATGGGTGACTTCTGATGAGGACCATTGTGAGCGACCACGTTTCGGTTCCATAAATCCTCACTGGTTTCACACACTGGCCATAGACTTTCATCTTGAGGCACTGTGGTAAATTGGACGAGAAGATGCCCAGCCGAGTTGGATTCGGTTGGTTGGTTGACCTCTTTCTCAAAGTTGGATCTACCTAACTGTACCGTTTCTCCCAGGTAGACATAATCAATTTTACATTCGAATCGTGATAATAAAGTAAGGATCTGCTTGACATTTGACGACAAATTTCTGCTGAAGAATTAATAATTAATAATAATAATAATAAAATTGTGATTTGATTTGAAGGTTACTTACAAATGCCTCTGTTTGATATCATTTTAATCTTGTCTATGAAATGGCATCTGCGTTGCTTCTAAATTTCTATTACTGATGCCCAAAAGCGGCAGTGGTTATTCACCACCTCCATGCCCAACAAACATATTTTGTTTGAAAATCTTTCTGAAATCGGACTAAACATGCCAGTCTATACCAGAGCCTACATTAAGTCCAAAGCTATCAAGACTGGCAGGGTGCTTCCATCCCGTAAGACTGCCAAGAGCGATGTAGCTAAGTGGTAATTAAGGCCACGTACCTGAATCTCAAAACTTGCTGCCTTCTGAATTAATAAATCTAATTTACCTCTGTAATAACGTGAGTTTCTTGGATCAATAAGATTACGACGAGAAGACAAATTGGATGGCATCATGGAACAACGATTCTACCAGAAACGATTTTTTGGATTCGCCTAATTATTTTTAGACTGAATTATTCGCAAGTTTTTTTTTAAATTGTGTCATATAACTTAAAATCGATCAACATCAACAAATTTCACTTTAATCGTTGTTCGATAACGCCGTCCAATTGCGGTCTGTAATCCTTAAAGTCTAAGTAGATGATATGCTTGTTTTAAGGTATTATTTCTGAAGATGAGAATGAGTAATGAATAGGTATAAGCGTGTGGAAAATGTTACATATTAATCTCTTGAGTAATGTTACTAAAAGTATGAGCTGGGTAGTTTGAGAAATTTCATACAAAACTAACCCCTTAAATTTCTACCCCTTCGAATTTTATGCAAAAAGAAGTAGTTTTCAGGGTCTCAAACTATCTCCATAACAAATTGCAACCAAATCGGTTCATAATAAGAAGAAGTTGCATGATAGTTAAGGTGAGATGATAGTCAAGTGCGAGCCTATCAATAATAAAAAAATATAAGTTACAATCAAAACTAATTCTCCCCCCCCCATTTCTGCCCCTTCGTACTTTATGCAAAAAGAAGTAGCCTATGTCTTTCTCAGGGTCTCAAAGTATCTCTTTACCAAATTTCATTAAATCGATTCATAATAAGAAAAATTTGCACGATAAGAAGTTGCATACAAAATTAATCCTCTCTCTATTTTTCATTCTTCGCGTTTTATGCATAAAGAAGTAGCCTATGCCCTTATCTTGTTCTCAAACTATCTTCATATAAAATTTCATCTAAATCGGTTCATAATAAGAAGGAGTTGCATGATAAGAACTTACATACAAAATTAATGCTCCCGCCTTCTCTCCCAAAAAAAATAGCCTATGTCCTTTCCCGGGTCTCAAACTAACTGCAAACCAACTTTAATCTAAATCGGTTCAGCGGTTTAAGCGTGAAAAGGTAACAGACAGACAAAATTACTTTCGAATTTATAATATTAGTATGGATTACATCGACGAAAATATAAAGATTGTATTCTCTCCTGTTATTGTTAGGAAAGATAAGTCTTTCATATCTATTCCCTGTAAATGGCAGACTGTGATCACTTTAGATTTAGTACCAATGATGCTCTAAGGACCAACTTTGACCACTATATTTTGGTTTCGTAACGCACGAGTAACTTGTCTTATACGAGTAGCAAGCTTGAATTTAGAACATTTCTAAGAAGTTTATACCCAAAGGAGGCTTTAAATGAATGTAAGATATTGTATTTTTTTATTTTATACTTGAGATATATATGTCGCCGTGGAGGCGTGGATTTGCTAATTAATCATTTTAATTATTAAAGATGTTCAAATAAAACGAAGACATTTATTTAAGGACTTTTGGTTTTGTTATCATTTTAACTATGACACATTTGACAAAGTTAATATGTTTGATTAAAACCGAATGTTGTTAAGCACACTTGTCATCGTAGGTGGATGTTATAATTTCAATGACCAATAACTAGATGTAATAAATGAATACGAGAACTAAATTAGCTGAACAATAATTAATTCTCAAGTAGTAAAACTGTTTTTAAATGTAACAAGACAATTAAGGAATTTAATATCGCCCATTTAGTAATTCTTAATCAATATTCGAAATAATATTGATACTAACAGACAGTATTGTACCAATTGTTTCAAAGAACTTGTAATACTAATATAGCAATATAAAATCCAGGACACATCATCATCATCATCATATCAGCCGAAAGACGTCCACTCCTGGACATAGGCCTCCCCCAAGCGTCGCCACATTGATCGGTCCCGTGCGTCTCGCAACCAGCGGATCCCCGCAACCTTCACGAGGTCATCGGTCCACCTGGTGGGAGGCCTTCCAACGCAACGTCTTCCGGTTCGCGGTCGCCACTCCAGAACCTTTCTGCCCCATCGGCCATCCGTTCTGCGAGCAATGTGCCCTGCCCACTGCCACTTAAGTTTGGCAATTCTTCGAGCTATGTCAGTAACATTGGTTCTCTTACGGATCTCTACATTTCTGATTACGTAATAATTAATAGGAATATCATCAATGTGGCTTAAATATAAGTTTAGAGTTATTTCCTGTACACACAACAATATTTGCTTAGAAGGGTACCTACTCTTTTACATTTGTAAATAGTTGACAACACAATAATAATTTAGGTAGGTACTTCGCCAATTCTCGGTAGGTGCTCAATAAATATGACAGGTATGTGTTATGTGGCAAACCATTGTGACTTGAAAAATGAAAATTCATGATTTAATGTCGTCACACATACATCAAATTCTAACTCACGCATAGCTTCGCGTGTACTGTCTTGGATTACTAAAAGTAGTAGATATTTTAAAACCTATTAAACAAGTTACGCTTATTGTCATAAAGTGATTGTGTAAACGTAAAAGATAAGAAACTATAAAGTCATGAGTGACTATTTTACACAGCCATGTAATATTGAAAAACCTACTGATTAGTAATATATTCCAATCACCGAAAACTAAGGTAGTTTCGTGTTGAAGTGACTGTTTTATGTTGTATTTGTGAATATTGAGATTGTATAATGTCAAAATAATTACCAGAGCAGCATTTTAGTATTGTTTGCTAGCTTTATTCAACTATCCAAGTAATAAGTATCTATACAAAAACAGTAATCCGGTCATCTGTCCATCAGACCGAATCGGATTAGAACAATGGTAATTTCTATTGTGTCTGGAAATGGACAGTTGAAGGTAGGTGGTCCCACCGACTAAAAGTTAGGAAACACGCATCGCGCGTACTGCATTTGAAAAAGAATTGTAATTGTAACTGATTAATTAAATTAACTAGACTAGATGTTTGAAAACCTAATAAACAAGTAAAGCTAATTGTCATAAAGTGATTGTGTAAACCATAAAAAGATTAAAAAGAGTATCCTGGAATTTCTTGCTAGATCTTCGCCAGAGATCGACGAGGGTCTTGTGATCCAGCAAGCCACATAAGTGGTTTTAACTTCAAGTTCGTCTGAAAACTGAAAGTGCCTGTAAACAAGTGAAATAAACACTTTGAGATCCAATCCAGTGTTGTGTGTCATTGAAATTCACCCGTTCCTATCAACAATGATGAATTGCCTATATGTATTGGAGTTGATGATGGTATATAGGATCCTATGATTCATGGATACTCCGACTTGATATATATTTTAATTCATGATTTAAAGTTTTCACTTGCAATTCAACTCTGCCCAAGCTGATGAAAGTTTTAAAAAGTAATTCAGTTTATGTTAAAATATCCATTTTCCAAGTGAAGGGACACGTTTTATTGAAATAATTTCTCGTTTTAATGTCCGGACGGGTGCTATTTTATTTGAATTCGTCAGACTGAGCATTTTGACGTACAGTCAGTAACCTACGTTGTTATGATTGATTGCCGTTGTTTTGGTTGTTGTCGTGTTGTTACGATCTATTTTCTTTGTAGAGGCTATCTATCATCTGTAGTATATTTTGACGGTATGTCTTATATAAATTGTTATTTTATGTGTGGGTGTTTGAAATAAATGAGTGTTTAACCAAAAACAAAAGAATACCTAAGTTTTATTGTTATTTTTAAGTTGCTTAGTTAAATTAGCTTAATATAGTACAGTCTGCACATGAAAACAAGATAACTGTTATTTATCTTCAGTAACTTATCAACTTTTGTAACTTATTTTCCAATAGCAGCTGTGTGGCATGAATGTAACGTTCTTGTAATTAGGTATAAGTTTTGTATAATCTTTTGGGATTGTTTTCCTTGAAGGGAAGAGATGTAGTATATATTGATGGTATGTCTAATATAAATTTTATTGTTTTTGTATGTGAGGGGGTTTAGAAATAAATTAGTGTTTAACCAACCTGCGTGTGTTTCACTACATCAACTCTTATGCCCTTGTCTCCTTCTTCAATGTTTCTCAGTCGGCATCTCAGAAGTTCTTTTCTGGCTATTTCGTCTTTTATAATTTTTCCCGACTGCAAAAAAAAGGGTTATGTTTTTCGCGCGTATCTTGTATGTACGTACGTGCGCGTGTCTTGTGTCTCGTATTCTTTAATATCTTCCAAACCGCTGCACGGATTTATATAATTATACAATAGATACGTCTTGATTGCCCAAGTGTTTTTAGATAAGTGATGTTAATAAAAACAAACATGGCAGATTTTGGGCGCTATATTGTGGATTTTTTTTCGGACATTGTGTGGGTTTTCAAAACTAAGGGTTTTAAGGGGTGATTACAAAAATATATACTTACTTAAATGTTTAAACGTAATCCGAAAGAAAAGGATAACTAAAAAGTTGTAAATAAATATAAGTTAATTTAAAAATCAAAAGCCTGACTGACTGCTTAATAAACTTACGAAAAAATATAAAAATATTTGCGAGCTGGCTGACACATAATATTCCGACTGCACACATGATTTTCTTCTTTTTTAATTCGCTTCTTATGCAATGTCAGGTTTTAGATTTATAAATTATCTTTTTACAAGTTTGGTTTAAATACATGATACTGATTGATGAATAAAGACCGATTAATAAGCAATTAAAAACTGCTTAGGTGCCTAGTTTTTATACTATTGAGAATATTTATAAATTCAAATAATTCGACATTGAAAAATACATTAGCAATATAAATTCGTTTATGTTAATTTAAAACACCTGCCGAAATGTTTATAGCTGTAATATTTTATTTATCTTACATTTTGTATCTTTTTCTTTTCTATTTATGCTGCTATCTGTACCCGTCGTGACAAGACACCCCAAGATAAAACTATTTAATTCGTGTTCGAATGTTGAAGTCCCTGCCTCATTTTTTTCGGTTTATGAGATGAGAACGACAAAGAATAAGTTAGGGCAATGATTGGTAGAGAGGTAAGTGTTTTGTTTGACATGTTTTGTGTACTAAATGAATAAAAATTACCATATAAAAATTATTCTTTCCTACCAATTTTTATTCTATGGTCATTCTTTCGCGGAGAATCTTAACACCGCCATTCAGAAAATGACTTCAAATGCAGCTGAATTGCGTGTGTTGTGATATTTTGCTTCTTGAACACCTTTCATTTTATGAGGTCTTTTCCGTCTCCCTTTTGTATTTGTATATAGGTTTGTTTTTGTTTTTAGAATTTTCAATTGTATATATGTTAATAAAAGTTATTCTAGAGTAAAAAAATAAAAAAAATATTTCATTTTATTCATCTAACTTTTGATAGAGTGAACCGATTGCGATAAAACAAATTAAGTCCTACTTCAAGTTTTACACAATTTTATGTATTAAAGTTATCTACAATTTGTTGTACATTTTACGTGTTGCGTGCACAACTAAACAGACAGACAGATAAACAAAAAAATATTCCAAAAATGGTGGCAATTGGTTCTGTTGGTTATCCTTTAACACACTGGCTATTTTCTTTTGGTAATATTTTCGATACATGATATTTATTATATGTATTGATTAGAGGTTTTGTGAGTATGGATGTTTGTTACTCTTGCACGAAAAATCTATTGAACGGATTGTGATGAACCTTTACAGGAATCTATAAAGACATTGGCATAAATACTTATTCCACGTGAGCGGAGCCGTGGGCGGCAGCTAGTTTATTAGTAAGAATACAAATACACTAGAAAATTGTGACTTATCTGCTCATTTTTCTAATCAGCTTTAAAAAATGTCTACCTTAACACTTTCTCGTCACGTATTAGGGGCTCAGAAAGTTTATAGTTGTCAGTAATACTTTAACCGAAGGGTCTCCGCTAAGATATAACTCCCAGGTGGAAGCCATTACTTGTGGAGAAGATATTAAATATATTTTTAAGTTCCAATAGTTCGAGAATTCTCTTAAAATCCATTTTGGCTTTTTCTGAAATGGATGAGTGCTTTGGAGGGTCAAAAACCTTGTAGTTTGAAGAAACTTAATGTTTTTTTAACTTTTTAAGTCATCCACAATCGAAGTTCTTATTAAGGAAATTGCCTTCAGATAACTTTTAATTGAGGAATTAAAATTACTCTTTGACATATTTTCTATACAAAAGCTGTCAAACCGCCATTTTTATTACTCAGTTAAAAGTGATTAGACTAATTAAAAATTGGCTTTTAGGCCAATACAATTATGCGCGATTTATGGGTTATACATAAATGGTATACCCATTTATGGATAACCCATAAATCGTACATAAGTACATTAGGAACTCCAATATCTTGATTATATCTTTTGTAAAAACTTTAGCACCTGCTGTTATCACTCTTAATAACCATAAAAAAAGAATATATATTAAGTAACCCATTGCTTAGTATCAGCAGCGTTAATCTTCAAGGTTAAGCAGCGCTAGCACAAAGGTACAAAGGCGGACTTAATGCTTTAGGCATTCTCTACCAGTTAATCAAGGGTGGTATAGAGACAACAAGGCAGGTGAAATGTTTAATAATAAAAAGCTAGTAGATATAATACTAAAATAGGTAAAATACACGTGCATAAATATTGCATATTGTATATATTTATGAAGTAACAGAAAAGAAGAAAGTAAAAGACTCTGCTTATTTGTGTAAAAAATATTAAATTTATTTAAGCGGAAAGTGCGGCTTGCACTTTCCGCTTAAATAAATTTAATATTTTGAGTACCGACTGGTGGCCGTCCTGATCTCAGCAGGAAGCGCATTCCAAAAAAGAATGGATACGATATGAAAGGAAGAGAGAACAAAATAAGAAGTATGGGAAAGGAGAGAGTAAGAGAAGACTATTGAAAGAACGCAGATTGCGAGCATGTGAAGAACTAACATCAACTACATACCGAGACTCTTCAGAGTCTTAAAAAGCACGTTTACAGTTCCAGTGCGATCAACCACGGGAACGAAGTCACGGGTAGGAAGCTAGTGTGGACGTAGTCATCATGCTTTAGAAGTGTAGATATCCATAAAACCACTACCATAATCATAAACGCAATTTAAGGGTATACGTACATGGACATAAATCAACCAATACCTTGATCATATCTTTTGTGAGAACTTTAGCACCTGCCGTTACCACTCTCAATTACCATAAAAAAATCGAATATATTAAAATTGATCTCGTTGCTAAGTATCAGCAGAGTCGATCTTCAAGGTTAAGCAACACTAGCCGAACTTGGACCGTGGATAGGTGATCATCCATTACATACCAAGACTCCGTCGAGCCCAGAAAAGCATTAAGGTGGCGATGTCGAATTGTGTTTGTTTTTTGGCCGTAACGTGTAGTTAGAGTCAGAAAAATGTACCAGTTTTGACATCGTATCGTGCATTTAAACTTCTTTCATTTAATATAGATTAAACAGTTCAATGTCAGGTATAATTCTCAGGTATGTGACGTAATTCGAGCAATTTAAGTGGAACAAGAATATTGAGGGCTGTTACCACTCAGATAGATTTAAGTACGAACATAAATCAAATCTACATTCGGGTCAGGGGATCAAGATAACGTTTAGGCTTAGTTTCCAAACTACATTTATATAATTGTATAGGTCATGTTCTCTAATCCCGTTATTAATCACATGAGTACTGAGTTTTAGGGCTTAAAATTATAATTAGAGAAAACAGTACTGCTATTCTCCAAAAGTCGCTTCGAATCTCAAACAAGAAGGTCTCGACAATGTGACATATTTCAGCGATAACGATCGTCGAAGAGCCAAAAAGTATGAGTTAATCAGTGATATCGGTAGCCTTCAGTCAGGCAAGATCAAGGTCAAGAGATGGGTTAACATAAAAATATAAAATAACTGTAAGTTAAGTATATATATATTAGAGGTAAATTTTCTAAAATCTGACACCCAATGATAATAATATAAAAACAAAGATACATTAATAAGGACACATAAGTAAGATATAACATTCTCGCTTTATATTAAAAACCGGCCAAGTGCGAGTCGGACTCACGCACGAAGGGTTCCGTTCTTGGTAAATTGTGGTTTACGATTTACGACGTATTAAAAAAAACTACTTACTAGATCTCGTTCAAACCAATTTTCGTTGGTAGTTTACATGATAATGTACATCATATATTTTTTTTAGTTTTATCATTCTCTTATTTTAGAAGTTACAGGGGGGGGGGGACACATTTTACCACTTTGAAAGTGTCTCTCGTGCAAACTATTCAGTTTAGAAAAAAAATATATGAGAAACCTCGATATCATTTTGAAGACCTATTCATAGATACCCCACACGTATGGGTTTGATGAAAAAAATTTTTTTTTTTCAGTTTCAAGTATGGGAACCCCGAAAATGTATTGTTATATTTGTATTTTTGTGTGAAAATCTTATTGCGGTTCACAGAATACATCTACTTATCAATTTTCAACAGCATAGTTCTTATAGATTCGGAAAAAAGTGGCTGTGACATACGGACGGACAGACAGACAGACAGACAGACAGACAGACATTTCGAATCTATAAGGGTGCCGTTTTTTGCCATTTGGCTACGGAACCCCAATAAAAGAGTATCAAGTGAGATTAGCCGTTATTCTTTCCACGTAAACGCGCTAAAAGCTCCATCACGACTTTATTTCTGAGTGAAATAAAGTCGAAACATTCAGCTGTCTTTAAGCCATACTTACCTCAAGAAAAATTTGCAAATACGAATCACATGAAAAAGTTATCTTTAATCAGTGCATAGAATTTCAATTTATTCGAAATTATTCTGTCTCATCTTGATATAATTTAGTTTTAAGGGTTTTTAGGGTTCTGTACTAAAATGGTAAAAAAGAACGTTATGGAGCGACTTTATCGATCTGTACGTTACTGCTTTGCCATTTCGGGAACTTATACTTACTAATGATAAGTGAGATTTAGTTAAGACGGTACCCTGACCAAAAAATCGGCATGAGATATGAGCATTCCTATTGGTCTAGCGGCACTGGTGGCGCATGAATTCTAGTAGTGAATACGCCCAGATTTTAGAATAAAATCTTTATAAAAACGAATTTTGGTCTTTTGAAAAAAAAATCTACAAAAATGTTCGTTATTAAATTGTCTATCCATTAGTATTAGTACAAAAAATAATTAATGAACACTTTACGAGGAGATACATAATATCAATAATTATTTCTCATTTTTATGTATTTTTGGTAGGAGATTAGTGAAATATATACAACATTTACAAAAAAACTAAATCTACCATTTTAGAATTAATATTATGTAGAAATTTAATGTATTTTTATTAATTGATATTTCTTTTTAAATAACGAGTAGATAGCTCCTAAAAACAGCACAAAAAACGGCTTGCGCGGCGTTTTGCTCGGGGTACCGCCTTAAATTACATATTTCATTACTTAATCAAGTTTTCGGAATTTGAGATAGTTTTTGTAATAATAATAACCAAAAAAATAATACAAGAATAAATATAAATTAAGATTAATAAAAATCATAATTAATAATGTTAATAAAAAAAGGAGATAATGTTAAAAAGAGGAGCTCGTGGCTAAATAATAACAGCCGCACGGGTCGATCATCAAGGTTAAGCAACGTTTACGAGGTCGGTGCGTGGATGGGTGACCATTTTCAACATACCGAGTTACCTCCGTGCCTCGGCAAGCACGTTAAGCCGTTGGTCCCGGCTGTCGTTTAAAAATCTTTGACAGTGGTTACGAGTTGTCAGAAGCTTGAGATCTGACACTAGTCTAGCCAAGGCGTACCGTGTTACCCAGTTACTGGGTTGTGGAGGTCAGATAGGCAGTTGCTCTATGTAAAATACTGGTACTCAGCTGAATCCAGTTAGACTGGAAGCCGACCCCAACATAGTTTGGAAAAAAGGCTAGGCAGATTAAATGTTAATAATAATGTTTTTGGTTTTTAATTTATTTTATAAAAATATTTATAAATGTACAGAATAAGAAATTTAATGAATAAAGAAAAATTATAATTGGTATTATTATTTATTAGGTTGTGTCTGTAGCTGTCCCACTGCGGGGCAAAGGCTTCTTCTCATGAAGAGAAGGCACGAGCATTGATCACCAAGCTTGCTCAATGCAGGTTGGTGATTTCAGATTTACATTAACTATTAAGTCCAGGTTTCCTCACGATGTTTTTCTTCACCGTTGTCTGTGTTGTCCAAGATAAACTTAGAGAGTACTGCTTTTGTTCAATTGTTATTGGTCAGCCAAAAAATCTTTCTTTTTTGTCCGGAATCCTTTTTTGTTTAACACTGTTATGCATATTGGCATATGGCTATTGGTCGACGCAAAAAGGGCGGATGCAGATGTGGTCGTTTTGTGCACGGGATATGGTTTTCAAAATGATCAGATAAAGAGTTTGCTGATAGTACATTATATGAGTTTGAAAAAATCACATTTGAATTTGCCCAGATTTGAATCCACGACCTCAAGCAAGAGAGGCGAAGTCGTAGCCGATGGGCCACTACGACTATTTTTGCAAAATAATATGTTACTGCAACAAAAACTGTTCATACTGACTTCGGTTAAAACGACATACCGGATATTACGACAGAATATTAAGGTCCCGTTCAAGGACCTATGTGCAATTATATACGTTTATAACGACTGTCGGTTATAACGACGGCATTTGAAGGGTCCCTTCAACGTCGTTTTAAACGGTCTTGACTTAGCTTTTGCCTGCACCCGCGTATAAGTTGAAAATTATCTCACGGGAATGTACTGGATATGCCCAACTTCATGAGACAAACATCTTATATCTTAAATCCAGATCATGTCTCATCATCTCCATGTCTGCCCATCCCAATTTAAACAGCCGTTGAACCGTGGTTGATTAACAAGTTCAGAGACTTTCACTTATAACATAACATCACGCCAGTAATCCTCGAAGTTTTAGGCAGACAGTCAAGCAAGTTGATTCATGACACATTCGGTCAAAAATTCGTTCGACACGTTCACTACTCATGGTGCACTTAAGACGGCGTATAGAATTATATTAAAACTGTGTCAATACAGGCAATGGTTTGTACAATTTTGACTATAATGTTTATTGCAGTAGATTATCTATACCAATATTATAAAGAGGAAAGATTTTTTTGTTTGTTTGTACCGAATAGGCTCCGAAACTACTGGACCGATTTAAAAAAATCTTTCACCAATAAAAAGCTACATTATTCCTGAGTGACATAGGCTATTTTTAAATCCTGAAAACGTGTCCTGTGGGGTGGCCCACGGGAGCGAAGCCGCGGGGAACAGCTAGTTAATTATATTAAAACGCATTTATTCGTTATACCAAGCTTATGTTTTGAATTAGGAATTAACTGTCGTTCGTCCAGCATTGTTTGCTTGTAGAATGAAGTACAGAACAACATTTTATTACATATACGTTCATGAACTATTTCGTTTACAGAAGCTTATTTTTGGATTAAAGGAAAAATTACAAATAATAAAACGTCAAGTATATATTAAAATCATGCATACCGACCGAAAGATGGGTAAACCAATTGTCACTGTCTTATTAAATCAAAAACCAGTTTGTAGCTAAGGAAATTTCTATTGCAATAACCAGTACCTTTGTGCTCTTCTAACTGAATTCTTTATTTTTTTTGTTAATTGTTTTGTATGTAAGTACATAAATAAAGGAACTAAACATTTAAGCAAAATTCTACCTAATCGTATTTGAATGTCTGTGAAATAATTAGCTTATGGTGGGTCATGGATTAATTTTGACGACCGCACATTGATTAAATGTCACGTTCACATGTGTATTAGAAGGAATAATTATTATTTTGCCGAATAATATAATACAAATAATTATTTTCAGTGGTAACGTCTAATGTTGGCAATCTAAATAATAAAAAAAAACGGTTCGGATCTAACATGACACAAATGTCTTCGAATCTTTAGATGGGTTAACATTTTTTTTAATCACTAGTAAAATAATAATATGTAGATTCATGGACGACCTATTGCAGTATATTAACAGAAATTCATCCAGAATATCTAGCACTTGATTTTAAGTAACTATCCTTGGAACGCAAAAGATTACCATCTCCTTATAAGAACCGTATATGCATGTCGCATCAAGGTGATAGTTAACACAGCATCGGCTCCCCTCGAACTCTGATAAGCTCCTAATTCCATTCGCCGCTCGCTTCAAAGCTGCTCTTGCTTGGTTTCCAATGAGATCTCAGAAACTGTGGTTTTGGAGACGGCATTAATGACTATGTCAGCAAACAATACCGACAAGGCAAAACCTGAAGATCAATGCATAAGTTTTGCTACGGAAAATGGCATATGCGTTGCAATACTTAGCAGTGTGCAACTGCTTAGAAACTTGACGTAGCATTTAGACAGCAGTGTAGCAGAATAGCGATGCAATCACTACACAACACTGTGCTACGCTACTACGCGATTTATGTGGATTCAGCTGAATTAGTAGCAATGACGGTATAATTACAGAAAATACTCCATCAATGGTAAGGAATTAAGCTAAGATACTAATTCAGATAAATTCACGTAAAAGGCTTATACTTATTGCATCCATTATCATCGACATCATCATCAGTATTCTCTTTGTTCATGTTATTGATATGGGATTGTCGCCGCATAATTTTCATCTTTCTTACTTTTCTTTGAGTCGTCATCTTAGCAGTCCCTCCTTTCCAGTTATATTTTCTTACACACAGGATATCTAGCCTTTTTTCAACTATATTGGGATTGGCTTTCAGCCTAACCGAATGAAGCTGAGTAGGAGCAACTGCCTCTCTGACCTACACAACCCAGTTACTGGATAACACGAAGCTCCTTGGTAAGACTACTGTCAGATTTATTGGCTTCTTCTTCATTATTCAAAGATCCTAATATGACTGACAAGGATAAGCAACGTGCTTCTCGGACGGAGGAGTCTCGGAATGTAATAATTGGTCATATTTACTTTACCACATCCAAACTTGTATCTACTTCAAGTACAAACTATTTTCCAGCGTGCAATACGTCTAAGTTACTTTCTCGGGAGCATGTCCGCGAGATTATTCGCCCAGAGCTTAGTTGAGGAGCTCAGTAGTCGAGCAGCTCGTATTATTTCATTTGCATAATGTGCGCTTACAAGGTTTGGACGTAATTCCTTTATGTGCTGGCCTGAAGTATGCTCGACCAGTGGAGATAATTTTTTTTTACTTTATTGTGACTACACTTTATTTATTTCTATATTTTAATATTTAAAAACTACGCATGGCCGGCCAGATGTGTTGAACACATTGAGACGCGGACCTTTGGGTTTGACAGGCTATGTCATAAACTATGGAACACGAACATTTTAACATGATAAAACAATACCGAACCTTTTAAAGATACTCATAAATTGCCTTTTAAAGTAAAAGCTGTCAAGACAAAAGTAATATTCTAAAGATTCTTGTAATACCCGATTTCTAACACGAACCATACCCAAAGCAATTAAGCGATGCACAAAAAACTGAACTGAAGAGAAAGCAGATTGTTAGATTTGGCGCCGGGCTTGTTGAGGACACTGGACTTTAGGCGGGCAGAGAGTACGGACTGATTTTGAGAGATCGAAAGAAGTCCGTACTGGTCGAATAATAGAGTGTAAGGGACTCATAGGGATAGGCGTGGAACGAATAAGGAAAAGTCGCGTCGTTGTAACATATCGTGTTAACGAGTTTAATTATTAAGTTAATTATAGTTTAGTCTAATCTCGTATTAATACAGTGTGAGTGAGTGCTGGAATGTCTGTAAGTTTTAATTATTGTATTACATCCCCTCCTCGCGTCGTGTTCCTCTTTACTGGGGGTCGTGATTCCCCTGACAGGAGATAAACTTTTCACTGACGATAATTCTCCATCTGTATTCAATTATTATATTACATAGGTAGGGACAATTCACTAATGTACTATTTATTCTAACGTGGCGAACCCTTGTATTTACTTTCTAAATCCACCCTTTGGCAGATATTTGTGGCTAATATTTGGTTTAGGGAAGCGGCGAAGCCTTTCGTCACACGTTACATGCCCTAATTCATAATTTATACACTACACAATTACTCATTTGATTATGGACTATTATTGAATTTTAACTGACATTACATACAAGGAAGGCGGAACCGCTAATAATCTCCGTTGTATAAAATAGGCTATAAGGCCGCTCTAATTAAGAACGTAGGACACCCAAATGTTAGTTGTTAAATACTGCTTCCTATAGAAGGTCTGATTACGGTCTCATTGCATTGCCATGTTGTATGTACACTTATAAACTAAAGGGGGTAGTCATCGCTGAACATCACAAACTGGGATATGATCAATTTAATGAATGTTAGAGTCGTGTCTCGTTAAATCGCACCAGGCTTTCGGGCCAATCTCTGAATAAAAAAAAAAAAATTTGAAGAGACACGATGGAAGCCCAGTGGAAGACTCCGCTGATGACTTCGCACGGCTGTTATTTACACTGGAGCATCCTCGAAATTGGGAAGTTTAAAGAAGTGTGAAGTGACGAATTATTCCATTTCAACGTATAACAAGGCAATTGTGGTGAACCTGTATCAGACTGAGTCTACGGTACGCTTGCTAGTTTTGTATTGTCATAGTAAAGGGTGTTAGGTCGAGGATGAGCTATTTATTATAGTGCGCGTCCAGTAAATCTGGAAGCATGTCTCGCTCAATGGCAGGACACTTAGGGACAAAACCATCCTTATCTTAGGATTGTGTAAGACATGTTTAAGTTTAGGGAAACATGCATTGTATGGACCGCTGCTAATCCTTCCTAGGACGCGTATTCGAGGTCCTGCAGTACACGTATACGACGTGCCTGCTTCTGAAAGGCAGTCTCACGTCACTTGGGTGGAAATCTAGACTATTGCCAATTAACTCATTAACGTAATTCAATTAAACGTATTTATGAATGCAAGCGTAGCGATCCTAACAACTTCCTTTCCTTAGGTAAATAATGCACTTTGTAATTCTTTTGTCTAATTAACTTCATACATCATCATTGTTTTATTAATACAGCCAATAAGGCTAACTGGCAGAAATGTGTGCTGGGAAGTTTGTTTCATCATTTCTTCTTACCAGATATTACACTACGAAATGATGGCGGGATGGGCGCTTTTGGGGCTGTCTGTAGGCGAGTTGATATTATCAACTCCAGTTACTTCCTGAGTTAAACTCTCTGCCAATTTAGTTATTTGTATTAATTCTTGAATGTTTATTCACCATCCGCGACCATGTTCGGTCTTTGATTTAAATACTCTATACATTAGTGTAAAGGGTTTCTCACACACGCTTTAGTTAATTATAACAATTTAGTTTAAATCCCTTTAGTTACATATAATCCTTCTAAACCACTTCCAAGATATAATCTTATAACTGTGAATTCCAAAACAAAACAAAACATAATTTGGAATTCACTTAGTCGGAAGAGAATTAACCAAGCCAGGTGACGAAATTCATTGTTTAGCGCGGACTTGGCGGGGCGCTGTACCTCTTTTATCAAAAGAGCCGACTTTAACACTAAATCTAGGACATTTTAGGAAAAACGAAATTTTTATCAGCCTAGGGTCGTTTAGGAACAGTCACATTATGAAAGAAATAAAAAGCTCTATAAAATAAAATAAAAGCTTTACGGACTTTGAACATCTTTAAAGAATGGCTTATTGAAGTTGGTTATTAAAAGACACCTTATAAAGCGCACTCGTTGTATTCAGACGTGCTAATCTATGCATTAAAAATAATATAAATTAACTTTTTTGCATAAATAGTGACATAGTTTTAGTGTATTAACTAACGTTTTATACAGACACTCTGTGTAAGTGCTGATAAGTTGAATAATGAACTGACCGGATAATATTTCATTGATTCTGGAAGATGGAAAGCAGCCCCTTAATTGAAGTGGGGTAACCTGGCGCAGCAACCTCCTTCAACACCTACACCGACCCAACAACTAAGGCGTGACCAAGCCAAGGAAGGAATTGAGGTAGTCTCAACGGCTGAGATACAGAACTGGATGGGTTCTATTGAACAATACTTGGGTGAGGTATGTGGCATTGCTTCTGATGGAAAGCTGCACTCCAATCAGAAGCTAAAAATAACAAATTTTATGTCGAAAGGTTGGACATGGAGTTTCGCAACTGGCTACTCAATACCAGTCGCTTAAACAAAATGCCGTTAAGGCCCTTAACTCCCTAAAAACATTGACCGCAGAAAGGGACTCTGTAATGGATCTAAAGGAGTAAGTGATGGAGATGAACCGGACTTTTAAGGAATCCTATGCAAAGAGGCAAGAAAAGGCTGGATCTTCTTTTGCAGAAATGGTGAAGGGTATGAATCTCCTCAGCCTCATCGACCAGATCTGTGCGTCACTGGATCAATCAAGTGATTAGAGACGATCACATCCAGTCGACAAGGGTCTCTTGGAGTCCACTGGGACACTGAAAGCCCTCATCAAGGCCTCACTTTTAATTTTGAAAACCTTCCATAATAAGAAAGCGGTTGGTCATAAAAGTCCTTCAATAATAAAACTCTGACACAACATTCCGTCTTCTGCAGCTGACTCAAACTGCCTTCTTGAAATTTCAAGTCCATTCGGCTTGATATAAATAAGAAAACCTTCCGACTTAAGTCTCTAACAAAAGAGTGGTTCTTTTACATAAAGACAGAAGCGCACTCCCTGGTACTTGTTAGTACTTCTTCGCTAAAGTTTCACTGAGAATACGCTAATTACACTAGTTTGCCCTATGTAGTTCTTTCAAAGGAGAAAAAGCACTCAATAATAGTTGCTTTGTAAAGTAACAACGGTTTTCTTCCTCTTTTTGTTAGACTTTCGTTACAAAAGTAAATGCGGAGCGCTGCCTCAATTTTTTTCCTTTTGTCTTTTAGGAGCTCTTGGCGAAATAATAACTGCCGCATGAGATGATCTTCGGGGTTAAACAACGGTTGCCAAGTTTGGTCCGGGGTCTGAAATAACAACAACACAGCTGATGCTCAGTGTAAACACTCAATAGCGGCACCAGCCAAGATGAAGGTACGATATTTACTAACAAAGCATCGCCAGCTCAATCAGCTGACAGCAGGGGTGAAAATTTTAGGTTCACTCTAATCTAATCTTGTAGTCTTATGACCTTGGATAAATATAGTTTTATCAGAAACCATATTTCATCTTCACTAACTCGGTTAAATAGCAAATACAAGATTATATATTGAATTTATTTTATTTTTGTTGTTGAGTAAAGGATAGCCCTAAAAAACATATTCACAGCTTTTAAAACCAAATTTAATTTTGGACTTTTTGTTTTAGATATTTTTGTGAAAAAGTTTTTATATCTCTCTTTTTAGTTTTAGTACCCTATCACTAAAACGTGAGCAAAGTATGGAACCTAAAGGATTCACAAAATACCCATAATAACTCAATTTAAACATTCTTGCTGTTTGTCGCTAAGGAGTTCGGTTGTATGTTCGGTTCCCTTGAAAATTGCTGAACCGAATTTGATGAAACGCACCCCTATGTTGAGTTACTTAATCCAATAAAAAAATGACTACAAGTCAATAAGTAGTTTTGGAGATAGGCGTGGACAAACAAAAAAAAACATACAAACAAACATACACACACTTATGAAATTTGACACATGTGTTTAGAGTAAGAAGCCCATACAGAGTAATATATGTCAATATTGTGCAAATCCTTCAATATGACATACTTAAGTGTCGAATCTAAAAAACCTCCATTTTTTTTTGAAGTCGGTAAAAAAAGTGTTTTGCTTTTTTAGTAAATATTATATCTTCAAAATGACTGGAGTATAGAATATACGCTAATACAATGCTTGTACGGGTTGGCTTCCAGTCTAACCAGATGCAGCTGAGTACCTGTATTTTACACGGAGCAACTGTCTATCTGTCCTCCTAAACCCAATAACTGGGGTAAATGATGCATCTTGACGAGACTAGAAAAATGTCTACAAATGAGAGCTGACACTAACATCATATGTGCTTTCCGAGGCACGGATGAGTCTCGATGTACAATAGAGCACGTATAGGTCCGTTCATTATCAGCTGATTGGGTGCGGCTTGACGCAAAATGACATAAATAAGCAAATCTGTTGAAGAAATTGTAGTCTTTTTCCAAAACTTAGATTTCTAAAAGTCTACTGATTTAGGGAAAGTGAGAGATCGAGCTGAGAGATCAGTAAGCCGAACCTACCCAGCAATCAACTTTTTGTCCTGGGTATGCTTGATCAAAAACCTGGCCAGCTTCCCCTGTATTATACTTTGTGACCAAAAAACCTTATAATAGGTAAACAAAAGAAAACACTAATTTAAATTTGGACCACGTAACACAATCATTTCGCCATGTAAATCAAGATGCAAGGAACTTTACTAATTATAATGGCAATTAAGTTTTTAGGGATTCCCTTTAAATGTTGCCCGTTACAATCTATAAATGAGAAAAAGTTTGTTTTTAGAATTAGATTGGGGAAGTTTTTATGGAAACGTTATAATTAGGTTTGGAAATTAATTCAATGGCTCCCGTTTTTAGATTGGTGTGTTTTATTTTGATTTCATGTTATTATGTGTTTTCATTTTAAATAACGTCCTCGAAAAGATGAAATAAGAACGACAAGTGGCTCTAGACAAAGTTCTTCTATCAGCGATTGCGATGATCGAAATGCCAGAATTTTAGGGATTGATCACGTTATGTTTCGATAGCGAATGGCATTTCTATTATTTTTGATATTTTGTCAACGCTGTGGCTACGCTTTCGATGATAGAAGTCACTTTTCTAGAGCCTATCCGTGGCAGAGTATAGTAAGGTTTTACAGACCTTAGAAGATCTAAGAAAATTGTAACATTTAAAGGTTTAGAAAGAGGTGGCGAGATGATTTGGACGCGTACCAAATACCGTAAAACTGGTTCGATACGGCGCGGCGCCGGAAAATAATTTCTCGGAAGACTTGGGGATACCTTGTTCAGGAATGGAACAGCAATGTTAAACGAAAATCATGCTGTGCAATCGGAGGATACATGTTCGCGAGCTGGCTGACTAAAACCAGATGTTCGCGAGATGGCTTACCATAACCAGATGTATTCTCCGACTATAAAGCATGATTTTCTTCTTGGTTACGTCTTCTTAGTTCGCTTTATAAGCAGTCGGGTTTTTTGTATTTCTTAATAAACATTTTTTATTTACTTCTTTTTAGAATTTTTTATTAGAATTAAGTACATTTAAACATATAAGTGTTGTATATTTTTTAAATTACCTCTCAAAATCCTTTATTTTGATACCCCACACGAAGGGTTAGGTAGAAAAAAAATTTGGTGCCCCACAATATGGTGCCCAAAATGCGCCACCTTTTTATTTTCTAACTTTAATGTAGCCAGTGACACTCGCAGGATTTAGACAAATCGATTGACATAAGAACCATCAAAATCGGACAACATGTTTGGTCTCTAGAACGCCACATAGGAACAAACATACATACATAAACTGATAAACACAGTCGGGTAAAATTTGGTTTAGAATGAGCAACATTTTAGTCGGAGTTCTTACATAGTAAAGTAATTGTAGCCTTTTTTACAGGATATGCTTTTGCCATCATTAAGTTCTACTTCACTCTTACAACTTTTTCCCAAATTATCACCAACTTACTGTGGTATTTATTCAAGATCTACTTACGTTTCATAACACTCCACAAACCATCTTCATATCTTTTGATATTGTATCAATTTTAGTAACTCATTTTTATATATTCCTTGTATTATTAACATCTGGAAAGCATATTTAGTTATCTCCTGACTGTTTTTAATATCTAAAACTTAAAAGATATTCGTAATTTATAATTTTTGTAATATTTTCTACTGTGACATTTTCATTTGACATGACATCTGTCCGTCTATTTTATTTTCTTAAAGCTTACATATCATAGGTACCATGGACTACCTAGACCTTTCCTTAAGCTAGTTGTACATTATTGTAAGGTCAGAGCAGACTGACCCGCCTTTGTAAAGCTGTTTTTATTCGTTCTGGTCTTATTGAGATTTGAATTTGAAATTTAGAAGAGAGTACAGAACGAATGAAAAACAGGCTTCAGCTTTTTGGAGTCTTGAATCTGGTCGGAACGCTAAGAGTCGGTTATACGTATACGAAGTGTATTTTCTATTCTAAAACGTTTAAAAACTGTTGAGTTATCAGCTCATGTATAACTATTATTATCTGAAGTGCTCCAATAATATATATTGAGTGTGATATACTGAGTATCATTTGTCTGAATCCTGCCTATCGTGTACCTTCATATCTACGGAGTGAAACGCCACAGCCCTGATTCCTCGACACTCCTTGTTGCCTACGTCACTACCTGTGAAACAATCCTACCTGCCCGATTGCCTGATCATCAGTCTACCTCGGGCATACCACATCCTTCTGTTCGTTCTGCTGGCCTGCCTACCTGCCCGATTGCCTGCTCATCTGCCGTTCTGCTGTCTACACAACTTCCTACCTGCCCGATTGCCTGCTCATCTGTCTACCTCGGGCATACCACATCCTCCTGTTCGTCTTGCTGCTTGGTTAGCTGCCTACGTCTCGCGAAGCCGGACCTTATTTTATTATCATATCCTTTTTAAATTTTCTTAGCTTTAATTTAAATAACCTTTTATCTTAATTTTTATTAAAGTGGCTTACATATAGCTCCACTGAGCTATACGTAACGCTACATGTTTTTTCACAGTATAAGTTTAATTGTTTAAATTTAACCCTTCTCAAAATAATTAAGTTTTAATTCACTCTCACAACTTTAACGAAGTATATCATCAAAATATGTTAGTTTAAATAAGACAAATCTTGTCTAAAATATCCTCCATTAAAAATACCGTCAATATTTTTTTACTGTTTATTTAAAAAAAACCCTGTCATAATAATTGACGGATTCATCAGAAACACCTCTACCTATACCCGTAGGGACAACCACCCTAGGATATTGAAGAGAGACATCCATTTTGTAAATTGCTACAACATTATTTATAATTTCACGCCCACAGGCAGTGGGCACTGCTTTTAAAATAATAACTAAATGTTTGCGGAGAGCAAAATAATATTTTAAATTTTCATTTTCATTTCTTATCGAAGCTTTTTTTTTAAATTTGGTTTTCCGTAAATATCTGGCCATTTTTGACCTCCCCGTAACTTTGTTTGGATAAAGCTGGAAGCCTGAATTTGCAGTGACTAAGAGAACATAATATTACTATACATATTATATGCTCAAATTACATTCAATTTGAGATTACCCGAAACATTAAAAAACTTGTGCGGTTTTACATTAGAAGAACTAATTATTAATTTGCCTACTGAATAAATTATCCGTCTTGTTTTTACATTTAATCTCACAACTTTTTGTGGTAGAGTTATACGTTGTAAACCTTGTATTTATTAAATTACTGTGTTTATGTTTTCGATGGGATTATTATTACACGCTTTATCTTACATTGGTTTCGTATGTATGTCCAGCAACATAGTAATCTTTTTTCAAGCACTTTCTGTCATCCGATAAAATTTATTGAAGAAAAAAATGGTACTATTATGGAGCTGGAGCTCTACCATGATCTCTTAGAGCAACTTTATTTCCATTGTGCGTAAGGGCACAATGTTATACATAATACATACAAGTCATATACATCTGTATTTTTATGCATCTCCTCTCTTGAGGAAGTGGGCCATTACACCAAGCGAGTACAGAATGTAATATGGTAGATATCACAAGTCTTCGGATATTTTGTTCTAGGATCTGCCGGTTTCCTCACGACATTTATTTCACAGAGCGTGTTTATAATTTAAATCAGACAATGTAAAGCGCCTGCTTTGGTTCGAACCTACGAATCACGGTCACCAATGTTTTGATTTACCGTTAACCTTATAAACATAGCACTTATTAAAGATTACATTACATTATTTACCCACATATCTGAAACACCTTACTTATTCTTTCAAATATCCGAACACGTGAAAGGGTAATGTATTGTTTAAAAAAAACAAGCCTTTGAAAGCGGCTCCGCCCGCATGAATTCAAATTATGCCATAAAAACGTGTTATCGCCATGAAAAGTATCGTATGTTCTAATTCAGGCCATGGTCTACCGGTATTTTTAATTCATATTTGTTTAGGCGTGATGTAGTAGCAACTGCTACTAAATCACGTTTCAAAAACGCTACAACAGCGCCTTTTCAAGCGAACAAGAAACGAAAAAGAACGTGAATCGCTTGCAGAAGGTAAATAACTTCTGCAAGCGATTCACGATTCGATTTCACTCGCTTGAAAAGTTTTATTATTGCAAGAGGACCTGCTGCCGAAATGAAAAGTATGCTATGTTCTAGTTCAAGACATAGACTATCCATAGTCTAACCGTGTGTGAAGTGTCATCAGAGTCTGTTTGGCCATTGTGGCGTGATTGATCAAAACACCTCCACATTTGGAGGTGACGCGAAGACTTTTATATTTCAAATATTAGTAGAAATAGAACATATTAATGCCAGATTCAACAGAACTCGCATTTGAAAAGACTGTGGTTTAATTTGAATATCGTTTTGTTATGCTGTTGTTTTTAAGCTGTGGCATTCTGATGGCCAGTAATTTTTTTTTTGAGATGTCTAGTCTGAACTTTTGATAGATTTATTTAGAATGTTGAGTGTTGTGCAAACGACAATATCACGTTTTTAGGGTTATTCGATAGCCTAGTTTGGCAGTGGCCAAACTAAACAAATATATAACTATAAAATAATTAAATGAGGTTTACTAAGCTCATTGAGCTTTGTGGTATCAACGTCATTTCAGCCGAAAGACATCCACTCCTGGAAACAGGTCTTCCCAAAACGTCGCTGCGCGTCAGTCATATGCTACCACACGGTGTAATGAAGTGTATAAAAATTAAGGCGTCGTCATTCACACAACCCCGCGCTCCGTCGCGTAGCACTGCAGGAAACTGTGTGAACGACGCCATAAATAAATCTCTGATAAAACAGTATTCTCCAATGTACTCAATTAACTGCCTAAATCTAAAGAAACATCAAGTAACGCCACAATTTAATTCAATTCACCCACATAAGGATTCCTTTCTGTAAAACAAATACATACTAACTTTGAAAAGAAAGAATTTTAATCTGCTAAGTATTCCTATATTTGCGTAAATTGTTGGGGCCTTTTCCCTTTACGACGAACCATTTTAGGAAGTTGCCAACAATTTCAATAACACTGTTAGTATCGTGTGGGCGATCATTTCGTTTTGGATAGATATAATGTGCTGTTGAAAAGTTACTGTGCAAAAGTTAATACGTCTGTAATCCAGGAAGGATAAAGCGGATTTGAACACATCCGAAGTTATGGCTGCTACTGAGAATTTTCAGATGAAAAAAAACTAAGACATGGCTTGCTCGTAAATGATGTTTACCTTCACTATTTTGTCCATACAAACTAAAGCGTCTACCTAGTTCGAATCCACGACCTAAAATCATAGATCGGAGCTAATTACCACTGGGTCTCTAACATCTAGATGTCAGGGTTTTTGGTGAAAAGATGTGAGGCAAACTATTCAGTGTTCAATTAATTTTGTAACACTTTACCTACTCAGGTAGGCCCAAAAAGAAACGGCGTGACGAGTTAGACTCCTATCTATAGCCCGATATAGCAAGAGACAGGATACAGTAGAACGACGGATAAATAATAACAATACAAAAACTATTTATTTCTCTTCCACAAAGGTTTCTTATAAACTATTACATAATCATCATCATCATATCAGCCGAAAGACGTCCACTGCTGGACATAGGCCTCCCCCAAGCGTCGCCACATTGATCGGTCCCGTGCGTCTCGCAACCAGCGGATCCCCGCAACCTTCACGAGGTCATCGGTCCACCTGGTGGGAGGCCTTCCAACGCAACGTCTTCCGGTTCGCGGTCGCCACTCCAGAACCTTTCTACCCCATCGGCCATCCGTTCTGCGAGCAATGTGCCCTGCCCACTGCCACTTAAGTTTGGCAATTCTTCGAGCTATGTCGGTTACATTGGTTCTCTTACGGATCTCTACATTTCTGATTCGATCACGCAAGGAAATGCCGAGCATAGCCCTCTCCATTGCCCTTTGAGTGACTGTAAGCTTTCTGATGAGGCCCATTGTAAGCGACCACGTCTCAGAGCCATATGTCATCACTGGCAACACACACTGGTCATAGACTTTTGTCTTGAGACACTGTGGTAAGTTGGACGAGAAGACACCGCGCAACTTCCCGAACGCTGCCCAGCCGAGTCGGATTCGACGGTTGATCTCTCTCTCGAAGTTGGCCACAACTTCGAGTGTAGAGTCTCCAACCTTGATAGATGACCCAGGGAGATGTCATTTCTCCGAAACTGTTCACTGCTGCGCTGGAGGATGTATTCAAGGTACTGGACTGGAGGGGCCTAGACAACAATGTTAATGGCGAGTACATCACTCATCTTCGGTTTGCCGACGACATAGTGGTTATGGCTGAGACCATGGAGAGCCTCAATACAATGCTCGATGACCTCAGTAGAGCTTCCGAAAGAGTGGGTCTTAGGATGAACATGGACAAAACCAAGGTGATGTTGAATGCCCATGTTACACCCACTCCTATTACATAATGGTGCAATATTATTTGATAAATCCTTTGTGGAAGACTGATATCTTCACTAGGAAATCCTGTCACACCAGCGCCTCCCAACAAAACTGTGGTTATTGACCCATTTAATTACAAGTACCAGGGCGACTGACCTCAATAGAAAAAACGAAAATAGAGAAAACGACGTTCTCTAAAAATTAAACCTAGCTAGATCGGTTTATCGCTCCCGAAACTCGCTGCATACTAAATTTCATGAAAATCGTTGGAGTCTTTTCCGAGATTCAAATTATATATATACATACATATATACAAGAATTTCTCGTTTAAAGGTATTAGATAGATAGATTATTGGTACTTTAGGTAAAGCACACGGAAAATAATGGAATACATATTATTATTACATACATACATACATACATAAACTCACGCCTTTTTCCCATGGGGGTAGGCAGAAACTACAGAACGCCACCTGCTACGATCCTTACATACTTCTTTTGCTTCACACACATTCATACATCTATTCATACACACACGCCGGTTATGGTTACAATCATAATTAAATTATTAATTTTTAGCAGCAAGGGGTATGAAGGCCGGGCTGTGGCTTCATACACCGATCAAACGAGCCCTTTAATATGAAGCGGTGACCGACGAGATTAATGAACCAGTAAAAATGTTGACATTTAAGTTCCACACTCAATAAATTATATTTATTGCACTTCAAAGATATGATAACATTCACTGGCTGTATGGATTATAGTATAAAGAGTTTTCGGATACGATCGTACACTTGGTAGTCTTAAATAGTCAACCGACTTTCGGCGTTCAGTCCAGATTCCAAACTAAAAAGCTAACGGCCGTTTTTTTTCGTTCTGCCATCCTTTTTATTTTTTTTAATTTTGAATTCAAATCTCAATAAAAAAATCAAGACCAAAATGAATAAAAAACGGCTTTACAGAGGCGGGGCAGTCTGCGCTGCCCTTAAAATAATGTACAACTATCTTAATGTCTAGGTAGTCCATGGTACCTCTGATATGTCTATGGCTTAGAAAATAAAATAGACTGACAGAGGTCATATCAGATGAAAATGTCACAGTTTAAAATATGATAAGATTTTACAAATTAGAAATATAATTTAAGTTTTAGATATTAAAACAATCAGAGATTACTAAAAGTATGCTTTTCAGGTGATAACAAAACAAAGAAAACATAAAAATTAGTTACAAAAGTTGATACAATATCAAAAGATATGAAGAAGTGGTTTGCATAGTGTGTTATAGAACGTAAATAGACTAAATGATGTGAAATGAATAAAGCTGTTGTGACTCTTACGAAATGCGTGTCATTTTAATCCTCATAATTTATAATATGACGTAAGATAGGATTATGAGAATCAACGAGAAAAAACAATGTTAAAAAAAATTTATTCGCGGACCTAAACCTTCGGTGCTGATGTATAAGTGGCAAAAAAGCAGGTGGTCCACCGTATGGTATATGATCACTGCAGTCTATGGACATCTACAATACCAGGGGTATCTACCACCCGTGCTTTGCCTACCGCTTTCAAAGAGGACTTTCTTCAAATTTAGTTTGAAGTTGTCCATATCGTAAGTATTGGCAGTTTGTATAAAATAAAATAAACTTTTCTAGAAAATACACCACCGCAAAAAGCCAATTTGGTTCAGCAACTTGCCGAGAATACGAAACATTGTGTCAATTATTGTTTTACCCTTTTTCCTGAAGAATATTACACATCAGGTTGGCACGTGTCCTTTACCGAATAATAATTATGCATTTATAAATATTAATAGAGGTGACCTTTATATGAGAAACGTGTTTACCGTTTAGGAGGAATATAATAACCCAAAAGGAAAACCCGGTAACTATTTTATTATAAACCAACGCTAGAAGCTGTATTCCTAATCTGTATTCTGCCAGTTCGCGGTAAAAGATTACTATTTTTTACCAATTTGCCAAAAAGGAGGAGGTTCTATGTTCGACTTTATGTTTTTTTTGTGTATGTTTACCAATACCTCCGGGAATTGTGGACCGATATTAATATTTTTTTTAAACATCAAGAAATCTTGAAGGTGAAAAGGACCAATATTTAAAAAGTTCAAAACAAAACAAATTCCAATTCTATTTATCTGTTCGTCCGACGTTTGCCAGAGATTTCATTAACTAGACAATTAAGAGGAAAGGGGTAAAAACTCTTTGTAAGGACTTTTAAAGGAAAATGAATAACCCAATTTGTATAATTCTTTATTTCTTTTCTTTTAGATCTTAAGTATTTTCGTAAGTTTTTTGTTTCTCTGTGGAGTGAGAAGTATAGAGGCTGTAGACAAGTGACATTCTTAAAACGATAGCGTCGCGATAGTGATTGATAAAATATCAAAATGTACGGGCTTATCAAGCGCTATTGAAATGTCATGTGATTAAGAGGAAATGCGGTCGCAGACATCCGACTGAATATCCTGAGTAAAAGTCATAGTTCGAGGTTTGGCTCTCGCCAATATTGGAACAATTTTAAAGATATTCGATAAACTGAAAAAGAGAGATATACACTGTGCCCCTTTGTTTTAATCTTTAGAAGCACTAGAAAACTCAAAGTGCTTAAAATTGCGCTGTCAACAGATACCTAGTGTACAAATTTGACAACTATAAATGAAAAAAAGGAAAAACATAGATGCACAAAATATTACGTCTTTTTTATTAAAAATTTAGGTCATATATTTTTGTCCCTCCCCAATTTATGACTTTTTACTAAGGAAATTTAGTCGGAGGCCTCTGCCCACATTTCCTCTTAATACCTTACATTTTGCGCTTTCGACCATCACCGCCATCTTTATACATTATCAATGTGTTTAGAGCCTCTGATGTGTGTTTCAGACAACTGGCAAGAAAAATTGGTTGCTCCTCTTGCATCTGCTTGGATGTACTATGTGCAGCACTGTAAAATAATAAAACACATGATTTACTATAAAATTTGGAGCCGAAAAGTGTAGTGAGTAGCCACCGCGAAAGACGCTGCGTTGGAATGCCCTCCACTATGTGGACTGATGACTTGGATAAGGTTGTGGGAATCCGCCGTATGCGAAACGCAGGAATCGATCAATGTGACGACATTTGCGGGACACACAAGACGTCCACTGCTGAACACAGGCCCATGTTCATCAGCGGACGTCCTTCAGCTGAAATGATGATGATGATTTACTGACAGAGTTTTTCGTCGGCACTTTTGCTATAAATTTTGACTGTTAAGGTATATCCAAACATATCAAGGCCGTGCCCGGGCCGTGTCAGGGCCGGGCCCAGGCATTGAAGCTCCGTCACTGGCCCGTGCACGGACGTGTGTGAACGAGTTCATATAAAATGTACACACTGTTATTTTTTTTGTAGCCCCTGACGGGGCACGGTCCGTCCACGTCCCGGGCACGACACTGATATTTGTGGATAGACCTATAGCGTTTTCTGTCCTACAGTTGACGTCCCAACTTTCTTATTTTAAGAATACGTAGTATCATAGGTTTTTAAAATAAAAAATGGTTTGTTTTATATGACTTGAATGGCACTTTTTAGAAGTTGGTATTGAAAAATACCACTCACATAATAAAAGATTTTCAAATAATCCTTTCATCATAGTCATCATCCACAACGTAGCTTCGCCCACTTAACAATCTTCAACTGTCGGCCCTTCTTTGCTTATGCCAATCACTTCGCTTCTGTGCCAACCTCATCCAGGTACTACCAGCAATTGCAAAAATGTCGTCTACCCATCTCACCGCCCCAGATGACTAACACTTCTTCTCCTTCCAATCCGAAATTGTTTACTTACTACAGTACAAAATACATCATAAAATAAGTCTTTATTTGTTCTACATATTAATCTAACTCCTTAAAACAAACACCCTTAAGATCGAGTAAGGCCGCTACACACACACTCTCAACCTACAGTAACCCCGGTATTACACGACACAATCGCTTATAGATATCACTCCAGTATGTACGTCTCCTAATCCATTAACATCATGTATTTTATGTAAACTGGGCTAACAGTATTACTCAATGTGTTGTTATAACACTAAATTGGGTTGGATTTAACATTACATGTTTTACATGTAATTAATAATTGGGGTTAGGACGTTTAATAACGTATCTGTCAGCTATTGAAATTGATTGAATACGTTTAGCTGGAAAGGTCAAATTGTAATAATTGTGCATTATTTCAATGGGTTATGAGTACTGCGCACCTGGCCCGAAGAACACCACCAATATAATCCGTGTATGTCCTTCTAGGACATCCCATCTCGGTGAATTATTATTTAAATCGTAATAAAATTAATATTTCCAATAAAACACTACAAATATTTAAAAGATCCCTGAAATCCACTCAGAGCCACCAAAGGTAATTTTCGAACGCTGGCCTTAATTTCAAATTCACCTTTTTAACTTTGTTATCTAAATACTTGAAAGTTTGCTGCCTTTTGGCGGATTCTTTAGCTCCCGAAAAGTTTCTTAACACAATGAATTTTTAAGTACTTTACCATGAGAAGTCTTGGCTGCAAGTTCGGCTGTGAATAGGGACTTGGGTAGGATGCATCAAAATGCGTTACTTTGTATTGATTCAAAGAAATGTGAGAAAATGATATTTTGAAGCAGTTTTCTGTTTGTTTCAAGCTTATTTTTTATGTTTGTGAAATGAATGAGAGCGACTCCTGTTGGGTCGAGCCCATGATTAAAAATTAGTTTTTTTTTTTTTTATAACCTATAGGCTCGCGCTTGACCACAATCTCACCTGATGGTAAGCGATGATGTGGTCGACGGTGAAACACGCTTGCCTAGAAATAACCTATTCACTCTTGACTTAAAGACCCCTAGATTGTAGCTATCGGGAAACACAGACTCCGGCAGGGAATTCCACTCCTTAGCTGTACGCATAATAAAAGTGTTCCCAAAACGTTTTGTGCGTATGGGTGGGATGTCTACCATGTATCGATGGCGCATCGCCGTACGTCTGGTAGTCCGATGATGGAACGGGCTAGGTGGAATTATATCGTGCAATTCCATCGCACACTCCCCGAAATGTAACCGATAAAAAACCGACAGGCTGGCAACTCGGCGACGATGTTCAAGACTCTGGAGCTTTGACTTGACCAGCGCCTCATCGCCGATGAGCCTCTTGGCTCGCTTTTCGATCGACTCTAGTGCGTCAAGCTGGTATTTGGCTGATCCGTCCCAGAGATGAGAACAGTACTCCATGCATGATCGAACTTGCGCTTGATACAAGTTGAGGAGCTGTTCCGGCGTGAAGTACCGTCTCACCTTTGCAAGGATCCCCAGCTTTTTGGCAGCCAGCTGAGCCTTTGCCTCAATGTAAGGGCCAAAATTGAGAGTAGATGTCAACGTAACGCCAAGAAGCTCAAGATGTTATGTTATAAGTAGATGTTTTTTTCACGTTGCTGTATAATAAATTAATGATTTTTATGTTATTGCATTTTCGTAAGTTTTAGTGAAAATTCTGTTTTTTTTTTTTGCAATGCCAGGGTTAATACTTTTTCACAAATGATGTGCTCTTCGGAAGGTTAGTCATAATTTCAGCCAAAAGATGTCCACTGCTGAACATGGGCCTCCCACAAGTGTCTCATAATTGACAACATGACACGTTCATGTCCTGTTCAATGTTGTATTCTACAAAGTGGTAAGGCATTGACCGAGCGGCGTCCAAGGACTGGTAGAAAGAATGTTGTTCGTCCGGCAGCGTGCAGCGAGGCGGGCAGACGACATTGTTGCCATTGCGAGTAAAACGTGAATAATAGTGTAATAGGACCGGGAGACTGGCACAAAAAAAGTAAGGGTCATGCCCAGCAGTGGGTGAAGTCAAGCTATGGATGATGAAGATAGTAGGAAGAAGGTAGTTTGTTGCATCCCCTTTCCTCTCACTCACTTAGGTTCTCCTTACAAATAGCCCTCCTCGCATGGCACATATTGACGAAGAACTGGTATCCCTTCTTGTATCGGCTGAACATCATGCAGACTGGTTCCAAGTCCGTCTCGGGTAGGTCCGTGCAGACGTGGTTACATGCTTCGTTCGCTGCTGTTTCCTCTTCGTTCATGTCTGATATTCTTAGTGCTGATGCCATAACTGATGGAATATATAGGAAACTTAGTTAAGGAACTTTCTTGAAGATTCACTTGTACAAATATAGATAATACTGTCAAACAATTTATTAAAAAAACTTGATTTGGGACTAGATGTTATTTACGAAGAGACAATATATCAAGGAAAACATCGTGAGGAAACCGGCATGTCCTAGAACCAAAAATTCGAAGACATGTGACATCCACCAACCCGCACTGGGCCCGCGTGGTGGATTACGGCCTATTCCCTCTCACACAGAGGAGGCCTGTGTCCCAGCAGTGGGAACATTAATAGGCTGATGATGTGATGTGAATATATCAAGCGATGACGATTGCTGAAAAGTCATGAAGCAATCTCATATATTTTGGTCTTATTGATAATAATTATCCCTGAAAGAACCACTTCACTGTCTAGAAGATCTAGACAGATCAGATCAGGGTTAGCTTGTAAAATGGAGTGCTTGTAAAAGGGTTATTGTAGTTGCAATAGTGACATTAAAAATGATGAATTCATGAAACTCGGTATTAAAATTATTTATTTAAAAAGACATTACTCTGCCTTTAATTAATAAAAAAACTTTTTGCACCAGTTTGCTGCTTTAACTTTTAAAAATTAAATATATATTTTATTTCAATAAGAATTATTTACGCTCGTGTACGTTAGTATTCACAATGGCTGTACTGTTTTAAATTAAACCATAACCATTTTTATTACGGAACTAAAAGTTAACAGGCGGTATATTCTGCAATCATCTCACAAACTTAGGTGGAATATGTCTAAAGTGATTATTGTCATTCATCTTGATTGCATGGATTTACAGATTACTACATATTCTCTTACCTAAGTTTTCACAGCGATTTTTTTTATAGAATAAGACAACAGTTAGGCCTAGGTCACATTATAACATGCAAGACAAAGTTTCTAGAAGACAAAACATGTTACATAATGCGTCTTTAGAAATTGACTTTAAATAATTCTTCTGCTTCTAAACCACAGAGCACCAAGTCGCCTCGATGGCCACTGCTAGAGACAGGATTGTCAAAACTTTTCATACAAACCAAGCGTGTCACCGACTTATAAAATTTACGGCTTCTGACCATTCTGACTATGGTTTTGACAGCCGAAAATTGTGCTCCTTGTACGTATATTGTGCAGGCACCAACTTTATTAATATCATAAATGTTTGGATATTTGTTACACAATGATGATGGATCTTGGCACTTCGGTCTTGGGCTTTCACGAGTTC
Source organism: Orthosia gothica (assembly GCA_949775005.1). Lineage (NCBI taxonomy): Eukaryota > Metazoa > Arthropoda > Insecta > Lepidoptera > Noctuidae > Orthosia > Orthosia gothica. The sequence continues at coordinate 23,346,837 of OX459048.1, read as the reverse complement.
AAAGCCGATAGCAGAAGTTTGTAATTAATATGAGTAATGGTGTATCTCGCTGCAGGCAGTTTCGTGATCTGTGTTCCAAAATCAAAATAAAGTCTCACCAATTATGCAAAATAAACTGAAAATAGTTTCCAAAAACATGCCAACAATAGAACATTAACTTTCAATTTAAAATTCAATTTTATATTATTACTTTTTATTATTTATGCAAACAATATTTTTGTTCTTGTTATCGAGTTTCTTTGAATCGTTCCAATTTCTCAATCTATGTTCAATCATAGTTACCAATTCACTTGTTGGAATTCAGAACTGAATGGTATTTCAAAATTAGAACTGATTACAATGCGTTGTTATTTTATAAGTAACTGACTTGAAAGTTTATTAATTCTATAAATTGTTATAATAATAATATATTTGATTCAATTGGGAATTGTAGTAGTTGGATTCTGAAGTCCGTTATTTTATTTGTCGTCGCTGAATTGTAGGAGTACGAGTTCGTATGTCACTATGGTTCCTGTGACCTGTAACAAAGAGATATAGTACTATTTAAAACTTTATTATTTAACAAGAAATGGCAATTTAGGTAAGCAAAAATGAAAATAATACTGTTTCTACGAATCAATCTAAAAGTCTATTTAAATATTTGATGACCTAAATTATTCTTTTGAAAACACAATTTAATTGATGATAAAATGATGAAGCTGATATTTATAAAACTTGACACGAGAACATACCCGTGAGCAGAGTATTCATCATCATCATCATATCAGCTAAAAGACATCCACTGCTGGACACAGGCCTCCCCCAAGCGTCGCCACATTGAGCTATTATTAAAATAATATATTATGTGATATTCTAAAACACAGGTGTTGAGTTTGAAGAATGCTGTCCGTAATTCATAATTAAAAAATATGACATAGATAAGTTTTGGGTTCGTAAACGCATCAAGATATAACAGAAAATACATGCATTCATGAAAAACGAGTAAGTAGATCCCTTTTCAATAGGTATATTTCGCACATTGAATTAACAAACTAACTAGTTTGATCCTAAGATGATATTATCTTGTTCATTATGAATATTTTATCAAGCTTATTTCCTGTCTCATCCTAATTATTATTTTGAAGAACGTAATTAAGCTCCGTATTTTAGGTCCTGAAAATACTCCACCATTTTGTCGCTTCCTACGCAACAAAGATAAGACTGGCCATCATTTCATTAAATTGTTTTTGCACGATTATCATATTATATTCAAATTAAGAATTCTGACATTTGAAATTAGAGCTGTGATTTGTTTTTTCATTCTTTTAAATTTTATTTTGTTGAATGTTTATTAAAATTGATATGCCAAAAATGTGTGAGACGCATTTCCCTTATTATCTTGTCAGTGTTTCATTAATAAATTTTAAAATTAATATAATGTTTGTTGATGGCAATAAATAACCTTGCGTGATCACGTCAGAAATGATGATATCCGCAGGAGAACCAAAGTTACCGACATAGCCCGAAGAATTGCCAAACTTAAGTGGCAGTGGGCAGGGCACATTGCTCGCAGAACGGATGGCCGATGGGGCCGAAAAGTTCTGGAGTGGCGACCGCGAACTGGAAGACGATACGTTGGAAGACCGATGACCTGGTTAAGGTTGCGGGAAGGCGCTGGATGCGAGACGCACGGGATCGGTCAATGTGGCGACGCCTGGGGGAGGCCTATGTCCAGCAGTGGACGTCTTTCGGCTGAAATGATGAATGATGATGATGGCAATAAATTGCATTACATAATTGTTATTCATAAAGAAGATCAATCAAATTTATTCAATTTATGAAACAACTATAATATTAATGTTATATTTTAATATTTACTTAAAATAAAAGCTAACCGTTATCTTAAAAAATTAAAGCAGTTTCTTTAATGTTATATTTGCCTCTCCAACTTTTTGTGTGCAAAATGTTACTTATTTAAGTAAATACTGATATAGGTACTTAGCGTTAGTAGCAGATCTCTAGTGATATAAAAGAAATGCAGACCACTGAGAGCCTCAGTATCGCCGTTAACTTGGTTTTGGAACCATTCGATCTGAGGAACAAAACAAAGGGAGTTTTAAAACATTGAAGAGCATATCAATAATTCAAAGCTAGATCCAAGCTAAAAATAATAAATAGATGTAAATTTCCGTTAAGGTACTGTAGACAAGGTCAATCAATGGTTACGAACATACAGAACGCGGGTTCACTTCCGAAGCTACTAACGCCACCATCAGGTAACGGATGCAGAGGAAAACTAGTGAGTCCGGCAGGTACACAGTGTACACGAAGGTACGGCATAAACTGTAAAAACTAAAGGTTTATACTTTAAAACTGGGTGATTTAAGCGGAGAGGAGCGAAGAAAAGCGTGGAAATGAATGAAACTATGGATTTCTACTAAATTCATTCTTGTTTCGGAGACGCTCGGCTGCACCCCTCGTCACTTTACTCGCTCCACTCGTATAAATAATAATATAATAAGAATATAATAAACTCGTTTATTTCTCCTCACAAAACAGACATTAAAAGATACTTATGTATAAAAATACAGGCACATAAATACTTAGTCTAGAATGTGTGATGAGCTGGTGTCTGAGTTAGGCATAGGAATGCCTGTATTACAAATCACTTTAGTGGTTACCTACCGGTACCTGTAATACAATTTAGTGGTTTCGGATTAGTTACTTCAATTTAGTCCAGTTTGTAAGACTGTGAGAAGAAATAAGTAAAAACTCATTCACTCAAACATTATCATGCAGAAAAAACAAATAATAAAATAAAAATAAAACGCCTCAGTGTGTGTCACAAAGTTTATTATACTTCGTGTTAGTAGTAGTTATGTGTGTGAGTGGAAGTGTGAAGCATGTGTGTGCGTGTAAGTGTGAAGCATGTATATGAGTGCTTGCATTTAATTTAGTCCAATTCAATTCAATCCTAATCAATTAATCCAAATTAATTCACTTCAATACAATTTAATAATTATAATCCAATCCAATGTAACACAATTTAATCGAATTCAACGAAATTCAATTCAATTCAACTTAATTCAGTTCAATACAACTTATCAATTATAATCTAACACAATGTAACTCAATTCAATTTAATTTAACTTAATTTAATTCCATTCAATTCAATCCAATCCAATTGAATTCAATCCAATTTAAACCACTGTAATTTAATTCAATTTAACTTAAAATAATCTAATCTAATCAATTCTATTCAACTTGCCTTAATCCAATTCATTTCAATTTAACTAATTATGGAGTAGTTTTTCTGTAAGTTCGTAATCTAATTTAGTCAACCACTCCATGACTACAGATTTGCACTTAGCTTTTTGGTAAAGAGTACATTGAAAGAGATCTATTCAACTTATTATACAAATTGGAGCTTTGGTAACCAAAGAATCGATGCGCAAGTTTAGTTCTAAATAACGCTGTAGTGCAAACCAAATCCTTGCGTCGCTTATTTCTAAATTTATCTGGTTCATATTTTACAAGAGAATGTTTTTTCAGAACCGTATACAAAATTAAAAGCTGTCGTACCGTTAACACCTCCCATCTCTTATAGAGATCCGGCTAACCTTAAGAAGTGCTCATGCGCTCTCTCAATCTTCAAAAATTGCGTCTTTCAGGCACCTCCCCATGAGGTAATACAATAAATAAGTAGAGACTGGCAAAGGGCGAAATTAACCGATTTGAGTACTTTCTTTGAAGCAACATGTCTTAAGGCCTTCACCATCAGTTTACGCACCCCCTCAGCTAGGAGGTCAATGTGGTGGTGGAAATTAAGGTTGTTGTCTATCATTACACCCAGATACTTAGTGAAAGCTGTGTTTGTGAGATTGAGACAGGAGCAGTTCATATTATTGGGATTAGAGCATGAGTGTGAAATAATATGATGCAGAGGATCAGGCATATCATTAGTTTTAATGGCAAAATGTAACTTGTCTTCGCAACATTAAGTGTTAGAAGGTTCCTGCATAACCAACCAATCACCGTATTCATTCCCTCCTGGGCATGTGAGAAAACCTCGTCCCAAGAGTAACCAGAAAAAGCAGGGCCCTGTCATCTGCAAAGGTAACTATCTTTGCATTAGGGATTTCCATCTAACAAAGGTCGTTAATGTACACAAGGAAGAGTGTTGGCCCCAGTATGCTTCCCTGAGGAACACCAAAAGTCACGGGGACTTCCCCACTGATGACATTGCCAATTTGCACACATTGCGTCCTATCCGTCAGGAAGTCCCGAAGAAGTTTCAACTGGAGGTCCCTGACACCAAGGTTTTCTAACTTCCTCATCAACAACGGGGCAGAGACTGTGTCAAATGCCTTTGATAAATCCAAAAATATCCCGATTGTTTTCTTTTTATTATCAAAATTATTAACTATATAATTTGACAGCTCAAATACCGCATCAGTTGTGGATCGGTTTGCCCTAAAACCAAATTGTGATTGAGAAAGAAGATTTTTTTTTCCAGATAATTAACTAGTCTCTTATTAATAATGCGTTCTAAAAATTTTGAAAGAGTTGGGAGAATGGAAATTGGTCTATAATGATTGACACAGCCTCTGTCTCCAGTCTTATAAATCGGGTGTATTCGCGATTTCTTGTAGACTCTAGGGAAAACTCCAGTTGAAAGTGACAAGTTGCAAATGTATAATATCGGAGCCGTTAGGACATCCCTGTTTCTCTTTAAGATTTCACCAGATATCATATCTAGGCCAGAAGAGCAATCACTTTTTAAACCTGTTATTAGTGTCCCAAATTCATCTTCAACAGAAGGTAGAAGAGCAAAAGAGTGACAAGATGAATTTAATGTATGAGGTTTGTTTCTGGTATTATTCTTTATTAAGTTCTCAGCAAAAGTTTTGCCCACTTTTGCAAAGTAGAGATTTACATTATTTGCTGAATTCAATGGATCGTTAGTACATAATAATTCCAATGGGACTTCTTTAGGTTAATTTGAATATGCTATCTCTTTAACAGTTTTCCAGAGCTTTTTGCTGTTTTTGCCAGCGTTCTAAAGTTGCTGCTGCTCGTAGTTATTTTTAAGTTTTTTTAATAGGGAAGTACAAAAGTTTCTATATCGTTTGTAGGTAGTTTTTAGTGTCTCGTTATCTGGCTCTTTTTTAATTTCTTATACAGGTTATCACGATTTTTAATGCATTTTAAGATACCTAGAGTAGTCCAGGGTTTTAGGATTTCCTTTCGTCTTGAGATTTTGATTTCTTTAGAATTTGCCATAATAGCGGTATAGAGAATGTTGTTGAGAAAGGCCGCAGCTTCGTTTGCATCTTTGATCGTATACAAAAAACTGGAGTCCATGTTTTTAAGTTCAGCTTTTAAATGTTCATAATTTATATACGTGCTAACTTTTGCAGGTTTTGGTCTAGAAGTCGTAGCAATATATAAGGCAACACTGTTATGATCAGTCAGAGTTGTGTGATGAATAAGACAACGAGCAGTTGATTTTGTCTTTAGTATTACATGATCCAGACATGTTTTATTATGAGTGGGACTTGTATAGGCTGGTATCATTCCATGGAATGCCAGAATGTCCAAGTATGTGGACAGATTTGAGTCTGTACTATTTTCAGCTATGTTAATGTTAATATCACCCAAAAGTATAATATTTTGTTTGGCTGAGTACTTCAATAATAAACTGTTAAGCGATTGAAGAAAGTTAACTGTATCTTTGTATCCTGGAGGTCTATAAATAGCAAGAGCTATCGTATTGTTATTCAGTGAAATTGCTAGGCAATTTGCATCCGATACCATAGGTTCTTCAACAGAAATGACTAAGTCCCGTCTGCAATAAACGACTACACCTTCATTTTGCGTTCGATTGTTTGTAGAAGCAAAGCTAACATATCCATCAAGAGGAGGTACGCAAACGGCAGACGGCAGCCAGCACTCAGTCAAGACAATACAATCCCAGTGTGCATCAGTTTGAACGAGAATTGGTAGTAACGCAGGCAAATTACATTTTAAACTACGTATGTTTTGATGAAAAATTTTCAAACATTTATTAGCGCCTAGTAAAAAAGACGAGCAATCCTTCGCATCGCAGATAAAGTGATCGCCCATATTAAAAGTGTCAATTTCGTTTTGAACATTATTTAGTTCATTGAATTTAAATGATAAAAAAACACAAGAAATGTGCGAGAATGCAGGCCTAAAAAGGCACAGAGGATTGTCGTAAGATAGGCATAAGATACTCCTAACACGCTGGAGTGTGATATTATGATGTAAATGTAGTTTGGTGCAAATATTTTCATGAGTGGTAATGATACTGATTTTGGCCGGGATAGTCGCTGTAGATCAAGAATCTTTGTTTCCAGAGTTTGTACAATTTCATTCATGACTCTTTTCTCGTTCTGTAATGTTTCGATTTGTTTTATCATGGCGTCATATTGCTGGCTAATAAAACCAAGGGCTTTTTCAAATTCACTATTAGCCTTCTGGATTTCCAAGTTTTGACGTTTAATCTCAGCCATCTCAGACACGAACTTGTTCAGAGTAGAAGTTTGTTTTTTGCAAAATTTGGTAAGGTTGGCTTGCTGCTCCTCCTTCCATGATTCTAGAATTTGGAGAATTTAATTTTTTAAATCTTGGAATTGATCCGGTTGGTCCGATTGGTCCAGTTGACCAGTCCCCGGAGAGAAACATGCTCGAGGTCGCTTACTGGAACGCGTCGCGGAGTTTGCAATAGTGCCATTCGGACTACTGGTGTTTTCTGAGTCTAACATGGGTGGTTTCTGCTTCGGTTCGTTCGCCCGAGGTGAGCGCTGCTTTTGGTGCATTGTGCGTTACAGGTACTATAGTAAACTAGCTCAGTGCAGGATCTCTCAAGTATGAAAGCTCTCGACAGCCCGCAGAGAAGGGACTACCGTAATACCGAGAAGGGACTTCACACCAGACGCAAAAATAGTGTCAGAAAGTTTCCAAAATCATAACAATAAAATCGGCAAAGAGCCAAGAAAATATAGGCAAAAAACAATAAATGATTTTTTGCAGACCACCGGGTTCGAACTTGAATCGCTGGCACGTTTGCCTATGAGATCGGCTGCCACAGCCACTCGGCCACAGGTGTTAATGATGATACAGTCGAAATAAGTAACAATTGTGTATGTCAATCGTAGACGTGCGAGGGTGTGGGACCTCAACTATCGGTATCTGCAGCTACCCGTCACTCTTGGAAAAAACACGACTGCTCACCACAACGGTCGGGGGGGGGGGGGGGAGGGGCGAAATGAGTTTGAAATGGTGCAAGCTAGGTAAGCCAGATTTACGAATAGGTAAAGCTTATATTATCTAACGGTACGCTAGCTTTGTTGCTTGAGGCTTGCGACTTTCAGTCTTCAAATAGAAACGCCATAAAGCAGGCCAGATCTTACTAAGTCAGTAAATACAAAGCATTAATTTCAATTAAACCATTTACAAGCACTTAAATTAATTATCAAGGTGTCGGTTAGTCTAAAAAGGTAAAGATATTTACAAGTTTTAAAGTGTTGGTAGACCCCTATTGAAAAACATACAAAAAATCCTCGTTACATTATTCTAGTTGCTTTTATAGGTGATATAAAATATGTGAGATCAATATAAAAAAAGGAAAACATAAAATGAATTTAAAATATATCTAATGTGGTCTTGGGTAACGATATCTTTTCTTCACTGTTTTGATGTAGAAACATTTTATAGTCACTAGCCTTCCTTAAAATATTATTCATTCCATTCCTAAAACATGGAAAGAATTGGAAAAATATTGGTAAATAATAATTGACACTGAAACATAAGTCATGATGAAACAAATTAAATTGGCTAGCAAAAGAGCTTAATAAGGGCAAGGAAATAGATAGTTTGCCAAACACAAATTTATCAAAGATAGGTACTTACGCAAATATATTATTGTAAAGCTGTAAACATATAAAGAACAGGTCACTTGCAAAGGAGATTGGCATAATCCCGCTGAATACATCGCCAAACAATTTGACCAACGAGGCTGCTGTAGTGTAGGCCTCCCTTAATTCAGCCCAAATGGTTACAGGCACGTAGTTCTAAATCAAAATGGCGTCAGATATAATATATCTAGAGGCTAGAGAGTAGCCATTTTTATAAATGATCTAATAAAAATTAAATCTAATATCTATGTTTAGTTTGAATAGTTAGTAATATCAATAAATCTTGAACTTACCTATAATGTTATTACTAAACGTTATAATATTAAAAGTTAAACTTAAATAAAAAGTATAAATCAATGTATTAAAATAAGTACGAAACTTGCTTCAAAAGAATGATCAAAAATAAGTTATGAAACTTCTTTTAGTTCGACTCTCTTTTCATGGCGTCAATTAAATAAAAAATTGAATAACCACAGACACGAGATTTGTTTAGCACCCAAAGCCGTTGTCACGTTACTCTGATGTGCGACTCTCACTATTTAAGCGCAGGCCACACCGCCAGCTAGCGGGCGGGCGGGCTAGGCGGGTGGGCGAAGCGAACGAAGGAAACTATACAAACTACGCGTAATATTGGCGAGCTAAACTATGGGGTTCACACCGAAAACTAAGGACAGACGAGCGACGGGCGGAGCGCGCGGAGCGGGCGAAGCAGGCTAAGCGGACGAGAGTCAACTAGTCTACTCGAAACGGGGCGGACGGGCGAACGAACCGGGCGAGCGGGCTGGCGGGCGAGCTAAAACTTCTACTTTCGCTGGAATCGTCGGCTATTTCGTTAGCTTAGCTCGTTAGGTTAGTCAGTAGCTCGCGGTGTGAACCGAAGTATGTAAAGAGGTGAAACGATGCTTGCGCGCCTAGCCTGCCCGCCCGCTAGCTGGCGGTGTGGCCTGCGCTTTTACGCACGACCCGCACGAGGCGAACGCGGGGCGCCGCGCGGGTAGGCCGTGTTGTAAACGTCAGCTGATTCGTTAGATTCTAGGCGCTAAAGCTTTGTTTTCTCGATGGGAACTCACAACACTACGGTATGCGCTGACCAAAGCTTAAGCAAGCCAACTATCAGTGCATTTTCGTCTTAAATATATTATGTACCTTACTAACCGTCAAAGCAATCTTCTTATCGATCTATACCGTAATTAAAGTCAAATACAAACTGATGCTCATAATGAATATATCTGCGTAGTTCAAGTACTGCAAATAATCTGAAATATTTGAAACACAATATAAGTTGTGTAACAAACAAACCAGATAATTAATTGAATAATATACTGGTAACACAACTTTCAAAAGTCCCTGGCTTGTTCAGATTTGAGTGTAGAATGATTTTTTGTATTTTTTCATGAACCTGTAAACAAAGGTCGAGAAATGTGAACCAAATGGTCATATATTTAGCAAATATAATATGAATAGGTACTTCTAACGACATGCGTGACAAGGGCGACATGACAATGAGAAAATTTAATTTTTACTTTCTACCGATACTCAAGCATACCCGAAGAAGTTCTGTAAAAACAATTGTCGCATCGTTTTCGCACTGTTACGTCAAGTCTGTCTGCTTTCAATTTTAGCATAGTAATAGCTGTGGTCCTATCATGTTAAACCCACCTTTATTTAATTTAAGGTTTGTTGTATGAAAATAATTTTAAAATCCGTTAACATCATGTTTCAATGCAGATACATATTAACTACCAAAGTTTCGTTTTGTTCATAATAAATGTACACTGTTTATTGTTTTACGAATACATAATAAATGGACAATTACTACTTTTGACATGTGCTACAACTCAACTATAGATATTATTAAAAAAAAATGTTGCCAACTCATTTTTGAAAATATTATTTATGTAAGGAAAAATATTCATATCCTAAGTAAAGTTAGGGATAGAAACAATTGTAATACTAGAAATAAAGATAAGTAAGATCAACCAACTTATAGATTAGCTAAAGCAAACACATCTTTCATGGGGTACTGTGTTAAAAACTCTTCAGCTTTATAATATTAAGTATAGATTACTACTATTATATCACTAATAGCTACACACAAGTGCAGCTATTAGTGATCATGTGGGAGTGAAGACTGATCACATTGAATCAGAGTTAAAAGTATGTAAACATGCAAATATGGCCATATTAATTAGACATAGGGAAAAACAAACAAAATATTAGCGAAACCTAACACCATGCATATCATGCTTAGTCGAAATATTCTTAATCCTAAGAGTTATGAGAGTTAAGAGTTATGGCACAATCAGTTCACTAAGCAATCAATTTACTAAACAATATCTGCTTGACTTGTCTCCGGTGTGATTGATTGGATATTGTAATAGGTACTTCGAATTAATATAGAACCTTCATGGTTTGAGATTATTGAGTGAAATTTTTTTCACATGGTACCTATGAAGATCTTCTTTTAAAAATGTGCAAAATTCGATTATCGATTTACAGTTGTTTTTTTTAATCAGCTTAGACAAGAAAGATGGTTACTTCAAAAATTCGAGTGGTTTTTGAAAACGAGTTCCGACGCGGAACTAACGCGACAGAAACAGCTCACAATATCAATGTTGCATTTGGAGAGGGGACTGCTAATGTACGCACCGTGCGATTTTGGTTAAAACGCTTTTGTGATGGAAACTTTGATTTGAAGAACGAATCACATGGAAGACCGCCTACACAGGTGAATAACAATGAATTGAAAAAGATGATGGATGCCGATCCGAGCCATTCTACCCAAGAATTAGCGGCATGGTTCAACGTTACCTTACCAACAATGTTGACTCATTTGCGTCAAACCTATAAAATAAAATAAATATGAAATATGGGTGCCTTATGATTTGACTGGTCTGCAGAAAGAAACGCGTGTTGAAAATTATATTGCCTTGTTGAATCGATACAGAAATGAAGGAATATTGGAACAAATTGTGTCATGTGATGAAAAATAGATTCTTCAAGATAACCGTAAGCGAAAAATGCAATGGCCAATAAAAAGGTAATAGTAACTGTTTGGTGGTCTCAGCATAATTTTATTCACTATAGCTTTCTCCGATCTGGTCAAGCAATAACGGCAGATGTCTACTTTGCCGAACTCTGAACAATGATAGCAAAACTAGCAATGAAACAGCCCCGACTCATGAATCGATCTTTACCATTATTGCTCCATGATAACGCGAGACCTCATACAGCACAAGAAACCGTTTTAATTCTACGAGAACTGCAATTAGAAACTATTTGTCACCCTCCGTATACGCCAGATCTTGCTCCAACGGACTTCCATTTTTTTTCGTGATTTGGACAATTTTCTACGTGATAAAAAGTTTTCTTCTCAGGAGGCAGTACTAAATGCTTAACACAGTTTGTCGAATCTAGATGACCAGAGTTCTATCGCAAAGGCATACAAGACCTCCCTATTAGATGGCAGCAATGTATAGATAATAATGGTAATTATTTTAATTAAAAAAATATATTAAATAAAAAAAAATAAAATCAGTACAAATCGGCAATTTCATACTTTAACCCCTAAATCGACATTTTCAAAACATTTTCAATATATTGGTATTTGTTAGTAAATTTTAGAATTTACGTAATAGTAAGTATTCTCACCAAATTTGAAGTATGGCCCATGGGAAGTAAGAAAATTCTTTATTTCATTTTATTTTTATAAGGAAAAACAAACAGTAGCACAATAATAAACAGTCATCCTATCTTAAATATTACATTTATACAATTATGCTACCCACTACGTTCTCCACAGATTACTATTTAAAGTTTAAACTAGCCATTAACACAGATACAATACACAACAGTTACTGTCCCAAAACTCATAATATCTGGATTTTTAAATAAAATATAAAAGAAAAACAAAAAAAGTAAATTTAAATTTGTGTGCATATATTATTAAACATTACGTTATTACATTACGTTATTTTAAATTAATTTGCGGATCCTTTAGGGTTGCTCGGAATTGCTTCTTAAATGCATTTTACTAAGAAAAAGAATGTCGATTGAATTAAATTAATTGTTATATATCTCAACCAAACGATGAAGCGGTGAACGTAAGCCGGCGTTGGATTTACAGACGCTAGTAGCAAATAGATGTCGAGTGCGTACCTCACGTACACGAACTGTTCGAGGAACCAGGTAACTTAGACTCCTAACTAGGTCCGGACAATCAAAATGATTGCGCCACACATTGAACAGAGTCATAACTTCCAGAAGTTTCCGTCTTGACTTTAAGGTCAGAAGATCATACTTTTTAACAAGTAAGTGGTATTACATTTTATTCCGATAACATCTGTAATTCATAGCACTAAGGTATTTACGTTCTTCGTAACAAAATTTTGTAAAAAACCCTTTAGTGGCTTCTCATTCATTTGTTTTCCGATATAAAAAACATAGTATTTATCTACTCAATGAACTCCAAAAACGATACCCCAGGATAGGTTAAACCAATATATTGTATTCGCGGCCGCCTTTACTTGTATGGGAGCCTGCCTTAAAAACATTCAAAAATATTTTTTGACAATTTGTGTAGCTTTGTAAAAATTTGAAGACTGTAGCTCCAACTGTTTGGCTGTAAAACTCAAGTGTCAGACGACGGACAGACGGACAGGCAGACGGACACGTGAGTGACAGCAATAATGGTTCCGTTTGGACCATTCGGGTACGGAACCCTAAAAAGCAAATTGCAATTAATCAAGCTTACGCCTTTTTACGCCATCTCACTTCTTAGCCATGTCTACAAGTTTTTTTCAAGAGTCATCACGAATCGTTTCGCGCGCAGTTTGACGATTTTCAGTCGCAAGAATAAGCCGGATTTCGAAAATGCTTTAGCACCGTAGACCACATACATACGCTGCGGCAGGCAAATTACCGGTACCTGTAATTCGTTATCTAACTATCTATCTAATCTAATACCTCCAAACAAGCAATTCTTGTACATTATATAAATAATCTGAATCTCGGAAACAGCCCCAACGATTTTCATGACATTTTGTATGCAGGAGGTTTCGGGGGCGAAAAATCGATCTAGTTAAGTTTCATTTTTAGAAAACGTCGTTTCCTGTATTTTCATCCGAACAGAGCTCGGTTGCCCAGGTGTTGGTTAATAAAACACTGAAACAAAATATGCGAAATATAGGTACGAAAAATTATGAACAGCTAAGAATGGCGAACATCAATAATTTATCTGCCAAATGGCAATTTCCTTTTAACCGTACTCTGTTAGACTTTATTTCAGCTTATAATTTGCCCATTTTAATTTATTATTTGTAGAGAACAGTCGACGCATTGAACAATACAAATTGGACGCGAGGAACAAAGGGATGACGCTAAAATATTCACAAAACACCGATGGTCGACAAGCGAATCCGGGATGTATGTAATCATATACTTAGAGGAATGAACTGAGCAAAACGGAAAAGACTCACTTTTCTTTAGATCGTAGTGACAAAGGTGGCACTGCGAGCATAAAATAAAATAAATAAAAATGAAATTAAAAAGCTAGCATACACCAAATAAAACTCTACAAAAAGTCAACTACTGGGCGCATGATAACATTACGATTATTTATTTATATACTTCATGTACAAACTGTGTAAAAGGATGGGCTTAATGTCACAAGGCATTCTGTATCAATAAACCTTTGGGTTAAGAGCTCCACCTGCATTGTGGAATAGAATAGAATATACTACAACAACGTAATAACCGGGATAACCGTACAATATTTTAATAAAATAGATAGTACTTTTCTAAGGCCGCATCAGCAGTTTCCTAGGTCTAAAATCTGCAAGAGATGAAGGTTTATCAGTAGGTATTTGTTTTTATTGCTGTGTTGAATTGAGAGGCGAATTGAAACTTTTAGTTCTCTTCGCAATATAACTCAACTCATTTAATCACTCAATTCAATATATTTTTTATTCAACATAACAATATTTGGAGATTGATCATTATACAATATATGTATGTCTAGATTCATCCCGAGACAAAAGCCATTCCAAAAATGTCCCTGCTTTCATTCACAAACTTCAAAACCATGATAATTTCTAAGCAAAATATATGGCTTCTATTGTCCGATGGTAGAAGGGAGCTGGTGGGATGAGGTCGTGGAACTCTTGAGCACACTCACCGAAGTACTGTTACGTACTATAGTGCATACGTACACGTACACGTGTGTCTACAGTCTGTAGAAGACCGACAAGCAGGCAAATGAGCAAAGCTGTTAAGCTTGGCATCCACCAGTTCAACGTCGCCGATGAGCTTCTTGGCTCTGCGTTCCACCGAGTCAAGCGCGGCAAGCTGATACTTTGCTGAGCCATCCCAAATATGGCTGCAATACTCCATGCAGGATCAGACTTGCGCTTTGTATAGGGTTAAAAGCCATCCAGGCTTGAAGTATCGTTTCACTCTATTTAGGATGCCCAGTATTTTGGCCGCAATTTGGGCTATGAGACTGGGTGACAACTCCATGCCTAGGAGCTCGAGCCGATCAGTCACAGGAACAGACGCACCCCGAAAAGTAGGAGTAAGATCGAAAAGTCTCCTTTTAGCGGTAAAAAGGCACGCTTGTGTTTTGGTGGCGTTAAAGGAGACCAGATTTTCATCACCCCACTGGGAGACAAGGCTTAAGGTCAAATCTGTCCGTTTTACCATAGCCTCTCTCAAGGAACGAACTTCATCCACGCTGGTTTTTGGGCAGGACAAGTATCTCCCTGAAACAGTACTGTCATCTGCGTACCCAACAATACCAGGCTGCAGTAAGTCATTGATGTGCAGCAGGAAAAGAGTTGCAGAGAGAACAGACCCCTGAGAAACGCCGGCATCAATAGCCATAAGGTCAGAGGAGCAGCCGTCAATGACTACTCCGATCGACCGTTCATTAAGGAAGTCTGATATCCAGCTACAAACACCAGCGAGGATGCCATAAGCAGGAAGCTTACTGAGTAGACTTGCGTGCCAGACCCTGTCAAAGACCTTTGAGATATCAAGTGATACAGCAAGTGCAGACATACACAAGAAGATCGCCAGTTGACCGTCCCCGGCGAAAGACATATTGACGGTCACTGAGGAGAGTATTGTCTTCAAGGTAGGTCAGCAACTTACTGTTCAGTACCCTTTCCATAAGTTTGCACAGAATGGAGGTAATGGCGATCGGACGGTAATGTACAGGGTCAGCACGGTTGCCCTGTTTTGGAAACTGGTTGCACATTTGCAAGTTTCCAGGATTTCGGCACCGTTTTTTTTACAAGAGAGAGGCGGAACAAGCGTTTCAACACAGGAGACAGTTCAGGCGCACACTGCCTCAGCATTCTCGCTGGAATGCCGTCAGGCCCGCTGGCCTTATTCACGTCTAGACTGCACAATACTCTCCGGACCTCTTTAATGTGCACAGCAATCTCCGGCATCGAAGAGTCACAATTAGGTACAGTAGGTGGTTGCTTGGAGCCAGCGTCCAGACGTGAATCGTTAGCAAAGAGAGATGCAAATAAATTTGCTTACCCACTTACAGAGTGAGCCAGCAACCCATCATGTTCCGCATTGGAGGTAAAGTGACCAAAACTGTTTACTACCCGGAGGGTGCGATGCCAGCTTGGCCCCAATACGACCAATATGGTCAAAACGCGCCTGAAGCAGAACCCACTTGCAGAACTTGGCTGCAGAATTAAAGGCTCTCTTCCTCGCGCGAACCCTACGCGCTCTAACTTTGCGGTCGCGGGACCCGACCCAGGCTTGGTGGGCAGACTCTTTTCGGGCCTCAGCGTGGGCGCAATCTGCATTATACCAAGGTCGGGATTTGTGACCGAGCGGAATGTCGGAGAATGGAATGAAATACTCCATTCCCTGCCGAATCACATCCGCAATCGCGTCCGCACAGCTCGAGGGGTCACCCGAGCACACATGCCGCCAAGGATAAGACGCATAAAAGTGCCGCATCTCGTCCCAGACCGCTGACTCGTATCGCCATACTCGCCTCGTGCCTCTAGGACTCTCATCTGGAGAAGAGCAAGTCGACACGGAATTCACCAGGTTGAAGGTCTAAGCAATTGGGTGTATGGCCGTCAACATCGGGTAGCCCCGCGTTGCCACATTCACCAGCTGGGTTAGATCTAGCGATAAAGAAAACTTACGCGCCTCTAACCCGGCATGGTCAGTCTTCCGGTACGGGTACAACCACTCCTTATGATGGGCGTTAAAGTCCCCCAGAAAAATAAGCTTCGCTGTTGGGTAACGTTGCTGGGCCATATCAGCCGACTCCACGAGGCAATTAAAGAGAACCCGATTTCTCAAAGCAACGGAGACGAAGACAACATATGTCATCGCGGACGTACACACAGACCCCAGCCTGCTTCTTGAACTTGTGTTCAAGAGAGTAACTCGGGAAGTTGAGGTACGCCACGTCCGACGGGGTTGTTATCTTCGTCTCCGTTAGGAAAAACAGGTGCGGCTTCTCGGTCTTAAGGTGATGGTGGACCTGATCGAAATTACAGTGCGACCCCAGTAAGGTGCACTTTTAGTGGGAGGAAGTGTGGAGCCGTTGTTTCACCATATTCTTCTTCACTTTGGTCATTGAGTTAATTTAGAGCTTGCTGGGAAAAAAGTTGAACTGTCGAGGCGCTGCTCAGTGAACCAAGTGGAACACCGGAGCTAACCCAACCTATAACTCTATCTCTCCCTATTCTCATTTGGAGACTGCGGGGACGCCCGAACCCTCCCGGATATGGCCACCGGGTCCTCCCATCCAGTCGCCAGCTGGCACGGTGGAGCATACCGCGATTTTTCGCGAGTTGGCGGGGCGGCTTTTGGCACGTGGCTGGCGTGCTACTTGGGCCCCCTACTGACTGTGGTCGGCCAATGGCTGGCACCGTGCTTCGGATCCCGCTACCCTCCAAAATGAGTTACCTGGCAAGCTTTGTCCAGACACCAAACCCGGTTCTGAACAGTGAAACTGACATCCTCCTTCTTCCCCAAAGACACTGGCAGTCCCACACACCGACGGAACACAGTAAGCTCCGAGGACTCCGGTGGGATGGTGGTCGCGAGCCAGGCGGCCCCTTGCGGAGCCTACCACCGCTTAAGTGGGATCGTTCAGCCGTACCACAGGCAGCCCTGTGATGCCGTTGCCCGGGATGGATCGCTAGCAGGTAGATCCCATACCCACCCCAAAAGTTTAGTTTTAAACCTTCATCTGTAAGTTCATGTCCTAGTTAACCTATTTTTGTAGGAACTGTGATTTGTTTAACTGGATCTAGATTATGAGTTTTGAATCGATCGAATACTTGTTTTAATTTTTCCGTGTTGCTGCAATGATGAAGATATTATTATTATATCATCTAAGTAGGTGTAAAAAATATCTATGCCTCTTTGTTTATCATCCATTAGACTTTCAAACGTACTTGGTGAATTTTTGAGTCCGAAGAGTATTCTAAGGGACTCACAGTGCCCTCGTTAAGTGGTTAATACGGTTATTCAATGTCATTAAGTTGCATTTCCATTTGGTGATAACTGCTAGCAAGGTCTAGGGTTGTGAAGTATTACGGTCGTCCTAATGTATCTAATAAATCGTGTATATTTGGTAAGGCGTATTTATCTACAATGTAACGGTTGATGAATCTTAAGTAATCAATTACGTATGTCCATTTGACGTTGCCTGACGAATCGGGATTTTTAGGTACGATATGCACGAGACAAGACCAAGGAGATATGCTCTCTCACACGATAGAAGGAACTTATCCACTTGGTAACGTAATTTCTTCGCATTGTTTAGGAGCTTGTCTGTAACTACGTACAAAAACTGAAGTACTATCGCTTAATCTGAGCTCGTGTTTGACTGCGTGTATACAAGTGAGTGGTATATCTTCTGCATATAACAAGTCCCTAATAACATATCCGTGTTATTTCGAGCTTTTTGTCGAAGGTTTTCTTTTAAAATATGTTCAATGTTAGTTTGACCCTGTATGGTATTTTTTTTATTTAGGGGATTCTCGCTGGTCGGTCAAAGTGACCGTCTTCTGCTTAACCGGGCTTCCCTGTAGAGACTAAGCTATATAGTCTCTAGCCAGGCACAAAATTACCAAACCTAAGCGACAACGCTGAGGGCTACCCATGGTATTATTATTGTGACTATCATTTTTATTGGCATTGGGCAATATATCTAATAATAATATAATTCAATTTACGGCTTAGGTGGTATACACTTCTTTTGATCACTATGATTAATTACCAATATTTTAAAATAACCGTTTGTAACGTTAACTATAGCTGTTGGGGACATTTAATCATCCACCAGACCAGGTTAAATCGTCTTATAAACCATTAAACTGTACGTAATACACCGAACTCCACGTGGACGTAGTCGCGGGCAACTGCTAGTATTAAATATAAATAGATAATATTAATATGAAATTGTGACTACTGACTGAATGAAATAAATCAGTTAATAATGAATGTCATGTTTATTTATTTTAAAGTTAATGTACACATGGTATATTTTATAGAGACAAACACATCATCATGACAATAGAGTAGGTACATAGGTACTGCTTATTTCTTAAATCTTCATATTTAAATTCGTAATGTATTTTTGGGAAGAAATGGCTATATTACCATTTGATTTGTTCATCTTCATACATAGTAGTTTATATTTTTAAATATATTTAAAAAAAAATACAAGGTATAAAAATACTATCCGTCCGTTATCGGGAACAAGGTCCGAGCTACAAGTGGTCAGAGCTCCTGAGAGAGGAACCTCCTAACGATACAGAACGTATAATCTTCATGTACACTAATACTATAAAGAGGAAAGATTTGTATTTTTGTATCTAACGAATAAACTTAAAAACTACTGATCCGATTTCAAATATTTTTTCACAGTTGGGAAGCTACACTATTCTCGGGTGACATAGGCTACTTTTTATCTGTGTATTCCCACTGGAACGGGCACTACGTCGGTGAAACTGCGTGGCGTCTGTTAGTGAATGATATAGAATGTCACAGGATATCGAAGTGACACCAATTCCTAACATTTTAACATTTCGACGATCCCCATCACTCAATGACACTTGTCTAGAGTCTCAGATCAAGTTACTAATTAGTATTCTATAAGACATAGAAACAGGATAACTTCCTATCAGTGAAATAATTTTCACAATCGGAGATCAAGATGAGGTTCTACAATTCAATAAAGAGAGATAATCTTTCACAAACTAACAAACAATTTTAGCTCCTCATTAAATTGGTTTGAACGATTATTATAGGGGTTGCCTTAATAAAGTAAACAAAAATGAAAGTAAACACAATTTATATCATATTTCATTCTGTTAGTATAAATCTGTAACATTTGCAACAATTGAGGCTACGGTTGCATTGTTGAAATAATGACCAGGTGTTATGGCGTACTGCAGCAACATTATTTCGTATGTTGCTATTGTGCTCACCATCTGAAATTATAGAAAAATATTGAAAGTTCTAATAAAAATAAATTAAAAAAAAAACGCCCGAGCCAAATACCTCTTTAATATAAAAATTTCGGCGACTGCCAAAGTTAACGACAGTTATATAAAATATTCCTTGACGCGAGTACGAGACTTCTTTTTTACTTTTTAGAGGCATTTGTGTCGGGGCTTTTAATTTAATTTTTATGTCAATTAGTTTAATTTAATTTAATTTTTAAACCACTTTTCTATTGAGGATAGTTTCCTCACGCATTATTTAAAGCGATGTGGAGGAGTTTTACGACGCCATATTTAAAAAAGTATATTTTTAGCCTTAGTTAGTTAGTAGTTTTTGATTTAAGTGTAATGTTTTAATTAATTAAGTATTCTATTCACTGTATATATTTTTATCTATGTTAATAATCATCAAAATAAACTATATGAAAAAAGGTTCATCCGTTTAGAAGTTATGATGTCACGGACAGATATACAAATATTCAGATACACACTTAAAACTTATAACATCTTTTTCCGTCGGGGGTTAAAAAATTACAGTGAGACATAAAACCTTCCAAAGAGTTACGCAGAAATGGACCTATGTATACATACAAATGTGTGTGTGTGTGTATGTATGTATATATATTACATCCACATTTTGTCCGACCCGAGAATCGAACTCACGATCTTATGTTAAACAAAAGCGTTTGTGACAGTTATCCCAAGGCAGACTAGTCAGAAAAAGGATCAGACTAGTCAGAATTAAAGAGTCATAAGATTTTTTATCTTGGCTATACGTGTTTTACATAACTTACTTGTACGATCGTATTTCTGGTCACGTAAAAGAACTTTCCACTCAAAGCGACGGTATGACGAAGTTGCAACTGAAACCGATGAACCTAAGAAGAAATAAAAGGGCTACTTTAAGACGGCACCATATTTTATTTAATTGTGATTGTCAAATTGCATTAGTCTATCTCAACGATGATCCTAATAATATTGGTGTAAAAGCAGCAACAAGAAATAAAATTTCATTTTAGTTATACCTCAATATCATAAACTGAAGAAGGTACATCATATACATAGTTAACAGGTTCAAGAGCAGCGCAATGTACGTTGGAAGCAAATAGTAATAACATCGTGGCTCGAAGGACTAGAAAGATGGATGAGTACAAGTAGTACATGGCATAGTATGTAGACGACTGTACCCTGAAAACAAATCATGGCATCAAAAATAATTTATTTCGTTATGAATTTATTGAAGGAATGGCAAATGGTTACAGACTTATATGCACGGAAGATATTAATATAGAAACTCTGTGGGGTTATAGCGGTATCTATGCCGCCACATACGAACTAATGAGCTGACGTCACACAAAATCCTGCACGGCGCAAGCCGAGTTTTTGCCGCGTTTTGAACTTAAAGAACAGCCCGACAAAAGTTACTCAGGACCAGACAACAACCATCTGGTCCGAGGATGATCACTTTTCAATGTAGGTTTTCGGGAGCTGCGAGTCACACAACCAGCCAGTACTGATGCCATTTACGGGTATCCTGACCAACAGCATGCCTACCTGGTGATATCTAGTCATCACCCACAGCCTTATCAGTGACCTAGGCAAAAGTACACTGCACCTTCGGCCGTTCAACAAGAAGGGAATTGAAACTACTCTCCTGATCGACGCCAGCAATCAGCCTCATCCAACGCCTTTGCGCAAGAACAGCACTGTACTACATCCGACGCACTGGTGCATAGTATAGCAGTGACTCACTGGGGTATCATCGCAGACAATTCCAATGCGCCTTTGGGAAACAACCTGCCGCTGGCCTGGCAAGCATCACAAGATAAATTGACGACTACTCCGACTATCGACCTCCGTTCTCCGGAAGGGACTAACGTAGCTGCATCTATAGCCACTTATAAACTAAAGACAAAACACAGTGTTTTTTATTACAAACAAAAAGCATATCTTTTTTTTTTTTTTTTTTAATATATTTTCTGATTACAATCACTAAATAATTATGTTCATTCATTTTTATTAAAACACGTTACTGATTCGCGTGTTTTTCAAAATAATTAGATATCTTCTTTACAGAAATTACCAACCCTTAGAGTTCTTATTTTAACTTCTTCTGTGAATTGATCATTTACCTCAGGAATTTGATCAAATCTCCGTTGTCATCATATCCCTGCGGCATAAAAGGTGTCTCAGACACCGGCGCGAAAAAAATACCATGGATTCAGTTCATGATTCGGAACCACCTAGCATTGGCATTTTCGTTGACTTTTCATATTGTTTTAATAAAAATCTGCGTTTTTACTGTAATCAGTTCAAAATCGTTATTCGTATCCAACCGAAATCGATTTTCAAATATTCCTCTTTTTCGGCTTGCCGATAAAGACAGAATTGCAGGCGGCGGCGGCGTGCTCGTGTACGTAGAAGCCGGCGGCGTGCTCGTGTACGTAGAAGCCGGCGGCATTGACGTCGATCGTGAACTTTGGGAAATCAACTGATAGGTAGCGCTTTAAAGTATTAATTTCATTGCTGTTGCTAGTACTGAATCCATGGTGTCAGAGACATCTTGTATAGATGCTCGCGGCATGAAGATATAGTCGATAAGTTGACAAACTTAGAAGTGGATAAGCACACACATGACATAATTGTGTACTTTTGCAAGAATGCGAAATAAATACTTCGTTTGTGTTGCAATGTTTACGTAACTGTTTATTCTACCATACTTACTTCCTTCTTACAGGATGATTGCAGTATTTAGAATAAACGTGTCTTCGTCGACTGGAACTAAAAGTGATTTACATAAGTTTGAGTTACAAGTATCTTATCAATATATTGTTTTGAGCAAGATCAAAGTTTTCGAGCATCAATCATTTAAGTAGCCTCACAAAAGCAAAAACATATTTTATGTGTGTATTACTATAGATAGTTAAGTATGGCTTACTGCAAGTTAAAGAGCTGCGCACATATGTAGTAGAGATTATTGAAGAACGCCACCAGAATGAAGAAACTAATATGAATATCTATCTCTTTTACTAGCTTCACCAAGTTTGAATAGTGCACTCGTAATACTGACCATGGAAGTCCAAACTGTAAATAGAATAAGTACATTCAGAATGTTCGATGACTCGAACACATCCCAGTTCAGACTGGAGTCCAAAGATTTTAGGGTCGAACTCATTCAAATTAACTGTAGAACGCCCCATATCAAGAAACGCACGCAACTTTTTTATGAGTCGACACGTATTATTAGAAATAATAAATCAAACGCCCTTTTCATGTTATAACTCACTAGACCCGTCGTTTATAGAGCCTATATTGTTACAGAAGGTAATGTGATATCATAAAATACGTAATGTGATCATTGCCAGCCCATACTAGCCCACTGCTGCCCAAATACCACAATCCATTCCGTCCTCATCATCATCATCATCACTATTTTAGCCGAAAGATATGCACCGCTGAACATAGGCCTCCCCCAAGTGTCGCCACATCGAACGGATCTGTGCGTCTAGCTTCCAGAGGATACCCGCAGCTTAAACCGGATCATCAGTCTACCGAGGGCTAGATCTTCCAACGCTCCATCCGCCAGTAAGCGGTCGCCTCTCCGGAGCAGGTAGGTATTCTCGATTCCGGCAATTTCAATTCTCGAAGTGACTTCAGGAAAGACGGTGGCCCAGTGATCATGTGCACAGCTAGGTTTAGGGGAGACATTCTTTCAGTCATCCCAGGGATGTGTTCTAACAGGAGCGTTGCACAGAGGGGACCCAAGGTAACCTAAGAGATTACGGAGCCACTTTTATGTGCTGATAGTGGTAACCAGGGTGGTCTTAGTGAGGTAAAAATCCCACACTCTCTGGTCTTTTCCACAAAAGTCCAGGCGCCTTTTGAAATTTTCCCCCGTCAACAAAAAAGACATGGTTTTCACAATTCTGCGTTACATCTTACCAATTCTCAAGGATGGTCCCTTTCAATCTGCCATCTCGTTCGTGATCTGTCGTGATATCAATCCTGTTTTAAGGGCTCACAGTTCGTTCGGCATACAGAGACATGTCAGGAGCAGTCCTTTTGAATGTAGCCAGTGGTTTCCACTTACCTTCTTCTTTTTAGCGTTGGCAGCGATAATTTTGTTTAGATTCCGAAAGTATGTTGTAATGTAAATGCTAAAACAGGTGATCATCACATCGTTAAAACTCCAAAGAAAGGTTATTTGAAAGTATACGAACTGAAAATAGAAAAATTGTTAACGTTAACTGCAAAAGCTATCAAATACACCATTATTCACAAGAAAGGATTCGGCGTAGCCATTTTTCTTATTAAAAATATCTCAGTATGCATATGGAAGGCAATCAAAACTGAGATCGTAAAGCAATGGGCAGTGTATATAAAATATTAAGCTGTAAAAGTAACTATAGCTACAACTTATAAACTGGTTGACAATAATAAGGATGAAAAAAAAATTTAAAGAACACCTGAGAAACAAAGGCGCTAAAAGCGTTATAAGAAACGTGATCGAAGACATGTGGCATCGTACGAGTGATGTAGTATTCCAAGACATCAGTGGAAATCCCGGCTTCTGGAGGGCAGTCATTTATTAGGAAGTAGATGTTGAAAATCTTGTATAACATGCATTCAACTGTAAATGAAATAAGATGAGTTTGCAAATGACTATGACAATAATAACAATGCTTGAGAAAAAGGTCAAGAAAGATAATTTCTGTTTCTGTAAAGAAGAAAATAACGAACATAATTTTACAGTAACAAAGATAAATAACAAAATAAAAATAACTGCAGAGAAATAAGATTTAATATTTAAATTGCGTTAGAAACCGGTTCAGATTTTAAATATCTTAGAAGAATAAAAACGCTAGGAAGTAAGAACTTTTTGATAAATTTGGTACAAAATTATTAAATAAATAACGCCTATTTTCAAAAAAAAAAATATCTTTGACATACCCATAGCCAGTGCCATGACTACGTAAGCAATCATAGTAGTTAGCACAACCGTTTTGTTCTGCAATTTCAATTCAGTCAAACCTTGTTCGATTTCACTTATTTTCGCCATAAACTGTGGCCACTGATGCGATAGTTTTAGCAGTAAAAACGCCGAAATTAGGCTGGTTACGTAAAGCGTCACCTTGGCTAAAAAAAAGTGTGTGTTATATACATAATTATTATTAAAAAGTTTTTTACATCTGGCCTAACGTAAAAAAAAACTCTGGGTTAATTATATATTTGAAAATACAATAAATGTACAGAAGTGAATAAAAATAAGTGAACTGATACATTATTAACTAATTACTTAGTAACAGTGTTATCTCCGGGTTTTATACACAAACTGTGAAGTTAAAACCCAAAAATAACATTATCTTAACCCCTAACATAAACAATAACACGTGACAATTCGCATTAAACCTTTAAATATAAGCCATAAGAAACTCTGTGATGCTAATATTTAGTAATAAGTGTAATAAAAACATTAATAAAAAATACTATGTGAAAAAAACTGATTGCTACGGCAATATTAAACTTAAACCGTCACCAAGAAAAACTAAATTTGAACTTTAAACTTCCGCAAAAAGTAATTTTGAACTTTGGCGCAACTACCAAAAATTCGACAAATAAACACTCTATGGACAGAGAAATAGCATTTAAAGCCCAAAAGAGGTGTATTCGGACTAAGTTAAAGCTACTTTCGACAGAAAGCTGCAGACCATTATTAAAAAAATACATATTATTTACTTTACCGTCATTATAGAGATTTATTATTATTAAACCTACATGTATGAGTGTTCATTATTACCTCGTGTGTTAATTGGTGCTAAAATTTATGATTATTTAATATTTTCTGTTTATATGTGACAATGTTGGGATGATAACTTATTTTATTACATCTGTTTTCTATTATTTGTACCCTAACACTTTTGCTACTGATTGTACCTTTCTCATTTGGATAGTATCTAACGTGGGACGAGTTGCAGCATGAAAATATTTTTTTTGCTTGCAAGACGTCCTAAAAGGGCCGTAGGCATATAGGACGAATGTATGAATCACTCAAAGTACCGAAAATTGCCCTAACGAAGGAGCAAAATTAACTTAACCTTAACCTGTTGTAAAACTTAACTCAAAACCTGTTGTCCCCATACATCAATATAAAAAATGTTTACTTTTCCAAGTACATTTTATAAGTTGGTTGACTATTAACTAACTAACCACTGGAGAGGACTTAGTCATTTAAAGCTTAATTTTACGCAAATGTTTCCCTGTTTCGAAAAATGGTTTTCACAGATCCGTAATATTTTTAAATAACCTATCTAACGATAGCCCACACCATGGGATAGACGAGAAAAAAAACATCCGCACTTTACGTATACAGGAGGTACCCTAAAAAAAGGTTATTTATTGGTTTTATTTTAATACTTTTTTGTCGTGATTAATATGTATATCCATGCCAAATTATAGCTTTTTAGTACTAAGAGTCTCAGAGCTAAGCTGCGGACGGACGGACTGACGGACGGACAGACGGCTATGGCGTAACTATATTAAGGGTTCCTTGTTGACTACGGAACTTTAAAAAGAGTCTGTGATAGCGTGATGGGTGACAGAACAGAATGGAAGAAGAATACGTGTTTCGTCGACCCCAAGACATGGGACAAAAAATAAAACATGATCAAAAAGGATCTTTGAAGTCCGAGGTTTTATTTTAACTTTTGACCATTGAGATAATATGTACTACGTACTAGAGAAGCTATCCTAAGCAAAATACACGCTCCATTTTGTCAATTTTGACAAGAGTTTAAACTAAAAATTCACTGCAGCGCTGAAACAATTATAAGTCGTCTAAAAAAACAATATAAACATGCAGCGCTAGAGCGCTTCTAAGGTGTAGTTTTCTCGCGACCAAAAAGACGGAAGTGCCGTGATTTTCATGGCGCTTACGCGTTTCGTACGACGTTCTGCAACACCTTGTCATTCATATAGACTAATTTGCTGACTGACTACAGAAGCGACATAGCTTTATACCTAACAAGCTTCATTAGAATTTTCACTTTTTCAAAATTTATCACATACATACATAAACTCACGCCTTTTTCCCATGGGGGTAGGCAGAAACTACTGAACGCCACCTGCTACGATCCTTACATACTTCTTTTGCTTCACAAACATTCATCTAGTCATACACACACGCCAATTCATAATTTATTAATAGTTGAAATAACCGACTGTTAAAGTATAAGTCAAATGCGCTTACAATAAGTTAAAAAATATCAAATCGGAATAGGGAATTTTACAATTTGTTTGAAACACGAATTTTCTGTACTTTTTATTATAATAATAAATCTTAAACAAACAAAATTTAAATTAAGTCTTACATTATGTAATAATTGTTTTTCATCTTTCATTTTTTATCACAGTCAGTTCTTTTTCTAAATATTTATTTATTTATTTAAACTTCATGTACAATGGTGATACATAGGCGGACTTAATGCAGAAAGGCATTCTCTACCAGTCAACCTTTGGGTTAAAAAGAACACAGCAGTGGTAAGAGTCCAAAAAAAAAAATGAACAATAATTATAATTAGAATGAATGGATGGAATGGATTAATATATGTTAGATTATTATATTCCTCTTTAAAAAGAAACGTCAGCTAATTCTACCTACACTTGTTACACAAATTGTCACATCTTAATTTTTGGTCTATATGAAAAATGTCACAACATGACGTCCACCAAATATTTTGTTCAAATTATATTTTAAAATGATTACCTAGTTACTCACCGATGAAAAGTTATTCCTTTGCACTTCGCCGTATTAGATTAATTATTAGTGCAATATCTTAAAACACACCACGGCATATTTAATGCGTCTGAACGTTTTTTTCGTTTAAAAACAAAAAATGACTTAAGCTGTCAAGATCTAGCAAGCAAATGAGTGAAATGCGGCTAGAAAACCGCAATTGAACAGCACGCAGTAGTGATGTGTGATGACTTCTCTAGTGCGTAGTACATTATTACCTCAATGCTTTTGACACTGAAAATATTTCAATGCTATTTGCATTCAAAATATTTGTGTGACAAATATAATTTCCCCTTGAGTGTCTTTTGGGAACTTTGGTTCCCAGAAACAACTGTTTTTCTATTGTGTCTGCTTATTAGCACTCAAAGGAATATTCTTAATATGTAATAATAAAATATAATATATAATAATCTATCAAAAGTGTCAGAAGCTCATGCTTACATTGAATAATGCTCATAAATATAAGTGATAGAGTTGCCTAAAAATACTAACAAATAGCACTCAAATTGACGTCTTTTCGAAAGAAATCCCATAAAGTGAAAAAAGTTAAGACAATTTGTCCTAATAACGTGGCAATGTAGTAGCAGCAGTAGTAACATTTCATGTTGAATCTGAAAATAAAACAATTTTTAGCACAATATGTAGTCTGAAAATGCGGGTGTGAGACTAGCTAATAATGTTATATTAAATGTTATAATAATGTTATAATGTTATATTATGACGTTTTTTATAAAACATAAATTCTATACTAATATAAAATATTATAAATAGGAAAGATTTTTATTTGTTTGTACCGAATAGGCGCCGAAACTGCTGGACCGATTTAAAAAATTCTTTCACCAATAGAAAGCTATATAATTCTTGAGTGACATAGGCAATTTTTATCCTGAAAACGGGTCCACGGGGGGTTGTCCACGGGAGCGAAGCCGCGGAGAACAGCTAGTGTTTGATAAAGACGACATAAATACAAATTTAACTCATAAGACGGTCTATGAACATCATCCTGCTATACTTAATATTATAAACTAACTTTTCACCCACCCCAGCTTGGCCTGGGTCATATTAATTTGGAACAATGTACCTTTTAAATGGTGAAACATTGTTTCAAATAGGTGGTAATGGTTCCAGAGATTAACCCTACACCTGAGAACGACCTCATGAAATTCGGGCTCTCTCTTTATAATATTAGTTAGTTGATAAGATGTGAAATTCTGTTTGTTTCATATCATTCCTCAAAGGCTTAGCAAAATAGATTTGAATTGCCACACGGGCAAACCACCTGGATTAAGGCATTGGATACTTTTATTCCGGTAGTACGATCCCAACGGATAAGATATAGTACGTTCTCTTTCTCGCGAGCATCGTTGCGTCGTGGAACGTATCTTTGTCAATAAATAAACCTATGCACTATCATGTAGACTTTTGTAAACTTAGAGCTTCACCTACCTCGTCCCATCAGCACGAGTCTGCTCAAGACCTTCCACTGGAAAGTATCCCATCCATCTGGCCAAACGCAGAGCGTGACGCAAGCACGCATGCAGTCCGCAGGGCTGGTCAGTTCTATTTACCGTCAGATGTTGGACTTTCGTTTCACTCCTGCAAATAATAAGGTTTTAATTCTTTCATAACCATTCAACTGGAGGGTAAATTGTCTACATACCACCGTTGACGGACTTGTTTATAAAATGCATGTTGAAATACTTCTGTAGAGAATCTTCGCCGAAGCTGGTCCATGTCTGTTTGGAGCTCCTCTTACGTAGAGTCAAGGAATAAAATGGTCAAGCACGTTTGGGACAATTTGCACTTGCTCCGTGCTCGAGATGTTCTTTGTCAAGTAAGTGGTGCACGATATTAAATGAAAATCGTCATTCCCTTGCCGTAATATCAATTTATTTAGATAAAAGATGAGAACATACTCCACCAGCCCGGTGGAATACGTTCTCATCTTTTCGCAAATAGGTGACATGTGCCGAGGAACAAGTGACCGTGTGTTTTAACCATTTTTTCGCGAGTGTACGTTAGATAGGTATTTAGGATAATTATTTATAATATTTGAACGTCTGCTCTGTTTAGTTTCTACCCATTAAATGAATAACTCAATGCCAAACTACAATGTTAATCTAGCCTTTATATTGTAATTCAGATATTTAATCAGTGGGTTTACTTTTTATTTAAAATAAATATAAAAAAGGTTTCAGGATAATTTTCTTGAACAATTTACACCAATTTACCAAAACTTATTTAAAGAACACTATTCGTCGATTTTATCAAGTTTATCATCATCAATATTGAACTTGTATTTTAACATGTTTACTACTCCATCTTCAGGCCTAATGTTAAAATTCGATCAATCATAATATTGTTGACAGCGACAAATAAAGAAAGAAAGAAAACATTTATTGCCACTAAGGAATGTAACAGCACAAACAAAACACAAGATAGCTTTAAAGCACGGTATTTTTTGAAGTAAAATTAATAGAGCTGAAATAAAACAGTTTGATAGACGTGTCATGACGTTGATAATTTTGACCTTTGTTTTTATTTTCTTTAATCTTTCCAATCTCCATAATAATACGGCAATGTCAGAAATGTCTATGTTCTATCTTAACTTTTAGGTGGTATATTATTATATTTTTCATTTAAAATTGGCTCGCGCTTGACCACTGTCTCACCTGGTGGTAAGCGATGATGTGATCGACGGTGAAATACGCTTGCGTAGGAGTAAACTATTCACTCTTGAATTAAATACCCCTAGATTGTAGCGATCGGGCAACACAAACTCTGGCAGGGAATTCCACTCCTTAGCTGTACGCATAATAAAAGTATTCTGCAAAGGTTTCTATTCTACTATTTCCTTACTCAGAAAAGGCTTGAGGAACCACATAATCACGCTTGTACTTCCTTAAGGGTTAGACAGTTAGATTTACATTTAATAGGACATTAATATTTCGCCGTCGTGTGTAATAGGAAATTATTGCAATAGCTATCTATGGACTGGGCACTAATCCAAACTCCGGGCTGCTTTATAAAGAATTCGGAATGAGGAAAATATCTTAATCACTGCCCGACCCCGTAATCGAACTGGTCACCAATACACCAACGAGGCAATCTAAATAGACCGATAAATACATAAATTCGTTTTCCATTTGGGTGCATAAATAAGAAAATACTCCATCAAGCATTGTGAGCAAAATTCCCCTTTCGAGACTTACGCAAATTACTACGGGATTAACAGGGCCTGCAATCTTTATACTAATAATATAGAAATGTTGCTGAGTTAAATATAGCTGCTTTATAAGGAAGGATACTGGAGTTTATTGAGGTGAATTATAAGAATATTCATCTTTGGTCAGCGTGGAAAAGAAAATAAGAGAAGATTTTATAGGAAAGTTACACATATACACACGATATAACTGGGTGAAATCTGATAAAAATCGAGATAAACGGCGTGCGACTGGAGAGCCTATGTCCAGTAGTGGACTGCTATGAACTGATGATGACACACAGGGCAATGATAAAAAATTATGTCTTTTTGGAATCTACTGGGCAGTCGTTAGCTTACTGCCCACCCATCTCGCTGTCACGTCCTTTTTTTTTTGCTGATGAAATGCTCATGCATACTCCACTACCACGGGGAGATAGTGCAGTTATGAGGGACTCCATCCCACTAAAACTCCACGGTGTCACTCACCGCGAACTCACGGCTGTCCGTCACCGGACCATCCTCTGGGGAGTACCTCCAATCACTGGCGCACCAGAACACACTGTACGTCATGACCACCCCAGGACACCCAACCAGCGGTGGCGAACTCTCGCGTCCGGCCCTGGTTCAAGCCATGGTACGGGGTGAAGATGTCACCACCTTTAGCGAAGCAGTAATGAGAGGGTGGAACGCGTAAGGGAGACTACGGAGACGCCCTGTCTCCCCTAGCCACCGCAGGAGACGCCCCGGGCATCGGAAGTCGCAAGCTGATTCCCGGCCATCGTAGGTGCGGGCTTGCGGACGGTGAGTAATGGGTAGCTCGCCGTCCGATAAGAACCAGGCCCGAGTCGACGGCGCGTAGTGTTCCTCACGTAGTGGCCTTCATCCCTCAGCTGCAATGTCGTATGGGTATGGGAAGCCCCATACGACATCGCAGCCCGCCTCAGTTGCGATGTCGCCCAGGCAAGTAACATGGTTGTAATTTTTAAGCTATTCAAAGTCTTGTATTTGAGACCAATCTACAAATACTTTATAGCGTAATTACCTTGTAATAAACGGGTAGTAAAAAAAAGTATTAAAATACTAGTCCACCGGTGTCGGGAACAGGGTCCAAGCTATCGGTGGTCAGGGCTTCTGAGAGAGGAACCTCCTAACGATACGCGACGTGTGGAGTTGAGATTGGCCGTCACGAGTATCAGCACAATGACTGCTGTATTCACATCCCACATGTTGACAAACTCGCGAGTCAAATCAAATTACTTAGCTTTCTTATCTTTATTAGCATTTACGAGGTTCGGTTCAAAGGGACGGCCATATTATCATGATTAATATGCGCCCGACATCAGTTTCACTGCTGAACATTGGCCTCGCCCAGTGTCGCCATATGACCGGTCCCGTGCGTCTCGCATTCAGCGGATTGCCGCAACCTTCACCAAGTCATTGGTCCACCTAGTGGGAGCCTTCTAACGCAACGTCTTGCGGGGTCGCCACTCCATAAGTTTTCGGCCCCATTGACCATCCATTCTGCGAGCAATGTGCCGTGCCCACTGCCACTTTAGTTTGGCAATTCTTCGGGCTATGTAGGTCGGGCTGTCGGTTACGCTGGTTCTTTTGCGGACGTTTCATTTCTAATTCGACGACACTTAGAAACTCCGCGCGCTGCATGGGAAAGGAATGCGTTTGGCAATTGCTAAACATTTTTATTATTTTTCCGTACTATTGTATTCCTGTTTTAACAAATGTCATCCAAATTTGTTTAGCAGTTTGGCTGTGAAAACTTGCCAGACTGACTGTCAAAACAAATTAAAGTAGGCTGTTGTTAGTTTATCAGTTGTAGAAATTCATTTGTATTATAAACTAGCTGACCCGGCAAACTTTGTTTTGCCATAAAAACACCAAACCATTATCTACACTACCTACCCTACCCTACCCGACCCTACTCTACCCTACCCTACACCACCCTACCCTACACTACCCTACCCTACCCTATCCTACACTACCCTACCCTATACTACCCTACACTACACTACCCTACCCTAAACAACCATACCCTACGCTACACAAACCTACCCTACCCTACCCTACACTACCCTATCCTACACTACCCTACCCTACACAAAGCAAAAATAGCTTATACAATAGCAATAAAGCTCAAATTGAATCTACGTTTTAGTTAGAAAACTTTTGTATGAGAAAAAGAAAAGGGCGGTTTTTATTTTTTTTCCGGCAATTATTAGAATTTTTCTCCCTGTAAAAACCATCTTTGAACTTCAACGAACATTAAAAAAAAAGAATTGGCCAAATTGGTCCAGGCGTTGTTGAGTTATGCGCTTACCAACACATTTTGCGATTCATTTTTATATTATAGATACCTTTTTCAGCGGTTTAGCTCTCGTCCTGAAACCAAGACGAATTGTGCATTTGTCCGGGATAAAAAAGTAGCCCTAATACTCAGAGATATTGTATTTAAATTACGTAATAATAATTATACCAGCCCGTTAGTGTCCCAGAGCAAAGCAAAGGACTCTTTTCATACAGAGAAGCTACGAGCATATATCACCACGCTTGCTCAATGCAAGTTGGTGTATTCAGACTTCTAATAACTATAAGTCCAAGTTCCATCCACCGTTGTCAGAGATTTCAAAGATAAACTTAGAAAGAACAAAATTATGAATTGAAAAAGTCGCATTTATTGCCCGGATTTGAACACACAATCTCGAGAACGAGAGGCTAAGACCTCGCTTCTCTTTCCTATAATGTTCGTAACCTGATCAATACTTCCAGAGATAACCTTTTACAAACACTCAAACAAACAATTTTATTTTTTCATAAAATTATTTAAAATTAGTTTACACAATATTTTTGAATGAATAAAGCCAACCTGGCTGGAATTTTTCGTAATATTTTATTATGATTTACTAAATAATTCATTAAAATAATGCTCGTATTATTAAAAGTAGTTCATTATTAGTATTTGCACAGAAAATACAACGAAATTCTATGACATTGTAGGTTGTTGTTGTTTGTTGTAATAGCGCGGGCCGCTAGTCAAATTCAAATAGATGAGGGAATGGGTTGATTGTTTTGGCTCAGTGTGCTACTCAGAATATTCCAAGTAAGAATATATGGGTATCAAAAAAAGCTTATATAGTCTAGTTTAATTATAAATAGGTTTAATTGTCAGAAATCACAAAATGAATGGTAAAAACTTGTTAAAACAAATAATATATTTTCCTGTTGTTGTGTTGTTGATGTTGTTTAAATTTTTTTGTAAACATAGAACTAGTTGTTGTAATTAAATTTTCACATATGACGATTCTGTATAGTTTCAGCCAGGTACACGTATTTTTTAATTTGATATAGCTGCAGTAGTTTCCTAGATAATGAGCTTTTTGGTGTTGTGTTGTTTTTTTTTTTAACACACATTATCAGACCAAGAAAACATTAAATACCGAAATATAAAATTCCAAATCACATTAAAATTCACTATAAATCATAAGATTGTTTTCTAATAGCTAGTTCTCATAATAAAAAAAACAAAGACTATGTTTTGTGTAACTGTGTAATTAATATGCAAATACACCTGGATGATTAAACCATTTTAAGCATTTTTATTTACATCGCCATCGCCGCTGAAATACCCACACAAGGTTATAGTCTTTTAAGCGTTATCTTGTCAAAGAGAAGAAGAGGGTCAAATCTTTCTACAGATAGTATTTCTAACTACCACTATGTTAAAGTATGACACATTAAACATAAACTTTACAATATGCTTTAAGCTAGACAATCTGCCAAATGTCACGATAAAATACGAGTATTTTCAGACTGTTATGAGCGAGGTCAAGAGTGAGATAAGTCTAAAATATTTTATTGGTTGTAGTTTGTTGTGTAGTTGTTGATAAATTGCACATTGATATGTACTTCTGCCGTTTACAACTGATTTCATACACTTGCGGCCTTGTCTTAGGATCAGCGCCCGAGTTGACCCTATTTATGTACATGCCCAAAGAACTGGTAGTCACATTTTGAAACTGCTCATCGATTAGCGCCTCAAGTGCAGTTAAGCAGAACAGTAAAACTGTGCCCAAATTCCAAGGTTGGGCCAAAGAAGCCAGGGCCGTCCGAAAGCTCGTTGGGTTGAAGATATCGGCCAAGTCGCGGCAGGCACGTGGATGATGGTCGCGCGGAACTGGGAAGTGTAGCAGATGAAAGGGTAGACATAATATACCTGTACAAACGGTCCAGTTGGGTAGGTCTCACTTCGAGAAAGAGGTGAGCCGTCGAATCCGATAGCCCGAAGAATTGCCAAACTTAAGTGGCAGTGGGCACGGCACATTGCTCGTAGAACGGATGGTCGATGGGGCCGAAAAGTTATGGAATGGCGACCGCGAACCGGAAGACGATACGTTGGAAGGCCTCCCACTAGGTGGACCGATGACCTGGTTAAGGTTACGGGAAGGCGCTGGATGCGAGACGCACGGGATCGTTCAATGTGGCGACGCCTGAAGAAGGCCTATGTCCAGCGGTTGACGTCTTTCGGCTGAAATGATGATGAATATACCTGTATATAAATGATTAATGATGAACGGATTAGCGTAATCTAATAAAAACAGTTATTTAGAAAAATCATTATTTTCGACCGCTTAAGAAGCGAACTAAAAAGACGTAAACAAGAAAAAAAACATGCTATGCAGTCGGAGGATACATAGATAATCGCGAGCTGACCTATCAGAACCATATACCCACTCGCTGGTTAAGGAAGAAAAAAAAATGGGTCATAAGTCGCCCAAAAACCGCCATTTTTTTTTTTTTTAATTTTAATGTAGCCTGTGACACTCGCATGGTTAAGACAAATCGATTGACGTAAGAATCATCCAAACCGGCCTCCGCGTATGGACTCTAGAACGCCACATAGGAACAAACATTGATACATACATAGACTGATAAACACATTATACCCTCCTTTGCGAGGCGCAGTTGGCTAAAAATGAGAGAATTTATCGAAATTCAAAACATATAAACGATTCACGATCACGGCACATTACTAAAGACCATAGAAAGTCTAGTGTTTAAAATGTTATTAAACCAAGCATTTATATTTCAACGGGAGACAGCTAGTGGAACGTGGTGCTATTTATCAACAACATCATTCATTTCAACAAAAGTATTACTCTCAGTTGCTTCTGGCACTAAACTAAATTGCTTTGAAGAACTTTTGGAATTGTATTCGAGCAAATTGGTCGGGTCGTTGAGTTTTCCGGTTGTAAGTTGTTGTTGGTTTTTAGGGTTCCGTAGCCAAATGGCAAAAAACGGAACCCTTATAGATTCGTCATGTCTGTCTGTTTGTCTGTCTGTCTGTCTGTCTGTCTGTCTGTCTGTCCGTCCGTATGTCACAGCCACTTTATTCCGAAACTATAAGAACTATGCTGATGAAACTTGGTAAGTAGATGTATTCTGTGAACCGCATTAAGATTTTCACACAAAAATAAAAATAAAACAATAAATTTTGGAGGTTCCCATACTTGAAACTAAAACTAAAAATATTTTTTTTCATCAGACCCATACGTGTGGGGTATCTATGGATAGGTCTTCAAAAATGATATTGAGGTCTCTAATATCATTTTTTTCTAAACTGAATAGTTTGCGCGAGAGACTCTGCCAAAGTGGTAAAATGTGTGTCCCCCCCCCCCCGTAACTTCTAAAATAAGAGAAAGATAAAACTAAAAAAAATATATAATGTACATTACTATGTAAACTACCAGCGAAAATTGGTTTGAACGAGATCTAGTAAGTAGTTTTATTTTAATACGTCATAAATCGTTAACCGCAATTTACCAAGTACGGAACCCTTCGTGCGCGAGTCCGACTCGCACTTGGCCGGTTTTTTTGTTAATCTAATCCCTTGAGTGCCTTTTGGGACATTTTAGTTCCCAAAACAATAGATTTTTAAAACGTGTCTGCTATTTTTTAAATAGATTTTGTCATTAGATACTATTTCTTCAGATCAGTATTTCAGTTCGCATTTCTGCAATGGCACACTGACTGCAAACAAAAACCCTTTTTAAGAACTTCCTAGTGATACGTTTGTATTTTTTGTTATCATATAACAATGGAATGACGAAGCATTACCTGCCGCTAACACGAAAATAGCATTGATTAATTTCCAAGGCTGCTTCTTGTTTATTTTTTTTTATCGTCAATAGGCTTGCGCTTGACCACTATCTCACCTGATGGTAAGCGATGATGTGGTCGACGGTGAAGCACGCTTGCCTAGAAAAAACCTATTCACTCTTGACTTAAAGACCCCAAGATTGTAGCTATCGGGAAACACAGACTCCGGCAGGGAATTCTACTCCTTAGCTGTACGCATAATGAAAGTGTCCCCAAAACGTTTTGTGCGTATGGGTGGGATATCCACCATGTACCGATGACGCATCGCCATACGTCTGGTGGTCCGATGATGGAACGGGCTGGGCGGAATCAGATCATGCAATTCCATCGCACACTCCCCGAAATGCAACCGATAAAAAACCGACAAGCTGGCAACTCGGCGACGATGTTCAAGGCTCTGGAGCTTTGACTTGACTAGTGCCTCATTGCTGATGAGTCTCTTGGCCCGCTTTTCAATCGATTCAAGTGCATCAAGCTGGTATTTGGCAGATCCGTCCCAGAGATGAGAACAGTACTCCATGCATGATCGAACTTGCGCTTGACACAAGTTGAGCAGCTATGCTATATATAATGTTGTTAAACTCACCTGATTTTAAGCGATAAGATCTGACTATTACAACTGCAAAACTTTCGGCATTAATTACTTCTAAGACGTATAATAACATTGAGATTATCATCCAAAATGATTGGACAAGCATCATTTTGTGCCTAATATTAAAAATAAACTTTTAAAATTCGAACACAGCAACGCAACATAGGTAGAAGTAGTGGTAATAAGAAACTGTTTCTTACAAGAACTTAACATTAAAGTACCCTGTACACCTGTCTTTTTAACCAGCCGTGGCTAGTGCGTTTTTTAATTGGTGGTGACTAAACAAACACATGTGGAAAAACACGGCCTTTTCCATGTAAAACGAAGTTTATCCAATTGACACGTGCAGGCTACACAAATTATAGACTTGCATCAACATAGTCATTTCTGTAGTTATCGCTAACCCTTGATGGTAGGTCAGTTATCGTGTTGATGTTATTGCTGCCTGCTGTGTTTAAAAGGTATTTTTTAATAGTAATAAATTGTTTTTTCACGAGTAAATTAAGCACACATCAACAACACCTTGTAAACTACCCGAATATTTGTTTCGAGTTAAAATTGAATCAGCAAACTGTAGACGTAAAAGCCAGATGCTCTGCTACTACCCCAACCGTAGACATTGATATAGTCATATATAGTTTTTGACAAAGTATGTCCTGTGTACATGAATAATTTATATTACATGGGTAAGCCATAATAAGTTGTATAGTAGCTACTAGCTACTCGCTTTCTGTCAATTAAGTAATCTATACGAAATAATAACCATTTCCGCATTATTTTGGGTTAGGGTTCATTTGGCACACTATGAAACTGGGAGCATTGCCCAGTTGCCCCTTTTAATAAATTATAATGGTAAAATGGGCCCACATCTCTTTTCATTTTTATAAATGTTGAATATGTATAAGCATTTATAGCCTAACTAACAGGCGGCCAGAATCATGACGAATTATTTGCAGGGCTGAAACCATTAGCGGTAACGACTAGCAAAGTATCAGGAGATTATAATCATGACGAAATTTCTGTCCGAGAATTGGAGTTTTGGGAACAATATATTGAACAGTATAGTTTAAAACTATTAGTTTGATTATACTTTCTTTAGGTTATTGTAACCGCTCGGGTTGATCTTCAGGGCTTAGCAACGCTACCCGAGGTTAGTCTGTGGTTGGTTGACCGACCATCAAAACATAACGAGATTCGTCTGTGCCTCTGAAACCACTTTAAACAATTGAATGTTGGGCCGCGGCTATAATATTTTAATAGTCAGAGACCAGGAAATCGGACAAAAATCATGCCAAGGGTATCGTGTTACCCAGTTGCTGCGATCTAGAAGTTACATAGGCATTCTCTCCATGTAAAATACTGGTACTCAGTGCTATGGGCCCTGGTGGACAAAGGTCTGGATAAGATCATCTATGCCTGTGTCTTCCGATCGCATAGCGGTGATCTGGAGACAACTAGGCTCACACAGTACCTGAGTGAGGCGGCGGATGTGGCTTAGTTACGGTAACCCTCCGCCCAACTAGGGGACTGTTACTGGGGGACTTTAATGCCCACCACCCGGAGTGGCTCTTCCCATACCAGTGCACTGACCATGCTGGACGAGAGATACAAAATCTTTCGATTGCGATTAACCTCACCCAGCTGGTGCAGGGGGCTACGAGGGTGCTTCCTTTCTTCGGTCTGCCTAGTGGTCTGTGTGACTGGATTGCTGACTTCCTGAGGGATCGGTCCATCCGAGTGGTTATCGAAGGCTGCTCGTCCGGTCAGTTAGGTATTAACGCCAAAGTCTCTCAGGGGTCGGTGCTCTCGGCTACACTGTTTTTGCTGCACATAAATGACCTTTTAAAATCTGGAACCTTTGGGTACGCAGACGACAGAACGGTTGCTGAGAGATACGTGTCCGGCGCACGGGCTACTGGGCCTGAGATCCGGTCTCTCCGGGAGGCCATGGTTGAGTGCTTGAACCTGTCTTTGGAGGCAGTCTCCGAATGGGGTGATGCCAATCTAGTCAGTTTCAATGCTGCTAATACCCAGGCGTGTCTTTTTTCCGAAAAAAAGAGCCTATTCCACCCGGCTCCATCTTTTCGTGGTGTTAACCGTGCCGATAACGGACCATCTCGACCTTCTTGGTGTTACGTTAACATCGACGCTCA
Source organism: Orthosia gothica (assembly GCA_949775005.1). Classification (NCBI taxonomy): domain Eukaryota; kingdom Metazoa; phylum Arthropoda; class Insecta; order Lepidoptera; family Noctuidae; genus Orthosia; species Orthosia gothica. The sequence goes on along the minus strand of OX459048.1, from coordinate 23,307,513 downwards.
ATTTTGGTCCATTAATTAAGGCAAAGGCTCAGTTGGTTGCAACGGTGACGTGTGAGACGGTACTTCAAGCCTGAACAACTGCTCAAATTGTATAAAACCCAAGTTCGGTCATGCATGGAGTACTGCTCTCACCTCTGGGACGGATCTGCCAAATATCAACTTGATGCACTTGAGTCGATTGAGAGGCTTATCGGCAACGATGCACTGGTCGCCTCAAACCTCCAGAGCCTTGAACATCGACGCCAAGTGGCCAGTCTGTCGGTATTTTATCGTTTACATTTCGGGGAGTGTGCGATGGAACTGCACAATTTGATTCCACCTAGCCCTTCCCATCACCGGTCAACAAGACGTACGGCAATGCGCCACCGGTACATGGTGGACATCCCACCCATACGTACAAAGCGTTGTGCGAATACTTTCATTGTACGCAAGGCTAAGGAGTGGAATTCCCTGCCGGAGTCTTGTTTCCTGATAGCTATAACCTTGGGGTCTTTAAGTCAAGAGTGAATAGGATACATCTAGGCAAGCGTGCTTCACCGTCGACCACATCATCACTTACCATCAGGTGAGATAGTGGTAAAACGCGAGCCTAACGATAAATAAATAAAAAAAAAAAAGCTCAGCTCCATCCAGTAAGACTCGTTTCCGACCCCAATATAGTTGGAAAAAGGCGTCTATCGAAAATACCTTTTTAATTCTCCTATTTTTTTTACATGTTATCAACATTGCTTGTCTTCGAGATAAGATAACAAATACATTTTAAAAGTTGATTTTTTATTTACGGAAATTGGCCTTCTAGTTCAAACATAATTAAAGACCAAAACATGAAAGCTTTTAGATCACAACATCAAACGGTTGCTCCATTAATATTTGCCGAACATTTAAAAACCATTAGCCTTCGATAGCTTTAAATAAATAATAGTTTTTGAAACAAAAAGCTATCACAATACACGATATAATTGCCTGGATTTTAATCTGCAACGATCGCATTTGCTATCACAGAAATAGGCCAATTAATGTCATATATTTTTGCTTTAACTGAAGCAATTTCTTAATGATTCATGTTTTTGATGAAATATTCATTGTATTTAATCAGGGTTGCCCTAAGCCGTATAAATGGACGAAAGAAAAGGAGGTATTTGCTCTGCAATGGGAATGAACCGGATGAAAATAAATAAATAATCCGGATTGGCACATATTCTGTGGTAATCATTAGACAGTAAGGTTTATATTTTAAGTAACTTTGAAGTAGAAATCCAGCAATAAAATTTAATCAGTCACCATGAAAAGGAAATCAAGCCACGATTAATGTAAATAAATCACTTGGATATGACTGTCAACTTGTTGATTTGAGTGGTAAATATTACTTAGAATATAGGGGCAAACATGCCGCGTATTCTCTGGTTAGGAAAAACATTATTTAAAAATATTGTAAACAATAATCCGTACGGTAGCACTTACGACAGTTTTCTATATTGTAATGCCGTTGAATAGAAATAAGATAATTGAAGAAAGACTTAGAACACACGGGTAATTTTTTTTTATCAATGTGACATCCGTATTCTGACTTAAGTACCTTTTTGTCTTCTTGGTGGAATTAAATACTAAAATCTTTTAATTTATTTAATCTAGGTTACCCACAGCTGCACAACACTTAACTACTTACAGTTTTCAATCCAATAACATAAGAGAAAACAATGCTTCAATTGGTTGTAGAGAAATCGTAAACCACAAGTGTTTTTGTTTCATATACAGGGTGAGTTTATACTTGAGCTTACTTAAAGTAAGGGTCAAGAGTTGAAAAAATCCCGTCTCTACATACGAAGGAAAAACTGCTGTCACTCAAGTGTCCGTCTGTCTGCCTGTCATATGTCACACAGGTTTTACAGCCAAACGGTTGGAGATACAGTCTTTAAATATTCACATCTTGTTGACACAAAACCATACCAAAGGTCAAAATAGTACATTGTGCTACAAGGGTGGAAAGTATACTCGTTTCATTAAAAACCCTCACCTTCGGCTCGGGCTTATTAATGACAGCTCGTTTGCAATAACCTACACACTCGTGTAGCACACGACGTTTTTCAATATAATGAATTAGATTTGTTTATTCAAAAAAAATTATAGAATATTGCGCGTTGTTGCAACAGGACATATTTTTTTACAACGAAAACAAACCATACAGCCTATTCGATTTTTGAGAAATGTAGATGTGAAAATAATTAAATTAAAACTCGTAATTCATGCGCCACCACTGCCGCCAAAAATCAGCATGAGATATAAGCATTCGTTTTGGCCTACAAAAGGAATGCTCATATCTCATGCTGATTATATCATAACATAGCAGCTCGACACACACTTGGCCACTTTTTAAATATCGGAAGGCGTGTTTATTAGGCAAACAAATGGCTAAGATGTCGAAATAAAAGGCAAGCGAACTTTCGATCTTTTTCTTTGATGTCTAAAGAATATTTTAGTCAAGATCACAGAACTCACTTGATTGTTTTAGATCAAGGGTTCCCAAACCTTTTCTTGTCACGCCTCCCTACTGCTTAAAATGAAAATGCCCACGCCTCCCTTTTGTACTTTTGTTTGTAATTAGGTACCTAACCAAAAGTAATTTACAAAAAATCTATAGTTAATGAACCCGGTATCATAAAACGAAGAAACGAAAGCCGACTTCAGAAATTGAAGTTATTTTTCACTTTCAGTTTTAAATTCTAAAGCTAGCTCTCATGAGCATCGCGATGTGCGCGGGCGACGGAGTACTATCCACACGCTCCCAGACTCACGGCCCCCTTTATATTTTGTCGCACCCTCAACCTTAAAATCACTGTTTCAGATCAAAAATAAGGTTCTGATTCTACTATCTATCTCCTACTTAAAGTATAGACTTCATAAGAAGATTCTTTCCAAGATTATATATACCTGAAAACAATTGTTTTGATCAATCTATTTAATAATTCATGTAAACAACGGTACTAATATAATTCATAATGTAATTCATTCTAATTTAATACATGTAATTTATGTAAATACGGCACGCCATAAACAGACAAAATATGGATTCTACAAAATATTTAGATCTACTTTTTTTGTTCATAAATTATTATTGATGGTCAATTAAGTATAGCTATAAAATACTGTTAAGATACATAATCATGTACATTGGTAAATTAATAAAACAAAGGGACGTTCTTCATGGTCTATAAGCGATAACACGTATGTATTTCCAAATGATTTCAATTGCAAATCGGTCATCACAATGTATCGCATTGCGTCCATGCAACAGTACCAGCAGTGATTTTTTTGCAGCAACGAAAGAAATTCAATCGTGTCGGGCCATCAAGAAGATTGCATATGGTTACACTACATATAGATACATAGGACCTAAAAAACTATGGGCATTTATATTTTATTGCTGTGATGACCACACCATGAAACAAAGTTATCAGAATCAATAAAATGACAGGCCTACGTATTGTTGCTTCAAGTTTAAAATCACCCTGTACAAACAAAGGCTTAGCCCACTCAATACATACGATAACTCACCACTTCAAACTTAATAATCATTGGTATGCCATCAATAAAATGTTATTAACTCTTGCAGAACCCTAATGCAAAATGGATGGACAACCGTTATCAAGAAAATCGGAGTTGGTGGAGTAAATACAGTTAATGACTTGTACAAAACATGGGGCAGGATCGCGCCGGTTGCTATCATGGATCACTACTCTCTCGACAAGTTTAAAAAATATAAGAAAGATTGGAATTGTAAGTATTTTTGTTAATTTTAATACAATAATTTGTTTTGTCAACAAAAATATATTTTGCGATCGAATGGTGCGTCATCGGTTTTAAATTTGAAAACCAAATGGCTTTAATTTACAATGTTTTTTTACCCTTTCTCACCTGATAGTAAGCGAAGATGTGGTCGAAGTAACCTATTCAATCTTGACTTAAAGACACCCGGGTTGAAGTTTGTTTTTTTTCTTGGGAAAGGCGAAGGTATTTCTTTGTTTCCGTACCAACACATGGTTTTTTAGGTACTGGCCCTGTGCCCTACTGTGTCCTCTAGGAATACTAAATTCTCATTATATTCTAGAATAATTTATTTGCTTTCTCAGCTAATTTACTACTATGATTTCTTTAATGAATTGACCTACTTAGGTAAGAAAGAAAAGCTCCTGCATTGTTGGAATTTTAAAATAACAGCTTAAAGGACCTTATTTATAAATATCTCTGAACTGAACCGGTGTGATTGCCAGAAGCGTGCCGCATTTTTTTTCAATTGTCCATGGATGATACCCATGGCCAATTGAGAACTACCCAAAATCAAAGAGTAGTTGGCTGGTATTGGGTACCGGGAGTTCCCAAGCAGAAAAGATTCGAAATGATTGTAAATAATGCCTTGTTACACGAAATTACTACGATCACGAAGTTACTATCAAATTACTATGCAAAATTTGCAACGTTTATTTACAACCAACTTTTTTTTTTTTTTGTTTTGTCTTTGCACTTTTTGTGCATTTAGCCAGTGTCACGTTTAGATCTTCTATTTTCTTTAAGCCATTCGAAGTTTTCAGTCCAATGTCCTAGTTAGGCACCAGTAAAATGGCGGTAACTTTACTGGAAGCCTCCATGGAGTTTTGTCGACAACATCCACAAACTCATGTTCTACCGCTGTGTTTCTCTTTCCCACACTCGTGCATGTTCACTAATATTATTAGAACAAAACTCCACCATTTTTACCCTATTAATATTCAATTAAACACAATTTTAGGAAAATAAAACAGAGAAGCAACATAGATGCCATCACGTTCCCGCCAAAAAACCTACAACCAACTTTATTAGGTCCTTACCTATCACATTGGCGTTTTGTCATACTGGCCACTTTGATCTCCAATATCTCCTCTTTAGTTTGGAAATCTAATTTTAAAATACAGCTATTTACTCATGCTTTTGTGTTTGGAAAATCATAATTCATTTGTTTTTTTCTTTTTTGATTTTTCTTTGCGCCAGTCAGTTTACAAAATAGAAAACTTGAAATATCGCGTTATTTACGAGTACGAGTTCCATCGTGGCAACAGTGCTGCAGAAACGGCTCGAAGGATAAATGATGTGTATGGCGACGGTGTCGCAAAAGAAAACACAGTGCGTTTTTGGTTCCAACGTTTTCGTTCTGGAAATTTCGACCTGCAGAACAAACCCCGTGGACGGCCGAAGACCAAAGTTGATAATGAAAAAGAAGAAGAATTAAAGGCTATTGTGGAAGCAGATCCATCGCTAACCACGTCCAAAACGCTCATCGCAATGGCTGAACCTTGGCGAACCAGCCAAATCCTGCCGCAAGAGAAAATTGACTCAAAAAAAATTACCTGTGAGCGTTTGGTGGACTAGTGCTGGTGTCGTTCACAACAGCTTTCTTAAATCTGGCCAGACGATTACGGCGCATGTCTATTGTCAGCAACTGCAAACCATGATGGCTAGCTAGCTGTTAAACAGCCGAGGATGGTCAATCGCTCTAGGCCACTGCTGCTTCAGGACAACGCTAGACGAAACACTGCACAACAGGTGGCTACAAAATTAGAGGAGCTTCAATTGGAATGTCTAAGACATCCACCGTACTCCCCGGACCTTGCTCCAACAGATTACCATTTTTTTCGAAATTTGGATAACTTGTTGCAAGGGAAAACATTCAACTCCGAGGGGGCAGTCCAAAGCGCCTTCAAAGATTTTATTGATGCCCGTCCGAATGTTTTTTTTAGTAAAATCAATGTACCTATGAGATGGCAAAAGTGCATAGATAGCAATGGTATATACTTTGATTAAATAAATATATTATATTTAAAAAAAAACTACTTTATGTTCTTCCGCTACAAAACGCAAATTTCTTAAGTAATGACCTAATATTAATTAAGAGAATCATAATTATTAAAAAAAAGTAAAATACACAGTTCAAAAGGCCATTTCATTGGCATTATAGAAAATATCAATTGTTAACAAAATACTCAGAAAGGAAGTCATAATAGTATATTATGCAACTAGTGAATAAAAGACGGATTTAAAGCGAGGGCCATAGATGAATCACGAGCAAGTGAAGGATTCTAACGACTGAATCATGAGCGACGCGAGTGATTCATGGCCCTCGATATAAATCCGTTTTATACAAGAGTTGCATACTATATTTTATACCATGACTTCGAGAAAAAGCAAGATCTAAGCGAAAAGCACAAGGAATATTACGAGTAATAAAGAAATGGTTTATTTCCTACAAAATTTACAAAAAATGTGAAACCCTGACCCCTGAGCTAGGTGCTGTTACCTGTGTTTCAGGGGCCAGTGACCACCACCGTTACTTTAAATAATTATAGTTAATTAAACACCATTGCAATTAATATTAGATTCATAATCCAAATAAGTATTCAATAAATATCCTAGACTAAAATCAAAATCATTTTTAAAATCCTAAATATAAAAAAAACACAAAATTTTAATCGAAGAAGGAATTTGAAAGTCGAATATTCTCTGCACAAGAAGTTTGTCTCGAGTATTTTTTGCGCAAGGAGGTTACATAGTATTGAGATGGACGTCTAATACATTGGTGTGTTCCAAATTCAAACTCCAAAACAGTGATTAAAAGTGCTTTTTATTCACTGTTTTCAGTGAATAAAATAAGCTTTTTAGAGGGGGAATGGTATAAATATAGTTTGTTTACAAAACGAGCCGGCGGACTGCCGCGCCTGCGCGTTTCGGTTGCGGCAAGGTAACGGCTCACTCCTGGCCAAATAAAGCTTGATTGACCCTGGGTACCACTGGTACCCATGGCCGAGTCAAGGGCTAGCAACTAATTAGCAGGGACGTAACCATAACCTCATAGTGCCAGTTATTTCCAGTGTGCGTAAGGGACGGATGTAAATGACTTGTATAAGTCACAGTTAACACCCGTTTTTCGTTAGAACTCGTTTTCCTTAGTTAAACCAAGTGGTTACTAAATGCCTTTGTTAAAAAATTAAAAACTAGTTCTAACTAGGGAAAACGAAAAAATTAAAAAAAAAATTGTTTTTTTTTATTTTTGTGTGAAAATCTTAATGCTGTTCACAGAATACATCTACTTACCAAGTTTCAACAGCGTAGTCCTTATGGTTTCGGAAAAAAGTGCCTGTGACAAACGGACGGACAGACAGACATGACGAATCTATAAGGGTTCGGTTTTTTTTTTCATTTGGCTACGGAACCCTAAAAATGTGAATAGCACCAGCTCGACAAAAATATACATGTGCAAAAAAAAACTTATTATAACAAAAAACATGCTTAAGAAGCGAACTAAAAAATGATCTAAAATCAAAAATCAATCAAAATCAATAATTTTTATTTCACATAGGCCTACATGGGCACTTATAAAACGTCGACAATGTGCACGGTTCGGGTTGGTCGATTCCTATGGAGAAGAACCGGCAAGAAACTCCATGGTTACTCTTTTAAAAAATTGTTTGGTTTTACAATATTTCCATGTTACAGCAGTACTTAGATGGGGGGACAACGCAGGCCCGATATTAAGTCGTAAGAAACTTAAACAAGAAGTGATTATATAATAAATAAACAAAAGATGAAAAAAAGTAAAACGAGATAAAATGTTAACAATCTAGAAGGCCTAGATTCATCTAAATATACAAGAAGAAAATTATGCTGTGCAGTCGGAGGAAACATATTTGTGAGCTGTATGACTTAAACCATATTATTATGACAAGTTTCATATCCTTTCCAATTTCGTCTATGGACTTAAAATAATTTATTATTTTCCTAGATATTGAATTTCTAACTTGTAATCTTGAAAAATTTAATGATCTTTATAACTTAAAAATGAATGAAAGAACGGATTTAAAGAATTCATTTATAGTATATACGCTCTGTAACAATTAATAAAGGTAAACCAGCCAATGCAACCTCGTTACAGTACTATACGTATGAATGACGTGGCAAACGCCCCCACAAAGCTGTTCGTGACAGCCGCGACTGAGCTCGGTCCATTATTGCCGAATATTCCCTGTAAAATCGCAATGTCAATGGGTGTGTATAAAATTACGCTTTGTTCGTAGTGGCCTCTCTGTCTGCGGCGCGCCGCCCTTTACGTTATTTTGCGGTTTAGTATTTGTTTAGCTTATTATATTTTAAATTTTCTCTAGTAATTTTAATAAATAATCTACTGATCAGTTTCTAAGCATAAAGTGTTGTTTAGATTTAAGCGCATTACTTAATGTCGTATTAATTAATAGAGATACATCTACGTTCGTATATCGAAACGTAACTTTCTCGCGCATTTTAAGAAACCTTAACATTAAACAAAACCATCGCAAGTTGGTTCCGTATAGAGCCGGACGTTAAGAATTTCACCATCCCATGTCTTCCCGTGGGTGTCGTAAGAGGCGACTAAGGAACAAACCAGAGAATGGGCAGCAGCGTTCTCTGTGCTTCTATAACAACCATACTGCGATCGAAAACCCGCCTGCCAAGCGTGGCGATTATGCCGAAATCTCCCTATGAATAGCACAAATAAAAAATGGCCCCTAGTACCCGGCAGCCTGCCTACCCTCGACTACGGTAGCGGTCCAGGTTACGGCATGGCAAGGGGTGCTAAGAATCTCCGGACGAGATCCGGCTACCCCAACAATCACCGACGACTGGACCTGGCAACGTACAACACGCGCACACTTCAGACCGACCGAAAACGAGGGGGAGGACTCGATAATCCTCAAAGCCTGCGGTATTTCCGAGAGGATGACCGGCAATCCCAGGGTGGTGTCGGTTTTATCGTCCACAAGTCCCTTGTAAGCAACGTGGTGAAGATCGAGAGTGTGTCGACCAGGGTGGTGTACCTTATACTCAGAATATCCTCTAGATATTTGCTGAAGGTCATACAGGTCTACGCCCCAACCTCGGCACACCCCGACGACGAGGTAGAGACCATGTATGAGGATATCTCCAGAGCCATGCATAGTTTCAAAACTCACTTCACCGTTGTCATGGGGGACTTCAACGCGAATCATCCAATGACTTCTCCCGCTCTGTGTGAAGCGGGAGGGCGTGTCAGACTTTTACTGACTAAAACCCACCCGTGTTCCTTCAGTTGCTTGCGCCAGGGCCGCGGTAACTCTTTTTCAAATTTATCCGCGACCCAGACAGGCATCGGTCCTATCAGGCCCCGTCACTTTTGCTGACATCTCTTTGAGGCGCGCGTGGAACATTGAACATTAATATTAAGCTTGAGAGGTCTCGACTGATGAAGTCCACGCTCTGTCCAGCACAGATCCAGGTCCAAAACCCTGCGAGCTTTCAGCTCGAACTCTAGAATCGTTTCGAGTGCCTAGGGAGCTCCGTGGACGAATACAGTTACGGGTTCGTGGAAGCTGTCCATACGGTCGGGTCTAAGTTTTTCAAGACCCGTCGTACAGATAGAAACAAAAAGCTCTCTGATCATACCCTCAAGCTTATGAAGGAGAAGCGTGAGATGATCCTGCAGTATTCAGATGAGTCGTGCAAATACCGGCAGATCAATAGACAGATCTCTAAATCCTTGAAAAGAGACCTCCGCTGCTTTAATACCGAGCGTATTAAAGAGCGATTGAGCGAAATAAAGGCTGCAAGGTTTTTTCAAGGGATCTGGCAATTGGGCAGAGCCAGCTCACGAAACTAAAGACCGAAAATGGCAGGATCGTATCCGCCAAACCGGAGCTACTGAGGGAGATCGAGACATTCTATGGAAAGTTGTACACATCAATCAGCAAACCCGTTGCGAATCTAGCAAACGACCCAAGAGCTAGATTGACCCGACACTATACCGAAGATATCCCGGACGTCAGCCTGTACGAGATTAGGATGGCTCTGAAACAGCTTAAAAACAGCTCAACAACAAGGCGCCGGGTCATGACGGAATCACTGCTGAACTCCTGAAGGCGGGTGGAAAACTGATCCTCAAGGCCCTTCAGAAGCTGTTTGATTCCGTCATACTCGAGGGTAAAACGCCACAGGCATGGTGCAGGGGTGTGGTGGTACTCTTCTCCAAGAAGGGCGACAATGCCCAGCTGAAGAACTATAGGCCCATCTCGCTTCTTAGCCATGTTTACAAGTTGTTTTCAAGAGTCATCACGAATCGTCTCGCGCGCAGGTTTGACGATTTCCAGCCTCCCGAACAAGCCGGATTCCGAAAAAGTTTTAGCACCGTAGACCACATACATACGCTGCGGCAGGTTATACAGAAGACCGAAGACCGAAGAGTATAACCTGCTTCTCTGTTTTGCGTTTGTGGACTACGAGAAAGCCTTCGATTCGATCGATACTTGGGCTGTACAGCAGTCTCTCCAACAGTGCCAGATCGACTACCGGTACATTGAGGTGTTGAAGTGTCTGTACAAAAATGCCACCATGTCAGTCCGTCTTCAGGATCAGACCTCAAAGCCAATCCTTCTCCAGCGTGGCGTAAGACAGGGAGACGTCATTTCTCCGAAACTGTTCACTGCTGCGCTGGAGGACGTCTTCAAGGTTCTGGACTGGAATGGGCTTGGCATCAACGTTAATGGCGAGTACGTCACTCACCTTCAGTTTGCCGACGACATACTGGTCATGGCTGAGACCATGGAGAGCCTCAGTAAAATGCTCGATGACCTCAGTAGAGCTTCCGAAAGAGTGGGTCTTTAAATGAACATGGACAAAACCAAGGTGAATGCCCATGTAACACCTACTCCTATCAAGATCGGAGACTCTACACTCGAAGTTGTAGACGATTATTACACTCGAAGTTGTAGACGATTATGTCTACTTGGGACAAACGGTCCAGTTGGGTAGGTCCAACTTCGAGAAAGAGGTCAACCGTCGAATCCGACTCAGCTGGGTGGCGTTCGGAAGTTGCGTGGTATCTTCGCGTCCAATTTACGTGTCTCAAGACAAAATTATATGAACAGTGTGTGTTGCCAGTGATGGGACCGAGACGTGGTCGCTCACAATGGGCCTTATCAAAAAGCTTAAAGTCACCCAAAGGGCAATGGAGAGGGCTATGCTCGGAATTTCCTTGCGTGATCACGTCAGAAATTATGATATCCGCAGGAGAACCAAAGTTACCGACATAGCCCGAAGAATTTCCAAACTTAAGTGGCAGTGGGCAGGGCACATTGCTCGCAGAACGGATGGCAGATGGGGCCGAAAAATTCTGGTATGGCGCCCGCGAACCGGAAGGCGATACGTTGGAAGGCCTCCCACTAGGTGGACGGATGACCTGGTTATGGTTGCGGGAAGGCGCTGGATGCGAGACGCATGGGATTGTTCAATGTGGCGACGCCTGGGGGAGGCCTTTGTCCAGCAGTGGACGTCTTTCGGCTCAAAATGATGATGATGATGATGATCGCCAGTTTAACGAAGTTTATTTAGCTTTGACACTTTTAAGTTATCGAATTCTCTAATAAAACAATAGCCTCTTTGTTTATAATATTACCTTCCTTTCGGTTCCTTTAGTCATTTAATGTTATACTGTGATGGACCAACATAAAAACTTTTGTCCAAAAAATAAACAGTCTTCCAATGCAAAACACAAAAAAGCAAACATAAATTTCTTTTCGGGGGGTGTCTTTGATACCCCTTTTTTGTCGATTTGTGACAGCGACTTTCGAAACGAAAGTTATTTATGCTTTGGAAGTCGGTTTATTTTTACCGACTTAAAAAAAAGTAGTTTATTAATTCGATACGCATGTATGCAACATTGTTGGAATTGCAAAATATGCACCTATGTTTCATGGACTTCTAAACCTGTGAGTCAAATTTCTTATGTGTAAGGGGCCGCCGAGGTTTAGCGTAAGACGTATATGGTCGATGGTTTATCGCGAAACCACAATTTGTAACATATTTTTAGTTTTAACCGTTATTAATAGAGGTTTGAACCTGGGTTTAAGTTAAACCACTTTTTGCAAAAAGACTGTAATGTTTAGGATTCAAAATAGAAGTTTCATGAAATAAATGTACTGCAATTCCTAATTGAAATAGTAACATATCGTTAATAATGTAATCCATACATAAAATATTTCATCTCGAAGTTTTTCAAGTATAGAATAATAAATCTGTCACGTTGTCAAAACTTTTTGCTTTCAATTTTAATTTTGTTTCCTAACAGAGCAAAATTATCAGTTTAGTTTATTTCCCCAATAAAAACTTTTCCTTCAAGACGACAACAAGAATATTAAATTAATTAATGGGTTCTTACCTGCAAACTTTAAGCCTTTTTGCTTTAAGACCAAGAATTTGTCTGCGTTTCAATCGATCTGCCTAGCTTTTTCCGTTGGAGTCGGCTTTAAAAAATACCAATGCTTAACATGGAGCGACTGCCTATCTGACCTCCACAACCCAGAAACTGGGTAACACGATACCACTTGGCTAGACTGCTGTCAGATCGCAGGCTTCTGATTACCCGTAACGACTGTCAAAGATCTTCAAATGACAACCTGGATCAACGGCTTAACGTGCTTTTCGAGCCACGGAGGAAACTTGCTGTATATAGATGATCACCTATCCACGGGTCGATCTTATCAAGCGTTGCTTAACCTTGAAGATTGACCCATGAGGCTGTTATTATTTAGCCACGAGCTCCTCTGATCGAGAATTTGTAATTGTGGATAAGTATTTCAATATTATTATTTTATTTTGTATTATTTGCCTACAATGCTCCATTCCAAGTTTTTTCTTGTGTTTTTATATTGTTTTATTAAAGACTATCAAGGACCAAATGCCATTCTTACCCTGACAACCATATTTTAATATTTTTTTATTTATTTAAAGAAATATTAATCAATTTTGCGTTCTATTCTTGGATATCAAAAGTTAAATACAATTAATACAGAAAACATCAAAATCAAAATCAATCAAAATATTATTTTTTTATTTCATATAAGCCTACATGGGCACTTATAAAACGTCGACAAAAGGTGCACGGTTCGGGTTGGTCGTTTCCTATGGAGAAGAACCGGCAAGAAACTCCATGGTTACTCTTTTAAAAAAATGGTTTGGTTTTACAATATTTCCTTGTTACAGCATTAGCACTTAGATATGTCGGGACAACGTAGGCCCGACAATAAGTCGTAACGAAATACAAAAAAAAGATTACATATTATTTAAACAAAAGAAAATAAAACGAGTTAAAAAGTTAACAAATTTTAACAAGCATCTAGAAGGCCTACAATGTTCACACATTTACAAAACAATCGGTAAAGGAATCTATACAAAAGTAAAATAAAAAAAAGACTAAATCTAACATGTGGCACAAATATTGTTATCAGTGCTGTAACTATTCTTAGCAAAGGGCTATGAAGATGATTGAAAACCATTGTAAAAAGAATAATCAAAAGAAGGAAAAAAAAAACAAAGAATTAATGAGATTGAGAATAGTTAGAGACAACCACATATTTGTGCCGTTTATGAGTTACCAGGGAAGCCGCATGCGCAGAAGGAGCTAAAGCCAAAAATTTTATTTTCAACGTAGTCCATGATTTTATAATATGCTTTTTAGGGTTCCGTAGCCAAATGGCAAAAAACGGAACCCTTATAGATTCGTCATGTCTGTGTGTCTGTCTGTCTGTCCGTCCGTATGTCACAGCCACTTTTTTCCGAAACTATAAGAACTATGCTGTTGAAACTTGGTAAGTAGATGTATTCTGTGAACCGCATTAAGATTTTTACACAAAAATAAAAATAAAACAATAAATTTTGGGGGTTCCTATACTTGAAACTAAATCTAAAAATATTTTTTTTCATCAAACCCATACGTGTGACGGGTATCTATGGATAGGTCTTCAAAAATGATATAGAGGTTTCTAATACCATTTTTTTCTAAACTGAATAGTTTTGCGCGAGAGACTCTTCCAAAGTGGTAAAATGTGTTTCCCCCCCCCCCTGTAACTTCTAAAATAAGAGAATGATAAAACTGAAAAAAATATATGATGTACATTACTATGTAAACTGCCAGCGAAAATTGGTTTGAACGAGATCTAGTCAGTAGTTTTTTTTTAACACGTCATAAATCGTAAACCGCAATTTACCAAGTACGGAACCCTTCGTGCTCGAGTTCGACTCGCACTTGGCCGGTTTTTTAATAAGGACACGTTTGATGTAGTTTTTGAACTTTCCATCGGTCAGTTCTATAACTGACTTTGGCAACTTGTTATAAAAGCGTATATAGTGCGGGACACGTAAGTTGAACCAAAATATATTATCGTTCTCTTGAAATTAGACGATTTAAACCGAAATGAATCCTTACTATGTGACCTAACAGATGGCAATTTGTATATTGTAAACGATTAGGTCGTAGAAAAGAGATTTATTTCAGTTTAAATTGTTTAATTTCAAGAGAACGATAATACATTTTGGTTCAACTTACGTGTCCCGCACTATACTGTTTATATGAAAAGACTTGCTAGTTTTTGTTAATCTGAATTTGGTTATTACAATTTCGTGCTTACTGCGTGTATTTAAATTATGTAAGTCGCTTCTAGTTTTGAAAAGCCCTCGATTTTTGTGGACATACAAAATACATTCCAAAATATAGAGTGAAGGTATCAGAGTCAGTATATCGATTTCTTTAAATTTTTCTCTAAGGGACTCGCGAGGACCCATTTTATAGATCGCATCATTTTGTTAATCCTATTTCTGTTTTAACTGATAAAAATCTTAACTAATTGGGTGCGTGTCTACAAGATATTAAAGTCAGTACAAATTGCAAAGTTGCTTTCCAAAAGTATTATTTATCTATACTAATATTATAACGAGGTATGTTTCTTGCGTTTGTGAGGTTGTAGGGGGTAATCTCTGGATCTACTGAACTGATTTATATGAAATGTGACATGGATATAGTTTGAGACCCTGGGAAGGACATAGGATAGTTTGTATGCCCCTGAGATAATAATACACATTTTACGCGGGTGAAGCCGCGGGCAATAGATAGTGGTGTAATAAACAGAAACTTTGCTACACATGTCAGGTCACGTTACTTTCTATCCATAAATGCATAAAAGATTTATTTATTTATTTAGACTTCATGCACAAAAAGGTACAAAGGTGGCCTTAATGCCTTAGGCATTTTCTACCAGTCAACAACACAAAAAGGGTGGTGAAGAGATAACAAGACAGGTGCATTGTTTAAACAATTTAAAAAGAAAAATATCTATTGCCCCCGAGCTTAAATACAAATGAGTAAAGCAAACAAGTGGAATGAGCTTCTTTAGAAGTAAAATGGTGGATTCGCTTGATAGAGTAATGAGAAATTCTTAATTAAGTAGTACAGTATCTACTTATTAGATATGTCTGTAAGTGAAATAAAACTTAAAGGATTTAAAGCTTATATAAAAACAAGGCCTTTTTAGGGTTCCGTAGCCAAATGGCAAAAAACGGAACCCTTATAGATTCGTCATGTCTGTCTGTCTGTCCGTCCGTATGTCACAGCCACTTTTTTTCCAAAACTATAAGAACTATGCTGTTGAAACTTGGTAAGTAGATGTATTCTGTGAACCGCATTAAGATTTTCACTCTAAAATAGAAAAAAAAACAATAAATTTTGGGGGACCCCATACTTGAAACTGAAACAATTTTTTTTTTCCATCAAACCCATACGTGTGGGGTATCTATGGATAGGTCTTCAAAAATGATATTAAGGTTTCAAATTTTTTTTTTTTCTAAACTGAATAGTTTGCGCGAGAGACACTTCCAAAGTGGTAAAATGTCCCCCCCCCCGTAACTTCTAAAATAAGAGAATGATAAAACTAAAAACAATATATGATGTACATTACCATGTAAACTACCATCGAAAATTGGTTTGAACGAGATCTAGTAAGTAGTTTTTTTTTAATACTTCATAAATCGTAAACCGCAATTTACCAAGAACGGAACCCTTCGTGCGCCTGTCCGACTCGCACTTGGCCGGTTTTTTTAGTCATGACTGTGTACTTGCCACTGACTTTGTGCGAAAACAATATATCGGTTGGCAAATTGATTGATCAATTGGCTGCTGCGCTACATGTCACAAGTTTGATTCCCGCACGGAATAAATATTTGTATTATTACTTTATACGTTGTTTGTAGTAATAATACGGATATATTTTGTAGAAGTTGAAGGTTGTTAACAGTTATATGAGATTTTCTCTGAGCTATGTTTTGGGAATGCCTAGTTCCCTAATGCATATTACACATGGATCTAAGTTAGAACCATGCTATGTTGTAAACTAACAGTTTCGCTTACGTGATCATATAGAAACTATGCATTTTTAGAAATAAATAGACCGACTTCTAAAGCTAAACACTAAAAAGCGAAAAATAACTTTGTTTTCTGAAGTCGATGTCTTTGGTACCAACTGTTTTTTTTTTTAAACCGACATTGGAAATAAAGTTATTTATCGCTTTGTAGTGTTTTGCTTTAGAAGTCCGTTTTTTTTTAATAATTATTTTAATTTTGGACATCATCATGATAGTCATTTATAGCCACAGTACATCTTTTTCGATTCCAATAAGCCCAAACGCGACTAGGATATTTTGGTATATTACGGAGGTCCAGTGCCTACCTTCCGGCTTCATCATCAGATCATTTCGATTGAACCATTTTCATCAGTACCAACCATTTATTTATATGTAGGTATTTGCTTTATCTAAGTCGCTAACTATTTGAGATATCTTATACGCATACCTGACAGACTTATTATGGAGTTTCAGTCCATCACTGATGAACAAGACCATCTGTGGTATTGTTCATCAGTTTCACTTGGCCAAATTTATAAAAGTATGTATTGGTTACTCGGAAGGAAATCCCGTCTATCAATACATAATAAAATATAAAAAATATACCCACCCACCCATAACCGGCGTGTGTGTATGACTAGATGTATGAATGTGTGTGAAGCAAAAGAAGTATGTAAGGATCGTAGCAGGTGGCGTTCTGTAGTTTCTGCCTACCCCCATGGGAAAAGGGCTTGAGTTTATGTATGTATGTATGTGTATAATAATAATACAAATATATATAAGCATATACTGATGCCAATTTGGACGTATGGTATCCAACTTTGGGGCTGTACTAAACAAAGCAACGTAAAATTAATCCATCAATTCCAAAATAAAGAGCTCAGGGATGCTGTAAATGCACCCTGGTACATAAGAAATGACGATCTTCATCGTGACCTTAAAACGGAATTCGTTACCACCATCATCCAAAAATTTGCTGAAGGCCACGAACTTCATCGACATGTGAATGTTGAGGCTATCCAGCTTCTAGACAATACAGACTTAGTGCGTAGGCTAAAAATAACTAAACCTTATGAATTAGTGTAGTGTACAAAGTGAATGAATAATAGTGACAACGCTGTGCTATACATATAACACATGAACATAGTGTTTTTATAAATTTTATCAGACTAAGAAAGTGCTACGGACTTGTGTAAAAGTGCAAATGGACACTATTCTTAGTTTAACATAATCTATAACGTAAAATATTAAGTTAGAGTTAAATTGCTTATTAGTCTTTAAGGCTAGATCATAATTAATTATTAAGAATTTTGTTCTTACTAACAAAGAACAAAAAAAAAAGAGACTTGGCCTAATTATATTTTCTGAGTACAAATGCTTGCCATGTTCTTGAAAATTTCAAAATCGATATATGTCTGCCTATAATATTTGAGGGGTTTCTTCGATTTCCATGGGATCCCATCATCTGATTCTGACTTGGTGACAATAGGACCACCTCGAGAGTATACTTTATCAAACAAAAAAATAATTTTGCATATCCGTCTATACCTATGACGGATCTATGCCCGAACTTAACTAAACTTATTAAAAATATCCTATGAAGGCAGTATAGCTTTCTATCACAGAATGATTTCGTATATGAATTAGTTCTTCACCAACCATCTATTACTTCTTTAAATGAAACTTAACAGTAACATATAACACTTAAGTATTTATTTAAACTTCATGTATAATGGTGATACATAGGCGAACTTAATGTAGCAAGGCCTTCTTTACCAGTCATCCTTTGGGTTAAAAAGGACACAACAGTATCACTTTAATAAAATAATTACAACAAGCTAAAGTGTCGTCCTAAGTGATCAACGTTTTTGTCTGCTAGAAAGATAGTAATTGTACCCATGAATGTACTTATTTACAAAAATTCTGTACTTTTCAGACCCTGTTCAAGTTCGGTACCAAGAAAATGTACCGGTTCCACAGAAAGAGAAACCACGGTCCACCTTCCAGTCAGCTATGAAGCTGACCCTGGCAGTGGGACAGTGCTTCGGGTTGAACCCAGTTCAGGGTATCCTTGAGAACGATGCTTCGAATTTGAGGTGCGTGATCTACTTCTTTTTTGCTTGTACTTTTAGGTAGGTTTAACTGAGCAGTCCATTGACAACAACAAGCGGCAAGAAACAATACAATCTTTAAAACTACGGAAACATAGTTTTAAAGTTCTTTGACACAAACGACTTCCTTCAAGTATATAAATTATTATATTTTCATTAATGTATCACGTTTTATATTTAGTATTAAATTTAAAATCAAATAGTCACATAACACACCTTTGTAAGTATGAGAAAAAAATATATAAATTATTGTCTTTAGTTATTGTACCTAGATTATAAGTCAATGACGTGGTCTCCTACAACGTGAATCACCCTTGTATTTAGTCTGTCTATAAACGTTCTTGTAATTATGTAGCTTTTACAGCAGATCCAAATAATAAATATATAGAGCAGCCATATTTATTATTTCTAGGTGTGAATTTGCTCATCAATTCTTTGAAGTATCACGGGTGTATGAATATTTCATATTGAATTTATTTGTAATGTACTGAAAGCAAAGAGTAATTTAGTCGTACCTAGTTGTTTATATTGAATATGTATTAACATTTTATTGAGCACGTTTCTTTTTTATTACCAGTCTAGCTATTTTTTGTTTTTTTTGTATATATGACTAATTGCCGCTATGTTATCGACCTGAGCGATATTAATATCTCTTTAAATTATAATATAAATATTATTCTGATATACGAGCTATATTTATGTAAAGTTACAACAAAATCCTTTCAGTAGTTTATGCTTGAAAGAGAAGCAAACATCCATCCACCCATCCTCCAAAATAAATAAAACACGTTTGAGTCTAGAATTGATAATATTATTTTCTTTTTAAAGTTACACAGTGACAGGTGATATTTTGTATAAAAAGATTTGGCAATGGTTCTATACAATAGATGACTCCATTACCCAATTACAAAATAGATAACAAATCCCTGTATTTCATGGATTTTTATTTCCCGTAGTAGTTTTTAATTAGTAGTCCATACTCACATAGAATGTTTACGACTGACAGATTGGTAAAGTTATAGTGTCGTTAGGATTGCTCTAGTAACAGCCCACAGTCATCAGAACGTCCCAATAAATCTACATGAACTTCTGCGTACTAACTTTGCGTAAAAAAATACTTCATTTTTGTGCCATATAGTTTAAAGTTTCTGTAGGGATTGCCGCACTTTTCTAGTGGTGAATTGTTTAAGTAACATCTATGACTGTAATAAGAGCTAACTATATCCTGGGTCTAGGGCGAACACGCTGGAGGAGTGATCAGCTTGGGCTCAGGTTTGGGAGAACTTTGGTCTCGTCACGGCACTAGGTGTGGGTGATCTTGGGATGCCGTCACGTCTTGCCATGCACGCCTAAATGGAAGGATGCGGTTGGTATCAGTCACATTATGTGATGGGGCCCGCTGAGCGCAGCGGGCTTTTAGACCGATCGGGGCTCGCGAGAATATATTTTGATCTGGGGTGCCCGACTAATGGTTGGGGAAGAAACTGGGGTTTTAATTAGTTGAGGACTGACATGACCCTCCGTCCCCCTCCGTTCCCGAGACGGAAGTTATCCATGAGGTTTTATCAATATAATAAAAAAGACGATCCAAGAAGCTTAAAAAATCAAAAAATTGGGTATGGAAGGCGATAAAAAAATGGTGTGACGCATATTGGGAGGAAGAGTCCTGCTTCCAGCAGTTGAATAAATTGTATAATTACTAATTTCCTTCAATAATGTTCAACATAAATTCTAAAACTTCTTTTTTGTGTGATTGTAAATAATTGTAACCGTAACTACGAAGGATAAGACTGAACCAGTTTTTTTTATTCCAGATACAAATTATTATCGTGGCGATGTTTGTACTGCTTCATGACCATGGTAGGCCAGTTCACTTTGGCTTTTGTGCTGTTCTTAAGCTTATTCAAGGAATCTTCATCTTCAGTGGGTACTGCTGGTTAGTAAAAATTATAATTTCATAAAAAAATATTATCTCTTGAACGTGACGCAATGCAATAATATTTTCAACCGACTTCAAAAAAAAAAAAGATTCCGACAAATTGAGAACATCCTCTGGTTCTCAATTCGTTGGAATCTTTTTTTATGTTCGTTCCCCGATTACTCAAAGACGCCTGGATCGATCTAGAAAATTCTTCTTTTATTGCAAGGGTATACTTTCCAGGTGGTCTTATGGTCATCAGGTCAGGATCTGATGATGGGAAAATCGATGGAACTCTTAAAAAATTATAGTTATATATATAGTGATTTTGGTATTTGCATCAATAACACAATCATTTGTACGAAGAAAGTACCATTTGGTGAAGTGTAATTGACGAAGAAGACCACAAATGGCCACCGGAACTCCTTAATGCTGAGTATGTCACGAGTATAAGACATCTCGAGTAATTAACCAACTATGATAAAGCAAATACTTATAAAATGGTAATGGTATCATCGAAATGATCTGATGACGAAGCCGGAAGGTGGGCACTGGAACTCCGAAGTAAAACAATGTACCCTAGTCGTGTTTGGACTTATTGAAATCGACATAAGATGTACGTTGTCTATAAATGATTTTCATTGTAATTGGCGATACATACCTAAACTAAAAAGAGATAATTAAAAAACTTAAAAAAAAAAAAAACAAACCCACATCCAAAAACACAAAATTTATTGTTGATTATTTTTAAAATAATGGTAGGCAAAGACACCGATTTCGGAAAATAATGTTAAATCCTACGACTGACTTTTAAAACAGGTACCTCCAGTTGATTAAGCTGTTATTTGGCTTACACGTTTGGTTTGGATGACAAAGAACGGTCAGCTGAGTGTCACTATTCTAAATCCAATATGGCGGTCTCTCAAGGTGGTGGACCAGTTATTTTTTATGCATCATCACGATATGGGTATCAAATAAAAGAGTTTGTTGAGAGGAGTACGAAAACTTATATTTAGATATTTTTTATTTGAGATTTTATTTTACTTAATAGGTTTAATTATTTTTTTTCAATTTCAGCGGCTCTAATATTCTACAGTTTGGGTTTCACAACAACGACACTATTTTGGCAGATTGCCACAAAATGGCCAAAGCTGTGTCTGCATATAGCTAAGGTGGAAGCGGTCGATCCTAATACCGACATGAAGTTAGGAAGGAAATTTAATATCTGTTGCATTGGGGTGCTGTCACTGGCTTTATGTAAGCTTCTAAACTTGTTATCCTAATTAAAAGCAAATGAATTCATTTAGTTTAGGTACCTTGTTTGGTAGATATAGAACCAGCGCAACCAGTGAAGTGACCGGCGGGTTGATTATAACTGTAAGTAAATCGATCGCGTTAACGTTAACTACAATTTGTACTGAAATTGACTAAACGCGTTCTGGTGACATTATGGAAAGCAATTTTTCCATTTGAATTGTATTGACATAATTCACTTATCAATTTTACGTCTTTAAGATCAAAAGTATAAAAACATTACTAGGCCCCCAAGCAAACGGTTGATATTATAAAGTTGTTAGTGACACGCAATTTAAGAGATAATTTACGAAACGAATCATCCGATTTCAAAAGTTACTTTCGCATTTATAATATAGGGCGCACGGTTGGCGCAGTGGTTGAGCGATTGACTGCTACGCTGCGTGTCGCGGTTTCGATGCCCGCACGGAACAAATATTTGTATGACCTACAGATAGCTGTCCCGGCTGTGGGTGTTGTGTATGTGAGTTTTATAACTTTTAATCGCACCCACGATACAGGAAGACATTCCTAGTGTGAGGCAAAGTTAAAAAAAAAAATATGTGTGTAAAAAGGTAATTTAATTATATTAGTATGGACTAGTTGAGATTAACCCAGATTTATTTTTATTGTCCAGTGGAGCATTTGTTCTCGGATCTGCAAGGCATCTCACAGACATTAGACTGTGATCCTGACAAGCCCGTGTACGAAACTTTCACGAGGCGTAGCTTTGTGTGGATTTTCCTTTACATTCCCTACAGTGACATCGTTGGAACCGTTTTTCATGTAAGTTACTAAAATAGATTTAAAAAAGTTAAGTAATGAAAATTCTTGACGAATTCGTTTTTTGACTGATGTCCACGTCTTTATATATAGTCCCGTCAGCATTCAAAGCAAAAGTGAACATCTTTCTTCTGGGCTCGCTTGTTTCAACATAGACCTCATGCATGCCTTTTCTGGCAAGATTGAGGTCACGAGCTAAGTCAGTACATAATAATGAAAAGTACACCAACATCGCGCCTGTATTTGCTGTATTATGGGTTAAACAGAGGTGTACCTACGCTCCCACATATTGCAGGTTACGTTTAAGTGTTCAAATATAACTTTGAAATTTCAATTGATAAAAAAGTAGCCAGTCTTTTTAATAACCTCATTCAGTTTTGAAAAGTCAAGCTTCCAAACGTATAGTATAGATTATGTTTATTTTGCAGTTTTTCAACTTTCAATGCACGTTCAACTGGAACTTCACTGACGTGTTCGTCATCTGTATGAGTATGTACTTGACATCGAGGCTCAACCAAGTCAATCAGAGGATTATTGCTGCTAAAGATAAGGTAGGTATGTATTTGTAATACAATAAAACATAATAGTCAATAAGTATGTATTCTTTGGTCAAGATTTATATAAGATGATGAGATATATAAGATATTATTAAAATAATCCTCTAGCTACCTAAGGTCGAGAATCAACCGGCAGGTGAAGGTTGTAAGAGTTTGCTGGTTTATCTATACCTTCATAATAATCCTGCTACTTTTGTTTACAAAAAAACTTGGCATAAAAGGCAGGCAGCTTGAGCTCTTTGAGAGTTACCTAACTGGGTGTTACTTGTGTGTGATCTATGTTTACCAAAAGGCTAAATAATCTCTTATGCGGATAATACTGCTCTCCTCTTCTCCGCCGATAATTGGAATGAGGTCTTTGATGCTGCCCAAGACGGTTTCGTTATGGTTCAAGAGTGTTTGCAAAACAATATTCTAACCCTTAACCTTGACAAGGACAAAAACATAAGAGTTCTCTATCAACCTTGATACTAGAGTTCTTAGCGAGCATTGTATTATCCCACACAAATGCACCCTCAAAACAAATTGCAGTTGTAAACCATTGGAGTGTGTTGATAATATAAAATACTTAGGCATAGTGTTGGATAGTAGTTTCGCTTTAAGTAACCCATTAAGTTAATGTCTGCTAGGGTGCGTAAGCTAATATATGTTTTTTTTTAATCTTAGGCATGTAATAGAAGCGTCGCCACTAAAAAGGATTTATCTTGCGCTGGGTCAGTCTCTCACCATCAAAGGTTTTGAGGTTGCCCAGCGCGCGATATTGAAAGAGAGCAACTTCAAGTTATTTTGTTCCCAACAAGAACGCTTTATCAGCTTTGCCAAGTTTTTACTGTGAGGCAACTGTTCATGGAAAGAGTTCTCTTTAAAAAGTATCAGTGAAGTCATTTATGACCCGTCTTTAGCCGGTAAATGTCCATAGCATGAGGTGTTTTCAAAACGTAAAACGACTTTAGTGAGAAGGTTTTACCTATTTGTGGCCCCTATTTTTTACAACAAAATCAACAAAGAAGTGCATATTTAACCGCTTAACAAATCTCTGTGTAGGAAAAAGGACTTGCACTTTCTTACGAGGAAACAGAGAACCTGTTTCTAGTTCAGAAATAATAATACGGTTATTTAAGTGGCTACAGGATCGGGTTATGGTTTAAGTTTTACTATATTTTAATATGTTTTGGGCTACATATTATTGTGTATTCTCGAGAGTATGGCGCTGTATGCCGAGATGCAGGATGCGTCCTAGTTACGTATACGTACAGATGCTCCTTGGTAAAGTAACCTTTAGTACTAGCCTGTAAGAATGCTATAATCTGTTGTGTTGCTTTTGGTGAAATACATTTCGTGATTATGGTTATTATTTTATATTACTGTGAAATACGTTCTTCGCAACTCGCTCATCATCAAAGTATCTGAAACCATGAATGTCATTCATGGAAATAACATTGAAAATAAAAAGAAAATGGAACCATGTCGTTGTTACGACGCCCAGTATTGCAGAAACTACGTAAGGAAAAATGGTTACCCCTAAGTACGTAAGGAAGAATTCCAGGCGAGAGGCTGCTAGTTAAGGTACATCGTTTATATTGTATTTTTTTTTCAGAATTCCCCGTCATCATTCTGGCGCACAATGCGTGAAGACTACAACAGGTCGGTCCACCTCGTCCGTCAAGTTGACAAGATCATCGGAGGCATAGTCTTCATATCTTTCGCCAGCAACTTGTTCTTCGTCTGCTCTCAGCTACTGAATACTCTTGCGTGAGTATTATCCAGTTAACAGTCTCTGGATGCTAAACTACCCTGCGTCCGCCAATTTTTTGGTTTACTGAAGGTGAATTCAGACAGCAAATTATACCTCGTTAGAATAGAATTCATTCTCACAGTTTTAGGCATACAGAAATTGTTGGGTGTCAATTTTATTCCATGGATAAAAAGGTTTTAGTCAAATCTACATAATTATAAAACTTTAGTTTGGCAAAAACTTAGTTAGTATTGGTTGCTGAAACAGCTGGAAAAACGAAGACTAATTTGTAATTATTATTTATTTATTTATATTTGTTATTTTATTTATTATTGTTATCTGAAAAATCTCATATCGGAGTCTCACTTCACAAGAGAATCGTATATACACCTTAACGGATATAAAATATATCATGCACTGCACCCTATCAATACTGCGAGAGGGGGAAGCACCCTTATAATAAGAGAGAACATCTACCATAACCTAGAACTTAAATATGAAGAAGAGTTCATACAAACTGTAGCCGTTAGGGTCAAAACTAAATATCATCACATTACCGTAGCAGCTATATACTGTCCACCAAAGCATGCTCTGAAAATAGAGCAGTACAGAAACCTGTTGAAACTTCTTGGCAACACGTTTATATTGGGAGGTGACCTTAACGCAAAACACATACGTTGGGGATCTAGACTAACCAACACTAAAGGAAGGGAATTGCTTAGTGCTATGCGAGAAATCAATTGCAATGCAATATCAACAGGAAAGCCTACTTACTGGCCTACTGATACCCAAAGAATTCCAGATCTGATCGACTTTTTCATATTTAAGAATCTGTCGGCTACATATCTTCACATACAGGAGGGATTTGATATGAACTCTGATCACTCGCCCATTATCTTAACTTTAAGTGAAACCATAATTCAGAAAGAAAGCAATCCAACTTTAGTGAATAAAAACACGGATTGGGATAGCTTCAAATTCGATTTAGACAATATGATTGACCTCAAAGTACCACTCAAAAATAATCAACAATTGGATAATGTACGGATGAGTGATATTAGGAGTAAGTGATACAACGAATGCTGTTGCTATACTGCCCTTTATTATAAAAGAACACAAGTTTATATGGTTACATTGACATCTCCCTCTCATCTCCTCCCTAAAACTAAAATAAAATAAAAGTTTACTTTTATTTTATTGCATGGATACAATATAAGCACAAATTAAACATTGATACTCTTAGGCTAACACGTATAAAATATAGTTATAACATAATCGTAGTACATATGTTCGTTATGTTTGGTATACAAAGTTATACAATAATAAGTAGTTACATACTTATAATAACAATCAATCCCTGAGTACCTATGAGCGCACAGCTGGCGCTTATTATTCGTCTCCGTTTTCTGCTGACCTGTATAATAGCTATTGTTAAGTGCTTATAGCATTGGTAATTAATTGTCTTATTGTTTTTATCTTAAACATGATACGGTTTCGTTCTGTTTTTGTGAATAATGTCGGGTTTTCCCTTATAATTGACCTCAACATTTGGTGACAAATCTCTAATCACCTTGTAAGGTCCAGAATATAATTGTTGAAGTTTATTGCCAGTTTCATTTTTAATTAAAACTTGATCGTTTGGCTTGTAGCGTATTGGATTTACATGCTGGTCGTATCTACTTTTTCTGCCTATTTTATTGGCTATCAAATTTTCCCGCGCTTCGGTTTGAGAAACCTGTAGGCGGTACTTAAGTTCAAGCGGGTAACTGTCGTAATTATATAGAGGCTCTACACACTTTTCCAAATTATTGGGCAAGTTACACTTTCTACCGTATACGAGTTCGAATGGTGTAAATTTTGTTGACGAGTGAACTGTCGTATTATAAGCAAAGCACCAGAATGGTAACCAAGTACTCCATAATTCGGGTTTTCCTTCTGCTTGGATTCGCAAAAATGCACCTAGATTTTTATGCGAGTTCTCTAGCGCTCCGATGCTTTGGTGATGATACGCAGTTGAGTTTAACTTTTTAATATGTAGTAATTCACAAACCTGTGTCACGGTCTCGGACATGAACTCTGTGCCTCTGTCGGTAGCTATGTCCCTCGGGATGCCATGTTGAAGTATGAAGTTATCCACGAAGGTGCGTGCTACTTCTGTAGAGGTTTTAGTGACGAGGGGATACGCACATACATACTTGGACAGCTCGCATTGCAATGTCAATATATAAGAAAAATTGTTGCTGTCTTTGTCTAATGGTCCTACCAAGTCTAAGAAGATTTTATCGAAAGCCGAATGAGCAGTTGTGGTGATTGCCATTGGTTCTTTCACCTGAACTGTATACTTATGCTTCTGACATTGAACACATTTTTTGACATAATTTTTGACATCACTTTCTAAGCCTGGCCAAAAATAGTATTTTTTTATATTAGTCAGCATTCTTCTCATGCCCGCGTGCCCACTAGTGGGCAAAAGATGAAAGTCGTTGAGTATCACTTTCCTATCATCTTTGTCCTCTATTCTTTCGACATCTTTTAATATACATAATCTGGGCCCTTTCCAGTTGCTTTGTTTTCTTATCTCACTAGTTAATTTCTCTACAAAAATTTTATTATTCGAATTTTTAATGAAGTATACTTCTTCTATATTTAGCTTGTTACATAGATCACTCAGCTCTCTCGCAAACTCGGCTCGCGTAGTTTGTGATTGAGATGCCGAGTTTATGAATATAGTTTTCATTTGGGCATTATACAATAATATTATGTGTGTTTGTAACACTACTGAGCTATCGCTCTTTAACTTCTTAAGACTGCTACTGGGTGCAAATCTTAACTCTACTGCGCCTCTTGGTTTGATATGAGTTTCCACTACATGTGGTTGAACTGGCAAGTTGTCGGTGGGCAACTCATCTGCCGGGGCGACAGCATCTAATTTTCGTTTTTGAGCGCGAGTCATTACTGCACACAGACACTCATTCATTTCTTTAAGTTCTTTTGACGTAATTTTTATTCTAGATAATGCGTCTGCAACGCAGTTCTCACTCCCTTTTACGTATTCTATTTCGTAATTGTATTCTTCTAGAGCTAGTCTAAATTTAAAGAGCCTGCTAGATGGGTCTTTTAAATTAAATAAGTATACAAGGGGTTTGTGGTCGGTTAGTATTTTAAATGTACGTCCGTATAAATAGGGTCTGAAATATTTGACAGCCCAAACTACAGCTAAGAGTTCTTTCTCTATGGTGGGATAGTTCTTTTCCGCTTTGTTAAGGCTCCTACTAGCGTAAGCTATTGGTCTGCCATTTGAATTTGATAGTACTGCCCCAATTGCGTACCCAGATGCATCGGTTTGTACTATGAATTGATTTAGTTCTGAGAAATCTGGGTACTGTAGGATTGGCGGTGACATCATACTTTGTTTTAGAGTTTCAAATGACGTTTGACAGTTGCTATCCCAGTTGAATTTAGTGTTTTTCTTACTTAAAAGGTTTAAATGATAGGCTTTGTCGGCAAAGTGGTCTATAAATTTTCTATAGTAGTTTGCAAAAGCAACGAAGCGTTTCACTTCGTCCGTACTTTTAGGAACTGGATACTCTTTAATTATTTTAATCTTATCTGGGTCCGGCAATATACCATTGCCTGTCACCACGTGGCCTAAATAAAGCATCTCTTTCTTAAGGAAATCGCATTTAGTGGGATTTAATTTTAAGTTGGCACTGCGCAACTTTTCGAATACTTCTATTAAATTTTTGTTATAGTCAGTTAAGTTCCGTCCCATACAAATAAGATCGTCTAGGTACACTAAGCACTTGTCGTAGGATAGCCCGGTCATTGCCATGGTCATCATACGCGAAAATGAGCTGGGACTAGTTTTGAGTCCCATAGGCATTCTTGTCATTTGATACTGACCACCGTCTGCACTAAATGAAGTATATTTCCTACTGTGTTTGTTTAACGCTACGTTAAAAAATCCTTGGTTTAAATCTAAATGTGTGAAATAAATACATCCACACAAGGAATCTAGTATATCCGTGATGTTTGGCAGTGGAAACTTATCATCCTGAATACAAGTGTTGAGCTTACGGTAATCTATAACTAACCGCCATTTTTTTTCCCCGTTTGCGTCTGATTTTTTAGGCACTAGGAGTACTGGGCTGGACCACTCACTGGAACAAGGTTCAATAATTTCTTGTTCCAATAAGTTGTCCACTTGTTTTTTTAATTCGGCTTTCTGTGAATGCGGCATTCTGTAGGGCTTAACGTACACTGGTGCCACGTTTGGTTTCAATGTTATTGAGTGTTCATATAATTTAGTTGTTCCTAATTTATCACCCGGTAGGAAGAAAATATCTGCATATTTTGCGCAAATGGACTCTATGGACAATTGCTCCTCTTTATTTAAATGTTTCAGTGATAGCGAAGCGAATACCTTTCTGACACGATCAGCATTATTATTGGTTTCTTGAAATGAACATACATCATACTCGCTTGCTTTGTAAAGTGTTGGACTAATTGTTGTCAAGACTAAATCTGTCTCCGTGGTGTTTAAAATCCTAATTGGTATTTTCCCATTCGTGGGCTTAACTAAAGTATTTGCAACAAAGATCCCCTTTCGCAGTTCTGTTCCATTAACTACACATTCTTCTATCTCACATGTTCGAATAAAGTGAATAGACTCTGATCTTGCCGGTATATTAAAATGATTGTTTGTCATTATTAATGGTAATGATACCTTTGAGTTGTTATTCCATAGTAACAAAGTTTGGTTACCGTAATTTAATACTGATTTATACTTGCTTAAAAAGTCTTGTCCCAGTATGCCACTACCTTTACAAGGCAATGTTTTAAAAACATAGAACTTATGTTGTAGGGTCTGATTTCCAATAACTAGGCGCAAATAAGCATATCCTATAGCCTGTACTTTGCCCCCGATGCCGTTTACAAGTGTCTTCTCGATATGGATTGGAATGTTTTGGTCGAGAATTTGTTTATACTTTATGACAGATATGGATGCACCGGTGTCTACTAATAATTGGTATGAATAATGGTTATGCGATTTTATATTTACGTAGCCTACGTTATTGCATGATAAAATTATATTTTTAGTCCCGAAAAAACTGGTCCTCATTCCGCTGTTCTGTTTCTGTATTTTCCTGCGTTTCTGAGTCATCCAATGTATGTATGTGTTGATCCCTGGAGGTGCTATAATTGGACCTACCTCTGTTTCCATGAAATGGTCGGGTGGACCGGCGCCAGCTTGCCTGCGATCCTCTCCGAACCTGATCCTGCTGTTCGTCTTGGTTTTGGATAACCTGTTGATTGCCACGTGCGCGTCCTCTACCTGCGTATGAGAAGCGGCCTCTCCGCTGTGACCAGTTATAAGACGATCTCCCTCTATAATTCATCGTTAAAATATCGGAAGATGTTGATGGACTTGTTATATCTTCATCGATGGCCGCCTGTACTGCATCTTTCAATGATGTAAAATTTCTGGCTGAAATTATTGTACTAAGTCGTCGATTTCTCAATCCATCTGAGAAACATTTGATAGCTTGCTTCTCATTAATTGGCTTTAAAACTTTCAAACTGGCCTCGTTGGCCCCCGATTGAGAGATCGTCAAATCAACAAACAATTCCGTAATTTTTTTGCCGAAATCATCGATTGATAAATCGTTTTGCCTAAGACTTTGCAGCTTTCGTTGAATTGCTGTAGCCGATTTTTTAGGCAATAACTGAATCTTCAAGTCAGCTATAAAGTCGTCAATATTGACATATGAAGTCGCTAATTTCAATTTTGCGGTCTGTGAGAGTCTATTTTTTAATACGAAATTTAACAGTTTTCCTTGTGAATTTTCGTCTAACTCTGTTTTGTAATACTCTATGCCATCTATAAGTTGCTTTACGCTAGCCTCATCGTCTGTACAAACTGGTAATAAACTTAAAGCAACTTTTAAATCAAATTTACAAGTAGTTGCCATTTTATCTGCCGTACTAGGTTTCTGTGAGCACAATTCTAATATTTGTTCATATAAATGATCAAAATTTGCGCAAAGCTCGTGAATATGCGAACATTCACTCTCACATACGGTGCTTTTCGATTTTGAATAATATTCTAAAAATAAGTTGTACTCTTTTAGTAAGTTGTCTGCCTCTGCTAATTTTACGACTATAATGTTACCTTTTCTTCTATCTGGACCTATCTTTATCAAATATTTTCTGATTTCAATTAACTTGTCGTACAATGTTTTTAAGTTTTCTGCCATTTAACATAAATACTTATTTCTATTTTCTTAGTAGGTACTGAATTACATACCATTATTTTATACTGCATACACTCCAGCGTTCATTTTTTTTTTCATTTGTCACTTATTTTAGTCCACTAAAATAATGTCATGTATATTTTATGCTATTACACGTTTACTACTAATAGAGAATAGACAACACCTTATATATAACCACGCACTGACACGTAACGAATACAACTTTCGCGCACTTTTCTTCGTAAACCCTGGGTTTTTAACTCTTCAGATGACGTCCTCAGTGTCCTTCTTGTAGCCTCTGGCATTCGTCCGCATTTCCTCTGCGTCAGCTCTACGTCTCCATATAGAACATCGTAATCTGTCCTTCCTGATCTCATTACCCATCCATTTCTGATGGCAATTCTTGTAGATTCTGAAGATACCATACAAAAACGCCAACGATGCTATAAGAAGTAACACGATTAAAATGATGTTTGTTGTGCTGGCATGTATCGTCAGCTGCGTGATGTCAGCGCTGTTACTTCCACCTGCTGCGTTTTGTGGAACTATAACTTCTTCCTTCGTATTAGTTGTACCCATTTTGTGATTGTCGTGGTAAATATTCACAAAATAGAATAGTGACCACGCTAAGTCCCAGTACGAGATTGGTCTCGTTACAATACATTGCGACACCCGTTTTGGTCAAAGAAATGTAAACATACGCTGCTAGCGTTTACGCTGTCACGGTCGCCATGTACGGATGAGTGATATTAGGAGTAAGTGATACAACGAATGCTGTTGCTATACTGCCCTTTATTATAAAAGAACACAAGTTTATATGGTTACATTGACATCTCCCTCTCAATAAAGAAGTGTCAAAATTTGTGACAGACATTCAAAACTGCGCTTGGGGAAATACACCTCTCTTGAAAAGAAAAGTTGCAAGTCATAGTTATCCGTTAGAAATAAGAAACCTCATAGCCATAAAGAGGGCTCAGAGGCAAAAATGGCAACAATCAAGATATCCACCTGACAAAACAATTCTAAATAGACTTACAAAAAGATTAAGTAAAGCAATACAGGAATATCATGATGATGCTACACATAATTACTTAAGCCAATTAACAAGTAGTGGAAAAACAGAACACTCACTGTGGAAAGCCACTAAACGTCTGAATAAGCCTATTGTTCATGCATCACCTATTAAACAAATAGATGGCAAATGGGCCATAAGCAACGAACAGAAAGCAAATATATTTTCAGAGCATTTACAACAAACTTTTCAAACAAGTGCTGAGGAAAGCTCTGAAAAAATAACACTAGATGCCACTCACCATGACGAGTTGAATATACGATTAGCTACGCCGAAAGAAGTGCAAAATATGATCAAAAACTTAGCCAAAAAGAAATCGCCTGGATACGACCTTATCACTGGAGAACTGCTTCAAAATCTGCCACGAAAAGCCATAGTAAAACTTACAACCCTTATAAATGCAACATTCCGATTGAAACACGTGCCTGATATCTGGAAAGTTGCTGAAGTAATAATGATCCCCAAACCCGGAAAATCGCCTCAGGAAGTAACATCATACAGACCCATATCTCTTTTACCAATCATTTCAAAATTATTTGAAAAACTACTTATAAGACGCATAAAACCAATAATAGAAGACAGAAAACTGATTCCCAATTACCAATTCGGTTTCAGAGAAAAACACTCCACGATAGACCAAGTACATAGAATTACCAACATTATAGAAAGAACCCTAGAAGAAAAAAAGTCTGTTCTACAGTTTTTCTAGATGTAGCACAGGCATTTGATAAGGTTTGGCATAAAGGTCTCATTTATAAGTTAAGGAAAATGCTTCCTAAACAATTTGCAGACATTTTATAATCTTACCTAACAGAGAGGACGTTTAGAGTCCGACATGAAGATGCTTACTCAGATCTCAAGCAAATAAAAGCTGGTGTACCACAAGGAAGTGTTCTTGGACCTATCTTGTACCTATTGTACACCTGTGATATCCCAGAAATGAAAAACAACTTTATTGCAACCTTCGCAGATGACACAGCCATCATGGCTATAGGTGTCACTCACAAAGAAGCCGTAGATAAAGTACAAATTGCTGTGAACTCCATCACCAACTGGACAAAAAAATGGCGAATTAAGTTAAATGAGTCCAAATCGACCCATATAGACTTCACAAACCGAAGCCCTAATTATACACCGATTTATATCAACGGTTGCATAATACCTTACGAAAATACTGCAAAATACCTGGGTATGACGCTTGACGCCAAGCTTCGCTGGAAGGCTCATGTCAAAAAGAAACGCCTTGAGTTAGATATCCGCTACAGGAATATGTACTGGCTACTTGGCAGACATTCATCATTGTCAGTGTACAACAAAGTACTTCTGCACAAACAAGTACTTATGCCTGTATGGGCATACGGTATACAGCTTTGGGGCTGTACAAAACGTACCAGAGATTCAAAGATTTCAAAACAAGGTACTGCGGAGCATAGTAAACGCTCCCTGGTATATTAGAAACGAGGACATCCACCGGGACTTAGGAGTGGACCTCGTCGCCAAAGTTATAAAAAAATACGCCAAAGCTCATGAAGAGAGACTTCATAAACATGTGAATGTCGAGGCTATCCAGCTCCTTGACACCACGGACATAATAAGGAGACTGAAAAGGACTAAGCCTTTTGAGTTAGTTTAGAGTGAAATTAGTGTTACGGAGTGCAGTGAGTGCTACTTTTTAAGAACACATGAACTAAGTGTCTTCCCATCATAATAGAGACAATAAGAAAAGTGCCAATGGACACATTCTTTACCGTATAAATTAGTAGCAAATTAGGTTAAATTTAAGTTACTTATTAGCCTCAAGGCTAGATTGTGACTGTTATGAAGTAACTATTCAGTTACATCGTAATAAATAAAAAAAAAAAAAAACTGAAAAATCTTAATAAACAAAATAATTGAAATCTGTTTTTACAGAGGAGGAATAAAATCAACTCCAAGATGCAGGCCTGATTCAGGAAACGATAACAGGTAACAGGTAACACCATAATTATATTCGTTACAATTGGTCAAGAGAGCCTAGATATTAGTAATATTCTATCAACAATAACGAATAGTCTAATGTCTAAAATGTTTGGGATTGTGCACGCGTCTATTCGATGACAATCAAATATGTCAATCCCATAGACATTATGACGATTGCTATCGCTGAGATTAACTAGTCTCCCCAGGGATGTGCCCTAACAGTTTCGAGGTTTCGAGAGGTCACGGGGTTCTACGTTTTGATGGTGGGGGTGGTTTTAGTGAGGTTAAAAACCCACACTACCTATTCCTTTCCCCAAAAGTCCGAAGAAGACGCCCTTTGAAGGTTTTACCCCGTTAACAAATAAACAAAAAAAACCGGCCAAGTGCGGGTCGGACTCGCGCACGAAGGGTTCCGTACTTGGTAAATTGCGGTTTACGATTTATGACGTATTAAAAAAAAACTACTTACTAGATCTCGTTCAAAACAATTTTCGGTGGTAGTTTACATGGTAATGTACATCATATATTTTTTTTTACTTTTATCATTCTCTTATTTTAGAAGTTACAGGGGGGGGGGACACATTTTACCACTTTGGAAGTGTCTCTCGCGCAAACTATTTAGTTTAGAAAAAAATAAAATTAGAAACCTCAATATCATTTTTGAAGACCTATCCATAGATACCGCACAAGTATGGGTTTGATGAAAAAATAACATTTTTGTTTCAGTTTCAAGTATGGGGACCCCCAAAATGTATTGTTTTTTTTTCTATTTTTGTGTAAAAATCCTAATGCGGTTCACAGAATACATCTACTTACCAAGTTTCAACAGCATAGTTCTTATAGTTTCGGAAAAAAAGTGGCTGTGACATACGGACAGACAGACAGACAGACATGACGAATATATAAGGGTTCCGTTTTTTTGGCATTTGGCTACGGAACCCTAAAAAGGCCCTAAGGGGTCGTCCAATACTGACTCCGTATATTATTGCAGACTCTTCGGAGGTTACGAGCATTCGATCTACTTCGTTTACTCCTTTGCCTTCCTGGTGGTAAGATCACTGGCGGTGTCGCTGACTGCGGCTAAAGTTCATGCTGCCAGCTTGGAGCCAGCGCATTCACTGTATGATGTGTCTTCTACTAATTATTGTATTGAGGTGAGAATCGATTGTGTCCGATGCATTTTTATGGAATAAATTGAAGGTTGCTAAAACCAATAGTTATCTAAAGAACTCGGCAAGCGTATCATTGGATGCGTCCCAGCTAGTTGCCCAACTAGCAAAAACGTCGTATAATTCTAGTCTTATAAGACTTCATGGTATATAACAGTTATATAGTGGTATGTAGTTAACTATTTTGATATATAGACGTTTATCTTACGACGGTTCAGTCGCGGGACTGTAATGTCTTAATATAAAGTTGAGTAAACGTTTTCATGACTAACTTATACAACGTTGTAGAATGGTGTCAGTACATATGTTGAGTAAATGTTTTCAGGACTAACTTATACAACGTTGTAGAATGGTGTCAGTAAATATGTTGAGTAAATGTTTACAGGACTAACTTATATGACGTCGGATAATGATGCCAGTGCATATGTTGGGTAAACGTTTTCAGGACTAACTTATACGACGTTGTAGAATGGTATCAGTGCATATGTTGAGTAAATGTTTTCAGGACTATCTTATATGACGTCGGATAGTGGTGTCAGTGCATATGTAGAGTAGACGTTTTCAGAACTAACTTATATGACGTCGGATAGTGGTGCCAGTGCATATGTTGAGTAAAAGTTTTCAGGACTAACATATATGACGTCGGCTAATGGTGCCAGCCATGACGTTTATTGGACAATGTATTGGTCATATCAACGTTTCGGTTAAATAAAAGGTTTTTGTAAGACAACCATCGTCGTGTGTGAATCTTAACATAACTTTTATATAATTAAAACGCCACTTAAACGTTTGCGTATGACCTTTTTATAACAAAACTATTTTGATCGTATGGAAGACTTACTAAGACTTGTATGCAACTAAAATGTTGAATTTCTACGGTTACATTACTTTAAGTAGACTTTTGAATCATTTAAAGGTCAAATCCACACTTTAATTGAACCATTTCTATTTTGTTTTGTCTTTTAAAAAAGGGATAGAACGAATGAATGTTACCGAAAAAGATTCCGTATATATTTTTTTTTTAATTATCATTTAATGTAAACAACAACTTACAATTAAACAATTAACAATGGAACTGTGACAGTTATAACATTTGTTTGAAAAGGTAAAATAAATGCTTCGCCAAGGCCATTTTTCTCTTTTAAGACGTTTTAAATAATTTCAGATCAAAAATTTATCGATGTCCAAGAACACTACCATAGTTCATTCATATCCTATGTTAGACCTGAAAAAAAAACATTTAAATAAATTAATCTGGGCTAAACGTACTATTTTATTGGATAGCCATTGACAAGAAAAGAAGATGAATTTATAATCATAAAGGGCCGAGTTAGTTCTCTGTTCAAGTTATGCAATGTTTATTAGATCTGTACGTAATGCATATGGAACCCTAAAGTAAACTGAATATGGCCGCGGCGTCATAGACTCAAGAAAATGTATACGACTTTTTTGTTATATTAGTGTTATATAAAGGTCGCCATACAACGTAAACAAGATGGTTGATGCTTTATTATGAAAACATATTTTGGATAATTAATTAAAACGATTGAAATACAAAGAAATAGAGGAGGGCGTTAAAAACTTCACAAAAACACATATATACATTGTCATAAAACTAAAGTTCCCTGAAAGATTAACACAACTATCATTATCTCACACTCATTTAAATAATGCATAATAAATCGATATTTTGTAATTATGGAAATAGACATTTACTTACCTTTTTTTTCATTTAAACAAAAACACCGGCACAATATTTGACAAACGAAATAAAACGGTTGCCGTTGAGCAGTCTTTTGAAAACGTCATTGTAACAGCTATGTGACATAAGCGGTCATATAAGAGACTCATCATAACCAGTATTGGACCGTAAAGTCGGTCTCTGTACTTTTATTTATCTTGTAAACAACGTTTAAACGGTCATTGGCTGACTTCTACTTAACTACTAAACGACAATATTGTCGTTTAATTTGGGCCTAATTCGCGTTATTTATACGTTTATATTTACGTTTCTGCGACCAATCTTAAAAACTAGACTCTAAGTGTAAAACGTTAAATTGACTATTATAAAACATTGATTTGTTAGTTGGGTGGTCTGATGACTTAAAAAAGGTATAGGGGATAAATTGGATGCAGAAGTCAAAGGCCCAGAGACCAGGTTCTGATAGTTCACACTACCAAACGTTTAATCGATGCATTGTTATTCATCGATTATTATAAAGTTGAAAAGTACCAAGCATGTTCTGTATTCAAATTCATCTATTTATGAACCAACATCGTCAAAGAGGGCCTTTCAAAATAAAACGTTGTATCAAAGCTATTTACTACCCTCCCAAAACTTTCCGAATCTCCAACTACGAAAAACTTGTTTATATTTACCAAATTCATTCCACCACAGAAAAGTACTGCAAACAAACATCTACGAGTACTAACGAAACTTTGCCAACAGTTTTGAAACTATTAAGTAAGAAGATTATGCCACAATAAAATAATTTACCGAAGGACCAGTGGTTATCCAATTTTAAATCAGAGCTTAGAGGCTCGTGACAACGTTACTTTTCAGCAATTGTCAATTCTGGCGGTAAAAGTTCTATTTCTTCTTTCCTTCTTCTTATCCTGTCAATCGTAAATTAGCAGACACAATTGAAATTACCATTTCTATTGCCGATTCTGTGATCTGGGCAGTCAACTAGTTGATTATCGAAAAGAGGAAAATATATGGGACGAATGAAGGTCGAGTTTGAGGGTATATGGTCTAAAATCGCATGACACCATAATTACAAATACAAATATTCTATACCCGGACTTCAAGTTTCTTCCTGCCTCCCTCTGACTGACAGGAGACCTGTGTCCTTGTGTGGGCTGGGTATGGTATACAAGTATTTCGCCTGTTTAGCAGACATATTGCAAAGCTGGACCTTTTTTCCGCTTTATTTAATAGTGACATCATCAGTAATGTTCGTAATTATTGCAGGTGGAGAGATTTCTGGAACAGATACATGGAGACACGGTCGCACTGACTGGCCTCCAGTTCTTTCATGTCAAGCGAGGATTAGTGTTGACGGTAAGACCAAACTTTTTATAACCA
The DNA here is from genome assembly GCA_949775005.1 of Orthosia gothica. Lineage (NCBI taxonomy): Eukaryota > Metazoa > Arthropoda > Insecta > Lepidoptera > Noctuidae > Orthosia > Orthosia gothica. The sequence continues at coordinate 23,269,314 of OX459048.1, read as the reverse complement.
ATCACTTCTAGAGATCTACTCTTTTCAACTGTGTGGGTGGTGGTCGTAAACCTTTTATACCCGACTGCCGAAGGAGGGTAATGTGTTTATCAGTCTATGTATGTATGTATGTTTGGTCCTATATGGCGTTCCAGAGACCAAACGCGTTGGCCGATTTTAATGATTCATACGTCAATCGATTCGTCTTAACCCTGCAATTGTCATAGGGTTCATAGGGTTTAATTTAACTTTTTTTTACTGTATTTTCTTAAGAAAAATTATTCTATATTAATTTTAAAAGTATGCCTGAGTATAATCAATTTAAATACGCAATTATGCTATAGTTCTATATCTATGGGAATCAATGTATGAAGATAACATGTAGCAGAGATGAGATTATATATATGAGCATTAGAATATATAGATGTGCGGCGTGACGAGAATGGAAAATGAATATATTAGAGAAAGTGGCGCCAGTGACAGAAAAGTTGAAAGGAAACCGTTTGTCCTGGTATGATCATGTGACGAGGAGAGATGAAATGCATGTTACTAAAAGAGTTATGAATATAAATGTGGAAAGATGGAGAGAGGGAGGAAGGCCAAAGAAAATATGGATGGAATGTGTGAGGAGTTTTATGGGTAAGCGGAACAGGGTGGAAGTCCCACCAACCTCCATAGAAAATGGCGTCACACGCCCTGTACGTCACTAGTCTCCGATTTTGTTGAAACTTTTTGAGGATATTGTTCTCAAATTGTTCTATTCAGTACCTTCAATGAAAAAAAGTGTACGTCTCGGGTTTCGCTAAAAAATGGAAAACAAAAAATGACGTACAGGGCGTATACGCCCCGTACGTCATTTTTTTTTCTGTAAGAGTTAGAGATGCACGGTATACATCAAATAAATGTTCCCGAATATAAACCTACGAATACGGAATATTGACTATACAGCGCCCACCAAACCGCCACAATATTAAATTGAAAATCGTAAAAATATAACCTAAAAATTTTGGACCCAGAAAAAAGGCATTTTGTTGAGATTTTTTTACCTGAAATAAAATGTTCCCATTTAGCGCTCCACAAATATGTAATTATATCACAGATAAATGCGAAACTTTCAAAGTTATTAGCAAATCAAATTAAACTAACATCACCAACACAGATCTAAAGATTTTTGCAGTACCTAGATGAGGCAATTAAATTTCAAATTGGAGCGTATAGAACTATATGTTATCTAGAGGTTGTTTATAACTGGTTCTGCCTCGACTGTATAATACCTGCATCAAATTGATTTGGATATTATTATTTTTTACACCTTATAATTTTCGAGAAATATATTGCTTAATTTTGAATAATTTCTAAGCTAATTAGTTAATTTAATTTAAAATTGTCATAATTTGCCACTGTTAATGTAAAATAAGTGACAAAACGATTATAATTTTTATTAATCATATTTCTGGTTTCCATGAATACATGGAAACCTGAAAATGAGTACCTGAACTGAGTATTTGGAATGTGACTACGGAGGGACAGCAGAAACGGGTTGCGATATTTTTATAGACAACCGGGCACTACCCAAAGTGGACCACTTCAAGTACTTGGGTTCGGTGCTTACCTCTGATGCAAATGTGGATAAGGATGTATAGCATCGCATCAAAACCGCCTGGCTCAAGTGGAGATCGTTATCAGGTGTTCTTTGTGACCGCAAGATGCCCATCCGTGTTAAGGGCAAAGTATACAAAACGATAGTACGACCAGCTATGGCTTACGGAGCGGAGTGCTGGACCTTCAAGAAAGCACACAAACAACAACTGCATACAAGAGAAATGAAAATGCTCCGATGCGCGGGAGGAGTAACCCGCCTAGACAAAGTGCGAAACGAGTATGTCAGGGGTTGGTTCAAAGTAGCACCGATTAGCGAGAAGATCAAAGAAAGCAGATTGCGTTGGTACGGCCACATCCTGAGACGTGGAGATGACAACCCTATCAAAAAGGCACTAAACATCCCCGAACGACCGCGAGGAAGGGGAAGACCGCCCGCCACCTGGTGGTCAAACATGCAGAAAGAGGTCCGGAAGGAGAACCTGAGCACTCAGACAACCCAGAACAGAGCTCTCTGGCGCAGACGTACAAGGAGACCCGACCCTAGCTGAACTGGGAAGAGGGTTGGACAAAGAAGATTTCAGGTTTCCATGTATTCATGGATATTTTAGTTTTGAACTTTGCAGGTGATAGGTTGATTTCAAATAAAGTATCATTAACGAAACATCTTCTCTATCTAATGTGACGCTGTAAATAATATCTACAGTAAAAAAAAAAAATGCATCCTATTAACCTTTGTTTTAACTTTAATGATCGGTTCCGTCTATCATAAAAAGTAATAATAATAATATCATCTGGTATCACATTTCCTGATCCATGCCTAACAGGGCCTCTACGAGTTGGCTTCGGCTCCTCGCACGCCTTTCAAAGGACTGGGACCCTACGGACCCGAGATATACAAAAAAAAAAAACATCTTCTCCGTGTCCTGAAATTAAATGATTTAGAAGAATCCGTATGAATAAACCCGATAAAAATTATATATGATATAATCTATACCAATCAACAGAAAGCTGCCATATTAAATACTTGTAGAATAGTTCGAAAAAACATGCAGCTGAACGAGGAAAACTCAGCCTCATCTTGAATTCACACTGCCGCTATATTTACTTGTCTTTAGACCGTGAATTTCCGATAATAATAATAATCTGGCTTCTAGCTTTAGGCACTCTGACTTCCGCCCGAAATCAGCGACAAGCGAGTAGAGCTAGACACTAGATACGAGTTGGCGAGCAGTGTAATTTCGATGGTTTTGTCGCTTGGCTATTATAAGCGAGTTCTTGTGCGGTTGGCGATTACTCGCTCGGGGCATTCGGTTGTGGTTGGTCTTTCATCGTGAGCATCGCTGAGCGATTATTATCTTTGATAGCTCTTGTCGCTGTGACAAAATAGAGAAAATAGCTACCTCATCACTTCCTCGTCGGCGGTGGGACAAGTGCCTTATCCACAACCACAACGAAGTAACGTGAGGGTTTGGTGGGAGCTGTAGAGTCAATATTCAGTATTGGTAGGTTTATATTCGGGAACATTTATTTGATGTATACTGAGCATCTCTAACTCTTACAGAAAAAAAAATGACGTACGGGGCGTATACGCCCTGTACGTCATTTTTTGTTTTCCATTTTTTAGCGAAACCCGAGAGGTACACTTTTTTTCATTGAAGGTACTGACCCCTAGTAACATGGGCAGGAAGATGATGATGCATTATGCTGTAGTTCTAACAAGAGAGAATAGGCTACTAGATTAGCGTGATCTAATGTCGACCACATTATCGCTTACCATTAGGTGAGATAGTGGTAAAACGCAAGCTTATAAAAATATAAACTACTGACTTAATTTTATCTCGTCATATCATTTTGCCTACAGAGCAAAGAGTGTAATTTAAAAAAATATCGTATTTTATTGAAGTTGCATCCGAAAAGTCCGAACCATACTCCATACAATACGGTAAAATAAGTACGGTAAGATTGTGTATAGTCTTTCAGTCAGCCACTTTACTAAACAAGATTGTCAGATTTAGCATTTTATTAATATAACCATAATGTTGCAATTACTAGGGGTGGGTTGTTTCAAAGCTTCTAAAATCATAACTTACGTAAAACGTTCAGGTAAGTTGCTCAACATGTTCCAAAAGATTATTTTACAGACTTTTTGACAATGGCTGAACGTAATGGTCTTTGTTTTTTTTTTATAACCCTTTGGCTCGCGTTTGACCACAATCTCACTCAATTTATCTTCGTTTTTGACACCGACTTCTGAAATTGAAGTTATTTTTCACTTTGTAGTTTTTTTTTGGCAGTCGGTTGTATTTTTTGTAAAAAGTTTCTTTTATTTTTTCAGTTTTAGTTGTAGTATTTAATGGACCAGTTCTATAGGCTAGGTACCTATAAGGCCCAAAGTGAAGCAGGAATAGATTAACCCAATAACATGGACTTAAACAAAACCGGTGGAATAAGAGTAAACCAAGGTAAACTTTGTACACCTGCGTACCCCTTTAGAGCGTACCAGTGTGATGTTATGTTACGAGTATGAAATGGTGAAAACAATAAACAGAAATGCGATTGCAGTTATCCCGAGTGATTTGCCGTCATTTATTGACAAGTTCTGAAGTGTATCGCCGAAGTTCTTAATCGGATCTTGATGAAAATTAAATGGGATCATATGACAAGCACCAGCATTCAAATAAAAAAGATTCATCAAAATCGGTTCACCCAGTAACAATTTCTGAGGTAAAACACATTAAAAAAATACAGTCGAATTGATAACCACCTCCTTTTCGGGAAGCCGGTGAAAAATTTATATATTAAAGTGGATATAAAATGGTGTTGTTGTCTCAAGACGAAAGTCTATGACCAGTGTGTGTTACCAGTGATTACTCACGAAACAGAGACGTGGTCGCTCACAATGGACCTCATCAGAAGGCTTAAAGTCACCCAAAGGCACTGGAGAGAGCTATGCTCAGAGTTTCCTTGCGTGATAGAATCAGAAATAAAGATATCGGCTAGAGAACCAGTTACCGACGTAGCCTGAAGAATGGCCAAACATAAGTGGTAGTGGGCAAAGCACATTGCTCGTAGAACGGATAGCCCTTGGGGCCGAGAAGTTCTATAGTGGCGACCGCGTACCCGAATATGCAGCGTTGGATGCCCTCCCTCTAGGTGGAGCGACGACCTGGTCTAGGCTGTGGGTGCCCAGTGAATTTGAAACGCACAAGACCGATCAGTGTGGCGACGCTTAGGGGAGGCCTATGTCCAGCAGTGGACGTTTTACGGCTGAAATGATGATGATGATGATATAAAATGCTTTTTATCCTTCAAAAAGATGGGTGAAGGTCTCTCCGCACTCGGATCATAGACCATAAGTAAAGATTTTTATTGCGAATGAGTTTTGTATTGCGTAAATTATCTGTCTGTCACGTAACTAAATGAAGATTTTCACATTTTTCCTTTTATTTACACAACCACAATTTTGCGATGATTAGGGGCGAGTTATTTCAAAACTTCCAAATTCGTAACCTTGGGCTTTACTAAGTCCGTGAAATTTACAATATGTTCCTAAAGCAGTTTAATATTATCATTCTCCACCCACTAATTTAAGAAGTGGTTTTTGAGTGTAACATAACACCTCGCTTTCATTATATAATAGTATGAAATTAACTTGTTGTGGCGTCTCCGGACTCGAAAGACTGATGTATATCTCTATAGGGTGTAAGTTAAGTGCGGAAAGCGTTGAAAGTAAAAATTCAAGACGAGTGAAATAAAATGGATGAAATATTATTGCACTTCTTTGCTTTACTATATCCTCTTATCCTATTCTAGGAAAGGTTCTAACCTCTCCTCATAAGAACTTTTTTCTTATTTTTCTTTTACTTTGATGGAGAGTTATAATTATTTTATTAAGGAAAGGTGGAAGGATTTTGTGTACAATATGAAAGAAAATTAAATGAATGATAGCATAACGTTTTAAGAAAATGGAAGGAGGAAACGTGTTGCGCCGACCGCAAGTAACATGGGACATGTGACAAGAATTATTGTCACCTCGTCGTTACTATCATTCTCATAAGTATTTCTTTATTTCGGTATCAGAACCTTGCAGCAACGTCAAATATTGCAGCTTTCCCTTTGTACAGACTGACGGCCAGACCTCACACAAACAATCACAATCACTCTTTTACCATGTTTATACTTTTACTATTCTTCTATATTACTTTGTGATTGTTGTTGTTGTTGTGTTGTGTCTATGTCGAATAAATGTTTTCTATTCTATTCTATTCTTTATCACCCACTTTTGGCCTCCCTTCACGCCTTCTACTTTTTGCGATACTAGCTCCCTTCTCTCAGTTTTGGCAAAATTGGCCTAGTTCAACTTATCATCTCAAAAAAGAACGAAAAAAAGCATGTCAATCATGGCTTAACTAAACTACAATCGAATCCTATATTCCAAGAATCCAAATCCCCACTGCGCGTCGTCAAATTCAGAACCCCTTGATTTAAACCTCCCTTAATAGAAACGCAATTCGCTTATACATCTTGTGGTTACTATTATGAGAATCCATTGTTTGGCTGGCGTAGGCAGCGGGGATATTATTATTGTGACAACTCCTAACTTAAGATTAGAAGACGGTGTAGCTAATTGCTTTTTAAAATCTTTATGTAGACATGAATATGATATTGCGTTTTGGAGCAAGTTGTTATTAACCAATAACATTTTCACTAGGTTTCAATCTCGTGGCCTATGCCATAGTTAAGATCCTATTTCCCCTAGCTGGGGCAGAGAGCATATAAAGCATTCATGACCGGTCTTAAGCTTTACGTTTCATATTGCTCTAGTCATTTTTGCGGGAACGGCCACGCTTCCTTTATCAATGAGGATTCCAATCCATGGCATGTATAGGGTTGTGATCGGAATCCTTCCGGAGCGTGTGACTAATCTATCTCCATTTACGGCGCTGGATCTGCTGGCTGTCGATCAGTCTCTCGTGGCATCTTTCTAACAGCTCCACGTTATAGATGATCTCGGGCCAGTATATTCCGAGGACGCGACTAAGACATCGGTTGACGAAGACCTGGATTTGGCATGAGATGTCTTTTGTAACCTTCCATATTTTGCACCCGTAGATGGATGAAAAGAGATTGCATGTAGCAGAAATGAGAATGTTGAGATGGATGTGCGGAGTGACGAGAATGGATAAAGTGAGAAATGAGTATATTAGAGGTAGTTTGAAAGTGGCGCCAGTAACAGAAAAGTTAAAAGGAAACCGTTTGTCCTGGTATGGTCATGTGATGAGGAAGGATGAAACGCATGTTACTAAAAGAGTTATGAATATAGATGTGAATGGATGGAGAGGGAGGGGACGGCCAAAGAAAAGATGGATGGACTGTGTGAGGAGTGCTATGAAAGAAAAGGGCGTCAGTGATGGAGTGACGGGGGACAGGGTGGTATGGAAGAAGAAAACGTGTTGCGCCAACCCCAAGTAACATGGGATAAGGGCAGGAAGAAGAAGAACCATGCATTTTTCCGAGATAAAAAGGATGAAAAACCATGCATTTTTCCGAGATAAAAAGACCCTGCAATCGACTGTTGCTTTCGATAATTGAAAAAGTTTTCGTGATTGGATCAATACTTTTAGACTACTTCCTGCCAATCAAACAATTTGTATCACTTTATAATATTAATTTATATAGGTGGTATGTGTGGCCGTAGGTTGCCATAGGCGTCTGTGGGTTTTGTTATTTTTATCAGTCAGACCATAAAAAATTTTCTGTTTCAGATTGCGGGTACTATCGTCACCTATGAACTGGTGCTGATGCAGTTCACAGGAGTCACACCTGCATCACCAGATGCTGATTAAGTTAATCATTTGTATTCTTAAATTTTTCTTCAACTTAGTAAGTCTTGACAAAAATGTCCATATTGAGAAGAAGGCATAGAGAAAGTAATATTCTATCAGCGCAGCATTCTATTGGCATGCACTACTGAAACATCATGTGTTCCATCACAAACATTTTGGACCTTCGACGGTCGTATTGCGATAGAATATCACTTTCCCTGGTGCCAACATCGTACTAACATCAATAAAAAATAAAAACTTTGTCAACTTTTGACCTAGTAGGTTCAATCGCAAGGTTTAAATGCTTGGAATAAGATTATTTAGGACACAAAGTAGATTTAATAGTAAGTAGATAGTAGATTTAGTAGTAATAATAAAATGTGTTTATTTCTTACTATGCTTTGCATAGTTTGATAAAATATAAATTTAAGGTGTTTTATTTCAATCCCTATTTCAACTCCTTTGATATAATTTTTGTAAATAACCGACTACATTCAAACTTTTTAACATAAAAAACGTTTTCACAAATAAAACCGACTTCAAAAGCAAAACACTAAAAAGTGTACAATAAAATTTCGTTTCGGAAGCCGGTGTATTTGGTAATAAATTTTTCACTGTTTTTCGAGACTGACTACCGAAACGAAAGTTATTTTACACTTTTTGGTGAATTGCTTTTGAATTCGTTTTTATTATTTTGTGAAAAATTTTCATTTTTGTAATTTTAGTTATAGTAAACTAACACTAAAAAGTGAGCAAGTTATATAGTAAGGTTTACCTTCATTATTGACAAAATACCCTTTATACATTCGTGCTGTTTGTCGATAAAGAATTCGGTTGTAGTATATTCCATATCTTGAAAACTTGTATAATCCTTAATGTTACAAGCAGAGGGTACAAATTCGTTCGTTTTGCGGGTGGTTCAGTTAACAGCTATTACCCATTGTAAATACACATAAAACAAAACTAACTGCTTATTAATATTTTACCAACTATGATTAATGCCTCTCTTGTGACAAAGGAGCATTAATCAGTTCCGCTACAACTAATACACACCTAACCTCAATGGTCTCGTGATCACACGCACTACTGTTGAGTTTATGGTCCTGGTTTAATGCCCGGGCCGGGCAAAGTGTTATTGGGTTTTTGGATAATAATATACGCATGATATGATTACCTACTTGAGTAAACAAAGGTTGTCAAAAATTGAGCAAAGGAAATTGAAAAGACATGCTTTAGTAAAAACACAAGCAATATTTCCAGCCTATTGAGGGTTATTAGGACTAATCTCAACTATCGAAGCCACATAATGGGAAACTGTTATAGAAGATGTACTTTGATATATATGTTATTGGAATTACAGGGCCGGGTTTTGATAATAGATGTGCATGTTGTGGGATTAACACATGGTTGTGTAAGAATATCAAACATTGTTTTTTTTTATGAAACCTATATTGTCCCATTGCTGGGCAAAGGTAATATTGACATTTTCACCACATGCACATGCTTCATGCTTTTCCACCACAGACCACCTTCTAACTTTAACTCAAATAGTTGGAAAATACACAGATTTTTGAAAACCTCTATAACTGGCACTGGTGGACTACAAAAAGGCTTTTGACAGCATTAAACATAATAAATATTAAATTAAATGTAAAAAATATTTAAATATTTTAGGAAAGGAGGTATGTAAACAGGTTACTCTTTCTTGATTTGTAAATAAAATTGGTAATTCATTATTCTCAATGGTTTCTTGTACTTCAAATGGTTCAGCTTGTTCTACAACAATAAGTCTATATTTATGATTAGTATGTCTAACAGACAGACCTTAAATGCATACAAACACCCATTTTTTTATTGTGTCATTGGGACCTTAGCAATTGGGCATTGTTATTTAACAAGGAGTTTTTGCACCCGTTCTTGAAATTCGCCCCTGTACAAAATTCGAGGCTATACCTACACTGTGAATCCAACAGGTCCACGGAATGAACAAAGGAACTGAGGGAGCTTCTTAATGCGGCTTATCCCGCACAATTATTATTATTATTGAAGGAATATTGAATGTACATACTACGTAATTGTATAATAGATACTGTTATTGTAATCTGAGAGTAATTTAGTGATGAATTGTAGATTATGATAATGAGGGCTTCTACACTATTGCTACTACTGTTTATTCTTTGACAATCTCGGGACCCTTGGGCCTTTGAAAGACGTAAGAGGGGCCGAAGTCAACTCGCAGAGGCCTTGTAAGGCATGTATCAGGAATAGTGACAACAGCCGACGATTATACCTGTATGTACTGCGCTAGTGCACCCAAGCGCAGTCCCCGATTGGTGCAGGACTATTGCAAAATATGGCAAAAATATGCTTTGGGCCTATGGGTTTGGTGGGTTTAGTGTATCGTTTGCCTAAAACTATAGGAGGACTACTGGGCCCTGTCTGACCACTGTTGAACAACACGGCTATAAAATGGCAGCGGGTGACTGAAACACTCAATTAATGAGCCCCCATAAAGGGTCGCTAACATTTTAGTGACGAAGCGCCAAGGGGGCAACAAATCTGGAGGTTCTTGAGGAGTGAAGTGTTGAAAGGCTATAAAGACAATCCCGAAAGTACGTTCAAGATCCCTACCAGCTTCTTAGTAGGTTAACTTCCTTCCTCCGAGCATGTTTGCTCTTGCGAATCTCCACTCGAGCAAGCCAATTAAGGCAAGAGAGAGGTGGATGTTCTGTTCCCCGTTGGTGTTCACTCAGTCCGGTCAATAAAGGCAAGCTGGAGATGAGGGTCAAGACTTCTCTCTGGAGATCAGGTCCGTGGGGTCACCACTAAATATACACAACACTAACTGCCGAGCGATTCTTATACAATTGCAGCTTTGGATTCCAACGGCATGGTTCTGATTGGAATAACACAAAAATGGCCAATGCTTTCTCATTCGACCTATTCATTGTCGTAATAATGCAATTCCCGCTATTTCTATTAACAAAGTGCATACGTTCTTGATCGGCGCGTGCGAAACTCTTCGATGTGTCAAAAAAAATTGATGTGTCAAAAAAACCGACACCAAAGTTAACGCTTAATGTCATTTGTAAATTAACATGTTATAAAATTGACCACATTCACGTAATGCCTTATTTAACGTGTTAATCACCGCGTTGACACAGTCGTTGCCAAGGACTCGCCATGTGCGAGACACAATGGCTTTTTATTGTTTCAGTAATAACGGCAACGAACGTGTTAAGACGCAGATGGAGCAGTAGAATAAGACCCAGTTTCAAAGATATAGTTTTTAGTTACACCGTTGAACAGGATAAACAATAATATGTGTTCATCGATATATGAGGACCAAGTGATAAATATGGCATTATTAATAATGCCCGGACAATTTGAAAATACACTATATTAGTAGGCAATATGATAAAAACTATTGAAATAATTAAATTAACCAGGTTTTCTGAATAATGCCAATCACTTTTGAGCCGGGTAATAAAAAATATTTGTTTTTCTTATTATTTTACTGTTGACATTGGTTTTAATATAGAATAGGTAGGAATAGGAATAGGTAATTACGATTAATATTTAAGCAACAGACAACGACTAAGTTAAAATTTTCTTTAAGCTAGACATAAGGTAGTGTGCTTAAAAACGATTTTATAACAAGACAACTGTTCAGTCTACAACAGCCTAAACTGTTTTGTTTCTATAGCACTCACTGACTTACTCCCTATAACATTTACAGGCACTTATATCGATAATGACACGTAAACGCCTCTTCAAGGAGTACGCCCAAAACGTGACGAGCTTACGAAATAAAGGAGAAAGCCCGAAAGGATTACATATCATGTGAAGAAAATGTTGAAAGTGGCGATATTATCTACCGTGCTCTTACGGGCTGAGGTTCCTAATAATGAAAATCAGTCAAGGTGTGAGAACGAAGGATTTTGTAGTGTCAGACGTGTTTTGTTGTGCAGTATGTTTTTATATTGATAAGTCGAGAAGTCAGACTAGATGTATACCTAGGTTCTACACTTCAATAAAGAGGTATATATATATATCTTTTTCAGATAGCAGTTTAAATAATAATGAGAATTTGACAAAGCAATTCTTGATGTATCACCGATCAATCTGCCTAACTTTTTCTTAACTACGTTGGGGTCAGCTTCCTGTCTAACCAGATGCTGCTGAATAGCAGTATTTTTCGAGGAGGGACTCTCCATTTGACCCCCATTACAACTTGGTGACATAAGTCTTGCTAACCCAATTATTGAATTGGATTGGCAAGGCTGGTGTCACATTTTATGGTTTCTGACATGATAGCCAACGACTTAAAGTGCTGTTTGAGGTACCTACGAAGAAGTTCCGATAATTATATACTAGATGGTCACCCACCACGTACCGACCTCAGCAACCATTAGCAGGTTAAGTTATCTCAATGATCAACCCTTGTGTGTAATTATTCAGACACTAATACATCAGATCTCACAGACAGATACACAAACACACAGGTACACACGTAAAACTTATTAAACCCCTCTTTTTCAGTCGGGGGTTAAAAAGTAAAAGATAATATCAGTTATCTTTTAATTCAGCAACTGTTTTTTTATAAAGTGCTTTATTTAAATTGATCAAATAATAGCCCAGTATCGTTTTAAACCTTTTATTTGGAAGTGCTTCAAATTATTCACCTGAAACTTTGTTGGTGCGAACTCGTTAGTAACGAGAATCGTATACTATTTGTTTTTAAATCACAACGCCCGCATTTTTGCTTATTCATACACAACGAGAAAGATATTTATTAAACCTTTAAGTGGCATATAAGTAGGCTTTACCAGGAAAGCTTGGTGATGAAAGTTTTCAAAACTCTTCTTTTAGTAAATATTTAATTGCTTGTATCTTGTTGGTTATAAGATAATGCTTTCTAAAGGAGAATAAAAATACATAGTAGGGACTCATGATTAAATTTCGCATTTTTACATAACTTTTTTATTTTTTATTGTAATTCGAGGATTAATAAAATTAATGTTTTGTATGTAGGAATTAAAACTAACACCTTTCTGTTATTATATAATAGTAATAATACAAGAGTTTCCTTTTTCCATTTCTTACTAATTATCGTATTGTATTAAAACTAATTCATACTTCAAAATAGCCGCAGCCACCTGAAATCAAATGAATTCATTTAAAAACTTTAGGCACTTGTCCCACCGCCGATGAGTAAGCGATTAACTATAAACTATTTTCTCGCTGAAGAAACATACAAAAGATATAAGATCCCGTGTCAATAAAAGAGACACACAAGTAATAGTTGATCGCTAGCTGTTCACACTGCCGGCGAGTACTCTCTCACCACAAGTTTGTCGCAGTGACAAGAGCTATCAAACTTATAGTCGCTCAGCGATGCTCGCTTGCTCGCTTGGCGGTCAGAACTCGAGCGAAGAGACCAACTAGCGGTCGTTTCTACCTACAATGCGGCCGCCCCGAGCCAGTGGTGTGAGTAATCGCCCGTCACACATTAACACTCGCTCATAGCCGAGCGGTAAAACTAACGGCAATACAGTCGCTACTCGCTGCTCGCAAACTTGTTTTTATTTTCTAGCTTTACTTGCTACTCGCTGATCGTTGGCGGTGGGACAAGTGCCTTAGTCATGTTACTCTCTACTCAGGGTGGTAATTTATTTAGAAGAAGAGAGGTCTATGTACCGCTACAAAAAAAGAGAAGCAGAGTCTAAAATTAATTAATGATTTGGAACTCGATTTCACCTGAACTATAAAGGAATAAAAAAATAATCTATAAAACTTACTTCCAACAGAAGTTCCCTTCGTAGTGAAAAGAAACCCATACCCGTCAAAGCAACGAAGTCATGTGCTAATTGATATTGTAGCCTTTTCATCTGCAAAGAAGAACAAGTTAAGCTAATTTGATTCCATCATTTTGCTTATTCTTATTCAAATAAGGATGTTCGGGCGCTTTCTACGGCCGGCGGCGCAGGCGACGGTTGGAGGAGGCGGGGGGCGCGGGCGCGCGGGACGCGGTGCCTAGGGGCCCGCCACTTCACTACCGAGCTCCGACGAAGACACACGTGCATTTCATTTATTTATAATATAGTACCTACAATACATCAGTTTATACAGTCCACTGATCTTTAATTTAAAGTGTCCTAGAAAGGTCCCTAACATTTTGGTCCATCGAGCCTCTTCAAAGTCGCGTTTTGGGATATCATATTCCTAGTACGTTGGCTACTGGCAGTACGACAACTTAAATTTGAAATCGCCCAGTCATCGGAGAAACGGTTTTTTTTGAAGTCACGAAGAACTACGACAACTTCACTGAAGTCTTGAAATACGACGCCGTGCATACCAGATCTGCTGGATTAGTAGATTGTTGCCGAGTCATCGCTTCGAGTGATAAAAATCAGTTCACCCTAAGGATAAGGATCAGGATATTTTGTGAGTTTGTTCCAATTATTTCCCTTCTAGATCCTTTGCCAACATTTCTTAAGTGTTATTTTCCGTAAAATATTATAATCATACTATTTTTCACCTTACATTTGAGCCAACACGTGTTTCATCGCAGTAGCTATTCTCTTCACACTTGTATTGCGCTTACGCACTGCTTATCTTGCCAATACCGTTAGTAACGGTCACATCAGCTGAGCGCATAAGTACCTACCCACAACAGCTGGCCGTCGCCGCTAGTGACTTCAAGGTCACGCGTATTCATCGCCGTTATCTTTTTCCTTTGTTCAAATTTAACGACTTATAACGTCTTTATACTTTGCTAACTTTTTAACAGTATATATTTATCTTGCTACTAGCTTTCATTATGGCCACAGAAGAACTTCTTATTAGAAAGCGTAGTGCTTTGAAAGCCAAGTTAACAAATTTCGCCAACTATCTGAATGTACTTCAAAGTTGTAAATCGATTTCAGACTTACAACGCATCGAGTTGGAGAGCCGTTTTAATAAATTTGAGGCTATATACGATCAATTTGATGACTTACAGATGGAAATCGAGGTGCTTTTGGACAAGCCGGACGAGGCGTATGCCGAGCGGGCCAAGTTTGAGGAGCGTTTCCACTCCCTCGTAGCGCAGGCGCGCAGCTTGCTAGCTGTCACGGTCGGCGCCAGTGACTATGGGTCTGTAGCGGGTTCAGTGAACAAGCAAACAGGTGAATCGTGCCAACAACGTAATTTTATACGCTTACCCAAGATTAATTTGCCTAATTTCGATGGTGGTTATCAGTACTGGCTTGAGTTTAGAGATACGTATTTATCACTAATACATAATAGTAGTTGCATAGACGAAATTAGTAAGTTCCACTACCTTCGTGCATCACTTAAAGGTGATGCACTAGAAGTAATTAAAAATATCGACTTTAGAGGTGATAACTATGAGATGGCGTGGAAGTTACTATGTGATCGCTTTGATAACAGTAGGCTTTTAGTAGATAATCACTTGAAGGCATTGTTCGATGTTGAACACATTTTGAGGGAATCGTGCAGTGCTCTGCGTCGATTAGTTGACCTTATTAATAAAAATATGAGAGCCCTTAAAACATTGAACGAGCCTACGGAGAGCTGGGATACGCTGATTGTTTATATGATGTCCATGAAATTAGATCCTATCACCAGTAGAGATTGGGAAGCCCATCGTAACACCTTATCACAGAAACCCACAGTATCACAATTTTGTTCATTCATGAGTAAAAAGGCTGATCTATTAGAAACATTAGAATATAATAAAAATACATGTAATCCAGAGAATAAAAATAACAAGATAGAAAATAAACATAAAGCATTAATAGTAGAAACAAATCATAGTAGTAATCAAAATCAGGATAAGTATAATAAATTAATGTGTCCATTATGCAACAAAAATCATCTTTTGTATACGTGCGAAGAATTTCGTAATCTGACTGTAGACAATCGTATATCTAAAGCAAAACAGTTTAAAGTTTGCTTTAATTGTTTGCGTACTGGACATTTAACAAAGCAATGTAGATTAGCGCGTTGTAAATATTGTAAAGGCAAGCATAACACTCTTTTACATGTTGAAGACTCTAAGCCAACCCAATTTCAAGATCCTATGCCCAGTAGTGTTGCCTTACCTACTGACCTTTCTGGAAGTGGCTCTTCTGAAAAAGACACACTAGATAATGTTGCCTTAACACAGTATACTACTTCCAATGTTTTACTGTCCACAGCGCTGGTGCGAGTGGTGAACAACCGCGGTGTGAAGGTCGCCGCCAGGATACTCCTCGATAATGGTAGCACAGCCAACTTTATTACGCAGACACTATGCGATAAGCTAGGATTGCCTCGACGTAGCACGAGTTCCACGGTTACAGGTATCAATAGTCAGATTACATCTAGTACACAGTCTTGCATTTTAACTATCGAATCCTACAGCGGTAGCTATAAAACAAATGTAAATTGTTTTGTATTACCGACAATCACAAACATGCTACCGTCTGTTTTGATTGACATACGCAAAGTACCGATACCATCGAATTTGCAACTGGCCGATCCGTCGTTCAATGTTCCGTCAGAAATAGACATACTTGTCGGTGCAGAAGTATTTTGGAATGTCCTATGTGCTGCATCTATCAATTTAGGAAAAAATCAGCCCAAGTTACAGGAGACTAAATTCGGGTGGATTGTATCAGGCTCTGTGGCTCTTCCATTATATCCACCAACGAAGGTACAGTCACATTTTTGTAATGTATCAATTGACGAATTAAATAATAGTTTACATAAATTTTGGGAATTTGATTCCGTGTCTTCTAAGCACTCCTTGTCACAAGAAGAACGAGCTTGTGAAGAGAGCTTTCGCCGTAACACGACGCGTGATAAACATGGCCGTTTTGTTGTTACGATACCTCTTAAGAATGACCCTAGTGTGTTAGGTGAATCTTATGAAATGGCCAAGCGTCGGTTCCTATCATTGGAGCGTCGTTTCCAACGTGATCCTGCTTTCAAGGAGAGGTATGTCGCCTTTATGCAGGAATATGAGAGTTTGGGCCATATGACAATGAATAAATCGCAGAAGAAACCTCATTCAGGTGACCACAATGAGTACTTTTTGCCACATCATGGGGTCATCAGGGAATCCAGTGCAACAACAAAGCTCCGGGCAGTCTTTGATGCATCAGCTGCAACTACATCTGGAATATCGCTGAACGATATCCAAATGGTAGGTCCCACTGTCCAGGATGATCTTTTTTCTATATTGCTACGTTTTCGTCAGCATAAATATGTCATTTCTGGAGACGTAGAAAAAATGTATAGGGCTATTTCTGTGACGCCTTCGCAACGCCATTTGCAACAAATAATCTTTCGCGCAGATTCCAAATTACGTCTTCAGACGTACAGTCTCAACACCGTCACTTATGGTACGGCCTCCGCTCCTTATTTAGCTACGAAGTGCCTGGTCAGTCTGGCGGCAGACGCTACTAATAATATTGTCAAGTCTTCCATTGAACGTGATTTTTACGTCGACGACTACATTAGTGGGGGTGACTCCATTCCAGAAGTAGTAGAGATGGGTAAGGAAGTCGTTTCCATTTTAGCTTCTGCTAGTTTTCACTTGCGTAAATGGCAGTCTAACAGTGAAACCATTTTAACGGAAATCGCAGGTATTTCAGGGCATTCTAAAAAGTTGGACTTATCAGAGAATAGAAACGTGTCTTCTAAAACGTTAGGCCTATATTGGCTATGTGAATCTGATTCTCTGGCGTTTTCAATATGCATCGACACCAACAAACAAATCACAAAACGTCAGATTCTATCGGTGATTAGTCAGATATTTGACCCATTGGGTCTTGTTGGTCCTTGTGTTGTCGAGGCTAAAATAGTCATCCAGAAACTATGGTTGGCTAAATGTGACTGGGACGAGATGGTGCCTGATGACATTCATAGTTTTTGGGTATCCTTTGTAAATGGTCTTTCATGTTTAAACACCCTTAAAATGCCTCGATGGGTTTCATGCAACAACCTTACAATTAATGAAATTCACGTGTTTACAGATGCGTCCGAAAAGGCGTATGGTGCTTGTGTGTACATTAGGTCTATGGACAAGGATGGGTTAGTAAGAGTTCAACTGCTAGTCTCTAAAAATCGTGTGGCACCTATCAGGCCAACAACTATCCCAAGGCTAGAGCTATGTGGAGCCTTATTGGGAGCAAGACTGTGTACTAATGTACTGAAATCCTTCACCAAGCCCGTTAGTAGATGCCGGTTTTGGTGCGATTCGACAATAGTGTTAAGCTGGCTTGCCATGGCACCAAATACATTAAAGCCTTTTGTTCGTAATCGCATCGATGAAATTCAGGAAAGCACTACAGAGCATACGTGGAGCTACGTGCCGTCTAAGGAAAATCCGGCAGATCTTGTTTCTCGCGGGCTGAAGGCTGACCTTATCAGCGAGTGTTCCTTATGGTGGTCAGGTCCTAAATTTATGTTGGAAGATGAAATATATTGGCCAAAAATGCCCAATGAGAACGTGAAACAGGATCTACCTGAAGTAGTATCATCACATTTCAATGATCATACTTCTCATAATCACTCATATAATAATATAATTTCGGGAAATCAATCATTCATTAAATCATTAATTCACAAATATTCTAAATTTAATCATTTACATAGAGTAGTTGCTTATATACACAGATTTATATACAATTTAAAACATAAATATAATCGTTCTCGTGATCCCCTTTCCATTCAAGAACTTAGCAGCTCCTTCAACTTCATTATGCGTCATGCCCAAATGGATATGTTTCCTGAAGAGTACGCCTTATTGCAATCAGGAAAACCGTTGCGTAGTAAAAATAGGCTAATTTCCCTAAGTCCCTTTATAGACACGGACGGTCTCGTTCGCGTAGGCGGGAGGCTTGATAATTCGCCATATGACTACAACG
This sequence comes from Orthosia gothica, assembly GCA_949775005.1. Lineage (NCBI taxonomy): Eukaryota > Metazoa > Arthropoda > Insecta > Lepidoptera > Noctuidae > Orthosia > Orthosia gothica. The sequence goes on along the minus strand of OX459048.1, from coordinate 23,250,989 downwards.
TCAAACATCCTATCTTGTTATGTGGCAAGCATCACATTACTAAAATAATATTTTGTAAGTATCATTACGATTTCTTACACGCTGGACCTCAGTTATTGTTGGCTAACATTCGGCAAACGTATTGGCCTCTTGGCGGCAGAAACCTTTCAAAGTCCACTGTTAAAAATTGTATAAAATGTTTTAAATATAGATGTCAAATCGTGCAACCCTCAATGGGTCAACTGCCCTCCTCAAGGACACATTTAGAATACCCGTTTTTAAAGTGCAGCGTTGATTATGCCGGGCCAGTATTGATAGCTGATCGCAAAGGTCGAGGGTGTAGGCTTATAAAGGCGTATATTTGTATTTTTGTTTGCCTTGGTGTCAAAGCTGTTCACATCGAACTCGTTACAGATCTGACGAAGGAAGCTTATATGGCTGCCTTAAGTCGTTTTGTGGCTCGTCGTGGTAAACCCGAAAGCATCCTGTCAGATAACGGCACCAATTTCGTAGGTGCAAATAACGAGCTCCGTAAATTCCTACAAGATTCCAACCTTGTCTTCGAAGTTGCTCAACAAGGTATCAAGTTTACTTTCACGCCTCCATACTCCCCTCACTTTAACGGCATTGCCGAAGCTGCCGTCCGATCCACAAAGCATCACCTAAAGAGGCTTTTAGGTTTGACTCATTTTACGTATGAAGAGATGGCCTCGTGCTTGACTCAAATAGAGGCCATTTTAAATTCTCGTCCTCTTACCCCTCTGTCCTCTGATCCCTTAGACTTCTCTGCCCTCACTCCTTCACACTTTCTAATTGGGCGACCACTTATGTCCGTTCCGCATCCACAGGTGACTGATTTCACCATCGGGCGACTGGAGCGCTACCACAGAATGGAGCACATTAAACAGCATTTTTGGAAGCGGTTTCACTTAGAGTATGTTTCTCTGCTTCAGCAAAAAACAAAATGGTCAACCTCGACAGGGCAGCTATCTGTGGGAGCACTCGTTCTCATCAAAGAGAAGGGACTTCCGCCACTGATGTGGCCACTGGGGCGAGTCATCCAGGTCTTTCCTGGGAGCGACGGGACCACGCGGGTGGTGGAGCTGAAGACGAAGAAGGGGACGATGGTGCGGGCCTACAACAATGTCTGCCCACTCCCTCTTACTTGAAGCCTTCAACCCGGGGAGGATGTTCGGGCGCTTTCTACGGCCGGCGGCGCAGGCGACGGTTGGAGGAGGCGGGGGGCGCGGGCGCGCGGGACGCGGTGCCTAGGGGCCCGCCACTTCACTACCGAGCTCCGACGAAGACACACGTGCATTTCATTTATTTATAATATAGTACCTACAATACATCAGTTTATACAGTCCACTGATCTTTAATTTAAAGTGTCCTAGAAAGGTCCCTAACAAGGATATCTCAATGTATTTGGGATCGGAGCAGCTCGTTTTCTTCTTCCATTTTCCATCATCTCAATAGTCATCTTCAACATCCTATTTTAGCCTTTTGTCTCCCCTTGTAATCAAAACTGTCCCCTCAAGTCAATTTGAAAGGAAATACAAATCAAATTTTGGGAGCAGACAGCTAACTCGCAATCTAGACTTCGAAGCTAAAATTACAGTTTCATTCAATATTCAACTTATTTGCTTAAGCTGCAAACTCTATAATACAATAACCAGCCTAGCGATAATAGAGAGAGAGAATATCATAACATACAAGAAGTCGAACATAGAACCTCCTCGTTTTTGGTAAGTCGGTTAAAAATTACGCCTCTGTTCCTCTGTGGTTAGACAAAGGTTTACCTATAGTAATTCTACATTTCACTAGTTATGCTTATTTCTCCCAAGGGGCGAGCCTAAAGCCATCAAACGAGCACAAAGTCAGACTCCGAGCTGCTACTAAATAATTCCAGATGGAAATGCCCAATAACCCTTTGACCGACCTTTAAATCAAACCCAGGTAATTATGCACAGCGGCCCTCGTGACCAAGGACAAATAGAGCAGAAAAAATAAATAGCTATAGGTCTACCAGAATCTCATGGCAAATGTGGAATTAAAAATTGTTGTGTGCAATACTGGGGAAATTGGATTAAACGATCTTGATACTGTTTAATTTTTATTTATGTCTGAAGTATTAATGAACATGAGGTACCTATATTATAGTAGTCACAGCGGATCTTTGTGTCTTTGAACTTGGTCCTGCCAACCATTGCGTAAGAAACAGTTTGTCATCGAGTATACTGCATAGAGTAAGCGAGATAGGATGATGTGACATACATAAGCGAGTGAAAGAGAGTTATACAATGCTATCATCACCTTCAACATTGACACAAAAAATCTACTACGCGGGGTCTTGCAACAAATTCAGAGACACAAAGATCCACTGTGAGTATTATAGGTATGTGTATGAATAATGTTGTTATACATCGGGTTCTTAACATAGAAAAAAAAATCAATTGAATATTAATTTATGTACTAATTTATTGTATATCATTTAAATCATACTAATAACTTAAAACCTCATTCAGAACTAGAAAACTAGAATACGATTCCATGAACTCCACTGGCATTTCAAAAACTTGTATCTTTGTAGTTTTATGTCATCTCTCTCCATCAAAATGGTTCTTTTTCATTGGCATTTAACATATTCAAAACCAATCTCTTTATGTATAAAGTCTGTAAAAAATAATAAAATGTATCATGTTACTTAGTCATTCATCATCATCAGTCTATATATACTTTTTTTTATGTAAGTTTTATGGCCTGGTTGCTAGGACCTTTTTTGGCTAAAAGGTCTTTGGAAAGAGTTTTGGATCTTATATTTATTCTTTAGTATGCATTAGAATGCGGATGTAACAGATTCTAATGTTTTTTGGAGTATTTGGCAGCAAATTGTATCGAGTCAGTCTGCCCAGTTAGCTTTGCAGAGGCAGTCAATACTACATTAAAATACTCCGCTCCAATATCCCGAGATCGCTTCTGTCAATGATTTTACAAATTGTCCAGTTGCGTAGACAGTTGAGACACAAAACTACACCAATAATATATCACAATATCCACTAGAAATCAATTTGCAAATAATTAATATTAACAGCCACTGAACTTCACTCGACAAAAACTCCCGTCTCTACACACGTCCCACTGCAGGTTATTACTTAATATTTTTCTTACGTCAAAGATTCTCAATCTCCGTTAAAATCAATATCTTGTCGAAGAATTAGTAACAGTTACATTACTGTTGCCATTTCCTTCCGGCCATCATTCGATGTGCCCTGACCTATGATTTACCATATAATAGTAATGGAAAGAAATAAAAATTAAGTAAGAAAAATATAAAATAAACTAAAAGTATCAAAACAAGTCAGTCCAACTTACCGGTCCACTCTACGACGCACTTTAAAATCAAAGATTGAGTTTGATTTACGCCTTCTTCTTCCCTTATTTTATGATACACATTGAAAACAATATGTCTCGCTTGAGATCGAAGTGGGTTTTTCGACATTTTCACAAAAATAACAAATTTTCAAGATAATATCAAAAAATTTCAGCAGCGGTTGACACATCAAGTACTTTGATTTGATAGGTGACAATTGACATTGCCATATGAAAATCACAATTTAAAAAAAATAAAAAATGCCATGAGATTCTGGTAGACCTATACTTACCTCAATATTATAAGAAGCACTGGGGCACGAGTGCAAAAACTTCAAGGCCCTCTGCGAGTGAAGATGTACGTCAGACGCAGCCAGCACTACGCTGCAAGCTCTAAATATTAACCAGCTCAGTGAGAATATGTAGTAGCACCGGCTGATTGTGCTTCCACCACTTTTGCTATGAAAACAAAAACAAAATATAAATACTTAGAGTCCCAATGTACTACGAAAATAAATTAAATACTTATTCAGTCAATTCTTTCTTGTCTTGACTGTAATTTTTATAGACTCTATTTCGTCCCCATTGCTAGGACACATGCACTTTGTGAGAGGGGGCACATTGCGGGTTGGTGTTTACCTTGGATTTTTTCTAGGACTTGCCGGTTACCTCACGGTGTTTTCCTTTACCGTTTTGAGAGCTGTGTTGATGAAATAAACTATGCAAAGTAAAGTGTCTATCTGCGTTTAGCCCACGATCAATGCGCAAGACAGACTAAGAAAATAAGCGCCAATTTTCTTTTTTCCTTCTGGTTCGCTTATGCATTTCAACCTTATGAAAATTAAAAGATTCCATTCAAATCCTTTTAAATGGGTTGAACAAGTTGGCCTTGCATCGAGAGACTTAAAGAGGGAAGATCCTCAAGCCCCAACAGCCTTTCGAAATCAAGGTCTATCCAGTTGAGTACATCGCAGACAAAGACCCAAATTGCAAGAAGTGGCACTTTACCTTCAGTGAAGGACGCAGAGATACTTTTCGTGAGGCTGACTCAGCAAAGTATACTTAATTTAGCTTTCTTGTCTTTTGAAACTTAGTATAATTATTTCAGAAGGGGCTTTTGAAATAATTATATATAGAATTAACTTTGTTCTGTTTATCTCCAGAGGCCCTAGTGCCGACGCTAATTAAGATAGGTTAATTAGCGAATAATGGTAGAAAGTTTGACTTCATTATTATCTTATCAGTTGGATTAGCATTAGCTAAGCTAGTGTATTAAAGAATTGGAACTGTTTGACCGTAGGAGGTAATAATATCTGGAAGTGATGACACAATTATTAGAATCCTTTATTGATCAAAAGCATCATCCTTAACTTGATTGTGCCCATAAGCATATTTTTTCGTGCCTTGAGCCATTGAATTGTTTTATCCCGAAAAAAATGCGTGTTTTTGTTGGTTAGACCACGCGGGTACGAAACTAGAACTATCATTGTTTTTATTTCTTAAAATAGTTCCTAAAGATGGTGATAGTTTAAAGCGTTATAGTTTTTCATGACCTTCCTTTACTCTTAAATAGTTCCTTTGGAATAGTTCTTTATTACAGTCCAGTGTTCTTAAATTAGACCTAGGTTTTGCCTTCATTTCGTTTGATGACAGTTAGAATATTTTTCTATGGTAGCGACAGACTCATAATAATAGATTGACATCATTTTATAATGGACATAAAATTAGGTACTTGTTATTCAGACTTTTTATCATGAAGTTTCACTAGTAAGGATTTCTAAATTTTATTTTTTGTAATTCACTATATTATTATTTTCTGTAAACCGCAGATTAGGTTCTGTTATTTCAAAATGATTCTTGAAAAAAAAAAACACTTTAAGGATCTAGTGGACGGTCCACTCATCTTAATTAAAATCATCATCATTTCTACTGTCACTCGTCCACTACTGAACATAGGCCTCCCCAAGTGCCACCACATTGACTGGTCCTGTGCATCCCGCATCCAGCGGATTGCCGTTGTTTTAACAAGGTCATTGGTCCACCTAGAGGGGCGCTACGTGTTCCGTTCAGCACTCCAAATTTTTAGGCCCCATCGACGGTCCGTTCTGTGGGCAATGTGCCCTGCCCACTGTCACTTAAGTTTAGCAATTACTAATTGAGATCTTTTAACAATATTTTCTTCTTGTCCATATTCCATGTTACTTGGGTTCGGCGCAACACTTTTCTTCTTCCATACCGTCCTGTTCCCCGTCACACTATCACTGGATCCCTTTTCATTAATGTCACTGCTCACACAGTCCATCCATCTTTTCTTTGGCCTTCCTCTCTCTCTCCATCCATCTACATGTATACTTGTCCATATTCCATGTTACTTGGGTTCGGCGCAACACTTTTCTTCTTCCATACCGTCCTGTTCCCCGTCACACTATCACTGGATCCCTTTTCATTAATGTCACTCCTCACACAGTCCATCCATCTTTTCTTTGGCCTTCCTCTCTCTCTCCATCCATCTACATATTGTATATTCGTAACTCTTGTTGTAACATTACACAACACAAAAAAAAAAACATACAAAACATGCATTTTATCCCTCCTCATCATATGACCAGGATAAAAGGTTTCCTTTCAACTTTTCTGTCACTGGCGCCACATTTAAACTGCCTCTAATATACTCATTTCTCACTTGATTCATTCCCATCACTCCGCACGTCCATCTCTGCTACATGCAATCGTTTTCATACATCTTTTTCACAGCCCAACATTTTGTTCCATAAAGTACGACAGGTCTAATCACGGACTTGTAGATTTTGCTCTTTATAAAATCTATTAACAATATGTATGTGGTCTTACATTTCTATTTAATACTTATCCAGATCATTCTTTTCTCTTTTAAACCTACAACGAAACCATATAAATGATAAAATCTTGAAATCCTTTCAATTTTGGTCTTCAATTTCATTTTATGGAATTAATTTTCTTATACAAAGGGCCAGACTAGTTTGCAAATGTCTGACCTCCGATAATCTAAATTTCTAAGAGGATTATCACCATTTTGTTCACTAATAATAAAATATGATGCTAATCTTATACTAAATGATTCGCATAAATCGGATTCGATATAGTACGTTTTTCGATTCGTCTTATTGGACTACGCAATTTTATTAGTGTTTCAGCAATTTAAGTATATGAAAAAAATGTCATATGAATTCGTGATAATATTGTTAATTACCGTACTATTTTTGCTGTAAAAAATATTGTTTGGTTTGGACGAAAAAGTTAAATAAAGTAGAAGTTAAAGACAAGCAGGATGCGCAGATGGATCATATTGATTTGACTTGACTTGACTTAAGATCCCAGCTAGGGGTTAGCTGGGGCAGAGGGCTTCCACAGTAGTCCTCCATCGTGACCGGTCTTGAGCTTCGCGCCATTCCGATACTCGTCGCTTCAGCTAATATGGTGCTTCGCCAGGTTAGACGGGGACGGCCTCACTTCCTTTTTCCTTGAGGATTCCAATCTAAGGCCTGTTTAGGAATGTGATCGGAATTCTTCCGGAGCGTGTGACTAATCCAACACCATTTACGCCGCTTGATCTGACGGTCAATCGGGGTCTCGTGGCATCTCTCCAACAGCTCTACATTAGAGATGATCTCGGACCAGTAAATTCCGAGGATGCGACGAAGACATCGGTTGACGAAGACCTGGATTTGGCGCGAGATGTCCTTTGTTACCTTCCACGTTTCGCACCCGTAGAGCTGCATAGATTTGACATTAGACCCGAAGATTTTGAGTTTAACCCTCCGGGTCAGTTTCCGCGATTGCCTCACAGGTCTCAGCTGTGCGAAGGTTGCTCGCACTTTGGAGATCCGTGCAGTGATGTCCTCTTCAGTTCCTCCAGTCTCTGACACGACGCTCCCGAGGTACATGAATTTGTGGACGCATTCCACAATCTCTGTGCCGATTAACATCGGAGATGAATTCCTCACACCTGTACGCATCTCATCTTTGTTTATAAATGTTAAAAGACATTTTAAAATCTGTTCTATGTACTGGTACCGTCATACGTAAGTGTAATTAAAATGAAACATATACAATCTTTATAAAATAATACTCTTACATAGTGAGATAACTTTTCACAATGTCTGTTAGTTTTTCACCAGTGTATTCGTAAATGATGCTTAAATTATTATGGTACATTATTTTTGCCAAAATATTAGATAAAAAATAACAAACCGATGATTCTACAAAAAAACACTAATGAACACCTAATGAACGTGCCTAACGAAAATACAAAAATACTAATTATTATACTTATTTCCCTCATTACCTCTTATCATCATTAAGTTTAGTCAAGTGTTTTAACGTTACGATTAGAAGTTACGTTACGAAAGTTACGTTTTAAAATTAAGTAAGAAAGATAAGGATTTAAAAAGAGCTAAATGTAAATTGTTTTTTTATTGGTTTTTATATAGTATATTATTATAGTAACAAATAAGGGCCGACTTCTTACGACGTGGGACGTTCGGGATAGATGGGGCCAGGTTCAGGCAGACGGACAGGCAGGCAGATACACAGCTAGCAAAACGGACGGGCAGCCAGACGGCCACGTAGGCAGATACGCAGGCAGCAAGCACGGACAGACAGGCAGACGGACAGGTAGGCAGATAGGCAGGCAACCAGAAGTGTGTAGGAGCCGGACTGTAGCGTGTCACACACGTGGCACACCACATCATTAAAATGTTCGGAATAAATTTGAGTGACAGACGACGGACAGATGGACAGACTGACACGTGAGTAACAGTAATTTATTTGCAGAACGGATAGTTGATGGCGCAAAAGGTACGGAGTACTGATTGCGTACCAAAGACGTAACGTTTGTGTTGTGTTTTGTAACGAATACGAAGGTATTAACAAGTACGTCAGTCTCGCATTAAACGCTAATATGGAAGCATGTCTTTTATTCTGCACTGGCGACGCGGAATGCCTTTTATATGGTAGACACATGACATGATGAAGGGCGTGGACATCCGCTGGATGCGAGAATCACAAGACCGGTCTATATGGCGACGCTTGGGGGGAACTATGTCCAGCAGTAGACATATTTTTGCTAAATTCATTTAGTTTGCGACTTAGACTTCCTAGCCGCTATTTCTACTATACTTGGTGTAATAGTAGTTTCTACTACTTTTAATACAGTGTTAAATTTTGTTCAACCCTTGCTAACATGCGATTGGACCACAAATGTCCACTTTAGTACAACATTATAAACAAAACTTACTGAATCCCAAGATAGATCTGAAGACAGATGAAGTACAAGTTGTTGACGTTTGACAGCAGCACCAGAGATCCAAGATTGCGGTCCACCATCCGCACGAGTGTTGATTGGCGCATGTAAGCCTCTCGGAGACGACGCCATACTTGGATTTGTAGGTACAGTTCTGTGCCAAACTGAAATAAGTTGAAAGTATTGGAAAAGGGTAGGATTGAAAGGAAACCTTAAAATAACCGGAAACGTGGCTGATTTCGAATTTTTAAAGCTATAGTTTGAAACTCAGTGTTGGTTAAGACACTTTTGATATGTGTAACTACTTAACACATTACCAGTGTCTAGGGATCAAGGTGTTCTTTCACAAACATTTTTAGTCTATTAAAAATAACCGGCCAACTGGGAGTCGGACTCGCGCACCAAGGGTTCCGTACAAACCTCAGCTTAAAAGTATAATAAACCTGAGTATTTGATATGAATTTCAATTTAATACCTCTACGCGTTCATGAGGAAAGGGGTAGTAAGTTTAAAATTATTAAAATATTTTTATTATATGATGTAACTAAAAATTTGCGGCTTTCGCAATGATTCCTTTATCTGTGCTATAAGACGTTGCTTCGTACCAAATTTCAAGATTCTGAGTTCACGGAAAGTACCCTGTAGATTTTGATTGCGGGTGTCGAAAATTTGCGGCATATACGGCTGTATCTTTTGATTGCGTTGGCTTAGAAATTTGATTTTTCACAGATTTAATTTACAGTAGACTTGAGTATTTGATATAAATTTCAGCTTGATACCTCCACGCATTTCTGAGAAAAAGGGTCTTTACAGACAGACAGACAGACGGACGGACGGAAAACAAAGTGATCCTATAAGGGTTCCGTTTTTTTCTTTCGAGGTACGGAACCCAAAAAAATAACAACCTTTGAAATATTTAATAGGTACGGTCAACAAAATTAATTCATGACCCACTATAAGCAAATTTACTACAGACATTCCAATACAATCAGGTTTAATTTTCCTTACCTACATGTACGTTTCCTTAGCTACATACTTGCTATCGATTAAATATGACTGTGTCAATTATTTGACCTATATTTCTGTTATTTTAATAAAATAACAGAAATATAGGTCAAATAATAATTTTACATTATTTTTTGACCTATAAATAATTGATGTTATATTATTTTGCATTTTTCTTTCAATTTAAAATTAAGCTTCTGTAACTGAAATAAATCGTATATGTTTTTGAAATGAAATATTGTGCTATACTTCTTTATATAAGCAAACAACGCTGGACGACAGTTAATTGCAAATTTTAAACATATTTTCTGCTTAGTCAAAAAAATATATTTTCAATTCAATTAATCTACTGTAACGAAAACCAAAAAAAAGCAGGACTCTTTGCCCGTATTGACACAGATTTTATATTATTTAAAACGGACTAAGTACAGCATGAGTGATATATCTAGACAACTTTAAGGTCCTTAAGTGTTGCACCGAATTATCAGCTGGTAAGGTCATGAATCAGCTTGCTTGACGTTTTCCTAAGACATACGAAACACACACACATATTTTATTGTAATTAAGATAATTAAGATTTAATCACTAACCACGACGTTAACCCAATATTTTAACATATGTAAGTTTTATAATAATGACGTGCGAGTATCGTTCGTGAATGGAATATGGGAATACCCACATGGACTTCAAATCGATGCGTATTGTGGACCCAATTGTTGTTTCCTTTGATCGACTCCCTTTATAAATGTTTATATAAATACTACTTCAGTAGGTACCCGAGCGTTATTATGATACAATCATAAAGGTCTTGAAAGAGACTGGTATGAGTGACAGAGAAGGCAAAAGTAGTACTTTTTCTGAATTTCTTATGGTATATTTACGCCTAAGTTATTTCGATTTAGTTTAACAATAGCGATAATTGCCCTTACCTAATATCCTATCGTTTTGAGCTATAAGGCTCCTTGGTCCTTTTTTGGAAAATCGTACATTCTAATTATTTACGATAGTTAAGCATTTGGAAATTTGAATGTTTTCATGTCACGTTAAATACTATCTCAACTGTAACTTTGTTAATTTATTTGTTATTAAGTTTATTGCGCATACTGTGGTCTCCTAAAAGTAAAGGAGTACAAAGTAGTTATGTCAATAACCGATATTACTATGCCAAAACACTAGTAGTCATATTTCCTATGACACAATAACATTTTACCCAAACACGTACATAATGATATTGTTTTGTTCACAATTAGGGGCGCAATATAGAAGGACGCTAACGACGGATGTTAACAACGTAATCACAAAGGATACTAATTGTTTTTGTGTTGAAGACGTTAATGAAAAGCTTTTTGCTTATCGCTCGTGTGAGTTTGAATGGATGGAGTTGTTACGTTGAAGAAATAAGACGAAACAAAACAATTCAGTACAAATATAAAAACCGGCCAAGTGCGAGTCAGACTCGCGCACGAAGGGTTCCGTACTTGGTAAATTGCGGTTTACGATTTATGACGTATTAATAAAAACTACTTATTAGATCTCGTTCAAATCAATTTTCGTTGGAAGTTTACATGGTAATGTACATAATATATTTTTTTTAGTTTTATCATTCTCTTATTTTAGAAGTTACAGGGGAGGGGGGAACCATTTTACCACTTTGGAAGTGTCTCTCGCGCAAACTATTCAGTTTAGAAAAAAATGATATTAGAAACCTCTATATAATTTTTGAAGACCTATTCATAATACCCCACACGAATGGGTTTGATGAAAAAAAAATATTTTAGTTTCAGTTTCAAGTATGGGAACCCCTAAAATTTATTGTTTTTTTTTTCTATTTTTGTGTAAAAATCTTATTGCGGTTCACATAATACATCTACTTACCAAGTTTCAACAGCATAGTTCTTATAGTTTCGGTAAAAAAGTGGCTGTGACATACGGACGGACAGACAGACAGACATACAGACATATACAAAAAATATAAAAATCCCCGTGATAACTATGAATACAGATTGTTAGGTGAAAGAGCTAATATTATGATAAAAACTAGTTACAATGACTACGTGGGGAAAATCGAAATGGGCCTATCACAAAACCCCAAATTATTTTGGTCATTCGTTAAGGCAAAAAAATCCCAGTCCAATGACATACCGTCTGAGATGAAGCTTGGTAGCTTTATGGCTACTACTGGAGACGGGGTCTGCAAGCTCTTTGCAGACCATTTTTCCTCAACTTTCGTCTCAACGGACAACTTAACACATGCTTCACTGCAAGAAGGCCACATGTATCCCCAGAGAAGTTTGGGTCTAGTTATGTTCTCTGAGAGGGATGTCTACAGGGTTCTTAAAAAACTAAACGTGTGCAAGGGTCCGGGACTTGATGGTTTACCACCATTATTAGTTAAAAACTGTGCGAGTACTTTAGCCCTACCGATTAAAATAATAATAAACCACTCAATTAAAACAGCAGAATTCCCTTCTAAATGGAAGGATGCCAATGTAGTGCCCATCTTCAAAAAAGATGAAGCAAATGACATTAAAAATTATCGCCCAATATCCATTTTATCAGTGTTTTCGAAGGTCTTTGAATCCATGATGTGTCCTATCTTAACATCGCACTTCAAAACAGAGCTAGCTTCTCAACAGCATGGATTTTGCACGAAAAGATCCGCCACGACTAACCTAGCCCTTTATGTCAATGACCTCAGCAGACTGGTTGACTCTCGCACACAAGTTGATGCCATCTATACAGATTTTAGCAGTGCCTTCGACAAGGTGGACCACCGGATCCTACTTCAGAAACTTTCAGACCTCGGTATATTCGGCCAGCTTCTCCAGTGGTTCAAATCCTATCTGACTGAAAGAAAACAGAGGGTTGTAGTGAAGGGGCATCAGTCTCCCTTTTATTATTCTACTTCTGGAGTTCCACAAGGCTCTCATTTGGGTCCGATATTGTTTTTAGTATTCGTTAATGACATCGTGAACTGCATCAAACACAGTGAATGTTCACTCTTTGCAGACGATGTCAAGTTCTACAGACAAATAAACTCGACCAGAGATATTTCCTTACTACAAGAGGATCTAGACTCGGTACACAACTGGTGTGTACTGAATAGGATGTCTCTTAACGTTGAAAAGTGTCACCACATGACCTTCACTAAAAAACGGATCACATTTCCATCCTCGTATTTTCTGAACGGTCTAACGCTGCGACGGGTTGACACAATTCGTGATCTAGGGATATGCCTCGACAGTCAGCTCACTTTCGTTCCACACGTAAACAATATCGTCAAAAAGGCAATCAAAATGCTAGGATTTTTGAAGCGTATCTGCCATGAGTTTAAGTCGGTGCGCACCCTTAAACTGCTCTATGCCACCCTCGTCAGAAGTGTTCTGGACTACGCATCGCAGGTGTGGAATCCTACTTATAGGGTCCATATCGATCGTATCGAACGTGTCCAAAGAGGCTTTACAAGGTATCTGCGGTATAAGTCAAACAGCTGTCCTCACACAGCTACTTATCCTGAGAGGTTAAATCACTTTAAACTAACTACATTAGAAAACCGCAGAAAAAACATGGACCAAATATTTTTTTTCAAAATTGTCAATGGCTTGGTCGATGTTCCTGGGCTTCTGTACGACATAAATATATCTGTCCCCCGCTGTAGTCAACCTAGGCCTGACCGTAAAGTTGATTTATTTGTACCACCTTCAGCTCGAACAAACCTAGGGCGATCAGCGCCATTAAGCCGTTTCATGAGGACCTATAATGAGAGCCACTCTCGCACCAACGGCATTGACATCTTTTCCAACACCTTGGCTCAATTTAGAAGACAACTTTCTAGAAAACTTGAGGAAATTAATTGATTAATTGTTTTATTCCATCATTGCCTAATTTCATAATTATTGTATCATTTCATTTTTGAGGAAGACTATGTTTATTATTAGTGTTTGCGATTATTATTATTATTATGATCTCCTTTATTCATATTCATTCTTATTATTTACATTTTTAAATATTTTTAAAAAACTCATACAAAAACGAAAAACATTTAAAAATATAAAAAATAGAGGCCCACCGGTATCGGGAACAGGGTCCAAGCTACCGGCGGTCAGGGCTCCAGAGAGAGGAACCTCCTAACAATACGAGCCGTGTCCAGCAATACTGCTTTCTGGATCAGGCCCTTGACCCAGCCGCCTAACGAGAGCCTCCTAAGATGTTGGTCGAGGCTCGTGGCTATTAAGCCATTGGCCGACACGACAATCGGTACAATGATCGCTGTGTCCACGTCCCACATGTCGACAACCTCGCAAGACAAGTCAAGATACTTAATTTGCTTATCTTTCTCAGCTTTCACGAGGTTCCCGTCATGAGGGACGGTAATGTCAACAATCATTGCACGCCTCTCGATTCGGTCCACCACCACTATATCAGGTTTATTGGCTACAATAGTCCTGTCAGTGATGATGGACCGATCCCAGTACAATGTGATATTGCCATTCTCGAGAACTGGGTCGGGCACATACCTGTAGTCCGGCACCTCCGATGCCACAAGAGTGTATTTCAGAGCAAGTTGCTGATGGATAATCCTGGCTACAAGGTTGTGCCTATGCAAGTACTCTTCGTTAGCTAGACGAGAACAACCAGAGATAATGTGGCGGATCGATTCACCCGGCCGGTGACATGCCCGACAGATGTCAACCGTGCCATCCTTCACAATAAATCTCCGGTAGTTATTCGTCATGATAACTTCGTCCATAATTGCACAGACAAAACCTTCGGTTTCCCCAAAGAGGTCACCGAAACGTAGCCAGGCTACGGACGCTGATTGGTCTACATCGGACCCATGTAGGGCCCGGCAAAAGCATCCGTGAAGCTCTTTACTCTGCCATACCTCCCTGCGGTCGTTAGTGTCAAGCACTACAGGCCTGCGCCAGTTCTCATTCGCCAAGGAGAGCGGGGTGAGTCCCTTGTCCACTGCTACTACATCTCGATGCGTACCCACGTCTGTGTTTAGAAAATATTCCCTGAGATTGCATATCTCGCGGTTGTGGAGGTTTTTGGCATTTAAAAAGCCTCGGCCTCCACACTTCCGTGGGATATACAATCTCATGACCGACGATCGTGGGTGAAGCATTCGATATGCAGTCAGCAGTGTACGGACCCGTCTATCCAGGGCGTCAAGTTCCGTTTGAGTCCATTTGAGTATGCCGAAAGAGTACATCAATACTGGCATGACCCAACCGTTGAAGGCGCGCACCTTGTTTCCGCCCGAAAGAAGGCTATTGAATACCTTCTTCAGGCGGCCAAAGAAGCGTTCCCTCAACGATTGCTTCATGTCAGTAGTGCTGATACCTAACGCTTCCGACATACCCAAATACTTATAGGTTTCGTTTGGAGAGAGAGATCTCAGGTTTATGGAATCCGCGAGTTGAATTCCCACGGATTCCACAATCTCTCCTCGCTTTACATGCATGACCGCACATTTGTCCACACCAAACTCCATCCTGATGGCGTTACTAAAAGTTTCAGTTACCTTCAGTAGCTCCATCAGATGAAGATTGCTGGGGGCAAAGAGCTTCAGGTCATCCATGTAAAGGAGGTGAGATATAACCTGACCGCCTCTCTTCAACCGATAGCCCAGCCCTGAATTCTCCAGCAGCATGCTTAGAGGATTCAGGGCTAGGCAAAACCAAAGTGGACTTAAGCTATCGCCCTGAAATATACCTCGCTCGATCCTTACAGGTTCGCTATTCCTCTGGATATTTCGACATCCCGGATAGCGAAGGACTGTGCTCCACTGCGCCATACACGACATCAGGAAGGTGCGTAGAGTTGTATCTATTTTATACAATTCTAGCACCCTCATGAGCCATGTATGAGGCACCGAGTCATAGGCCTTCTTATAATCTATCCAACATGTCGACAGATCCTTTCGGGAACGCCGAACCTGTTGGCTAATGGCCATATCTATAAGGAGTAGCTCCTTAGTACCGCGAGACCCGTTCCTACATCCATTCTGAGAGACCGACATGATGGAGTTATCGTCGACGTGTTTATTAATTTTAACTCTCAAAATGGATGTTAGAACCTTATAGACCGTTGGTAAACATGTAATAGGTCTATAATTTTTGGGTTCCGCGGTGCTACCAGACTTGTGGAGCAGGTGGGTTATTCCTGTTGTAAGGAACTTGGGTAGCGAACCAGACTCCAAGGCTGCCTGGTACTGAGATGCCAAACGAGCGTGCGACCTTTGTAACCACTTGATCTAGAAGTTGTGCAGCCCGTCCGGCCCTGGAGATTTCCAGTTCGGCAACGGACGGACTGCACGGGCTACATCTTGGGGGCTGATCGTTATAGCCCCCATTTCTTGTATTGGATCGCACGCTCGTTCGACCTCCCGAGTCCATTCACCTTCGGTGTGACTGACAGGCACCGACCAGATGCTGCGCCAGAATGAACACATAGCGTCATCATCCGGCAGGCGCGTATCAGTCACACCTTGGTCTGGTCGCTCCCAAGCTCGATAAACCCACCTTTCATTACTTTGGAATGTACGATTCTGGGTGTATCGCTCCACTCGCCGCCTGTACCTACGAATACGGTTTGCCCATGCAAACACTTTTTGTTTCAGGAAGTCGATGCGCTCTGTGACATGGGATATGTAGTCTCGGGGGCTGATATCAGTCCCCGAAAACGCTCGTCTCACAAAGCGCATCACTCTTGGGCGATTATTGCCCTCCCTGAAACAGATTAGTTTGCCAATGAGTGCTCTGGCCCCACCAATACGACGTTCGATCCTGCACTGCCAAGCCGGTACAGCTGGTTTCGGTCGTGTAGCTCTGTCATCTGCAAATTTGACGTGAGCTACACGACATGCCGCTACTGCCGCGCAGTACATGATCGAATGTGCATCAGTGAGGTCTTCGCAGTCATCAAAATAGTTTGACAACTGCGAATCCAGAACAGCCACCAGCGCCCTATTTTTGTTATGCATGGGCAAGCGAGGTAATCGTGGCCTAAGTTCGGGTGGCATGTAGCGATACTCCCGAATAGCACACTCCAAAGCACTCCTCAATTGCTCATTGCACTGGGTACTTACGTTTGTAACCCTGTCACTACTCTCCTCGTCAGCGTGGTTGGACTGTGGTGGCACCACAGCCTGCGACGATGGAACAGTGACACGGTTACCCATTGCCGTTCGGAGGCGATCAAGTACAGTATCATCCAACATATGATTACGCTGGATGACCCGCACCTGATCCGAAAGTCGTTGGGCCGAAACGTTGACGGTTGGCTCAAGCACCTGGAACAAAGAGAGCATCCGGACACGGTACGCGGTCAAGTTGTTGCCTCCCTCTGTAGCCCCAAAGTATGCGCGCATGACATTTTCGTTAATGGATTGTGTCCATCTCATGCGCTGCACACTTCCGCCGGGTGCTGGGACCCTATCAGAGACCGGTAAGCCTCGAGGTCCTAAGCGGTCCGGCGGCCGGCGTCCTCCCCGTCGACGCGCAGGTGGTGGTGTCGTCGGCGGAGAGAAGTACTCGTCGCTCGAGCTCGACGCAACTGCCAGGGCCGGTATCACAGCACTCACAGTGGGGCTGGTTTCCGGCGGCGGCGAGGCGGAGCTGGGCGACGAGGCCGGAGGTGGTAGGCGTGCTTTAGCGGCGGCAGCTCTTGTTAACATGACGTCGCCGTCGTCTTCATTTCTCACATTTCTTATTGTTCAATTTATTAATCGGTCATAGTTTTGGTGATTTTACTGTTGTATGTTTTTTTTTTCTTGGATTTCATTTTGTTTTGTATAATTTAGATAGTTACAAATATTTATTTTGGAAGAAATTTGTAAGAGAAAAAATTTGGCAACTGTCTGTCAAGTCGAGCCACAGTTTATTATGATTATTATTAATGTTTACGATTATTTTTATTATGATTATTATTATTGATCAATTATGTGTTTTGTTTTGTATATTATTTATTATTAATTGAGAATTATTAATGATTAGTGACAATTTTTATGTTCTGTATCTTTGAATATTTTCTTTTTTTTGTATCTTTTAGTTGTTTTTTTTTCTAATTGATGTAAGTGCTGTGCACACCTTTAAGTGGAAAGTTTGCTGTAGTTACTGAAATTGAGATTATTATTTTTGTCATTGTTTCTGTGAACAATCCGTTGGAGTGCCATAATAAATAAATAAATATTTTTTTTGGTTAATGAAAATACGAGATAATTACTGAAGGAGTGGGCGAAGCTGAGAAAACTTTACAAGTCTTTATTATAGTATTTTAATAAAAGTTTCCCATTCCCATAAAAATGACGGATAGAACAAAAGCCATTATAATAACATCACTATTATTTCGACACGGTTGGTGCAGTGGTTGAGCGATTGGCAGCTGCACTGCGTGTCGCGGGTTCTATTCCCGCACGGAACAAATATTTGTATGGCCCATGGTTATTCTGGTCTGGTTATTTTTGTTAGTGAGTTTATAGTAAATATTTGCTGTTCGCACACTGAGCATTTCTCCTGTATCGTGATAAGTGTGGGACACCGTTTTATAGAAAAAAAAAAACATAAACTCGTAGAGACGCGAAGATCAAAAATTCAAACCTACCTTTGGTTTGACCTCGAAGCTTTTCTCTATGGTAACCACACGTCTCACATACAGGTTGAGTCTATGGTACCGCGAGGCAAGACCCATGCTGATGAGAATAATGATCAGGTCTTGAAAGTTCCACAGAGCAGTGGCCAGTTTGCTAACTATAAATATCGGGATAGCATACCATAGGGTGTAGTCTTCTGAAAAGTTTAAAGAAAGTTAGGATTTTTTTTCGAAGGGCTTTATATATGTGTATTGGGCCCATATTTCACTAGTATCCCACAAAACTTTGCCAAACTGGGGCTCAAACCCAGAATCCCAAATGTAGTAGCCCGTCGATTCTGATGACGTCTCACCATGATGACTAAGGTAAGGTCAGTTTGAAGTTAACCTTCCAACCAATGCTAGGGATTGAAAGCTTACTTCGAACTCACTTCAACTAAATTGTAACGGTGAGTATGACTACCAGATCAAGACAATCATTGACAGTAAGGACATAAAATAAATAAAATTTAAAGGTTATGATTTTAAAAGTAAAGCACAGAAAGCCTGTCATAAGCCTGTGATATGCATCACGAATTGAATCTAATTTGCGTGGACAGACTTCACTAAAATATAAGACATAATATCTTGTAACAGTTGATATGGAGGCTGGTTCAATTGTAACTTTAACATACTTGTTTTTAATAGGAATCCATGAGAAACAGTAACGTATGTATAAAAAAAATCTTCTGGAGCGATATCGAAGCCAGTTGCAGACATCATACTTAGTACGTGTTCAACTGGAAAGCAACAGATTTCAACACATTAACTTTCAAAATCACCATCTTCGACACTTCTGCCGAAAGACACCCAAAGCTGAACAATTGTCAACATTTCGAGCGCTGCTGTGCATCGCACTTACACGCCAGCAATAACATTACAGATGACACGATACTTAAATCTTAAAAGCTTGTAGAGAGTACTGTTATAAGTAAGCGAGAAATTTTATGACAGTCGATGAGAAAAGTTGCTTCTGGGCAGCGATTGACTTCGTTACCCAGTTTGTCACTAAGTTTTACAGACAAGCAGCGTTTGAAATACACGCCAGCCATAAAATTTCAGTTTGGATGCAGTTTTTGTGCAGTTGTTTACAGCGCTTGCAACTGGCTGACAGTTTCGTTGCAGTTATGGCAACTGCAGAAAAACTGCAAATTTGCAGGTGGGGTCCAGTCCTAATGCAGTCCATTTGTTTAGACCCTAAGTTTAAATCGTACTGTACACAGGCAGACCTTTGACAGCGAGACACAGCAACGGTTTGTAGTACTATCCCAATTCCCCCGCTACCACTTTCAAATCTAGGTATGCAAACCAAATAATTATAATCGTCATGACAGTAAAAGAGCATTCATCAAATAAAAGATTTAGCGTTGATTCTGTTAAAATAATTTACCAAAACTGGTTTAAACTTACCAACAGCAAAAGAAGCAACAAATACAGTAATAAAAATTGTCCTCTTTTTTATTTTTACATCAGGAGGAAAATCGAGTGCTGCATTAGTTTCCATACTCAACCAGTATGACGAAACCTTTCTCCAAGAATGCACGAACTTTGATGACAGGAACAGAGACATTACTGCGTTGGCATAGAATATGGCACCTGAGAGGCGACCGATTAGCCCAGCTGAAAGTTATATAATGAATGGTTATGTTACGGCTTATCACTGCATATAGAAGGTTTGAAAGTTCACAGAAAGAAAGGCATTTAAAAGTTGCTGTAAACCTCAAGGTTGTTGGGATAAACTAATGGTAGAATACGCAGCAAGGGGATAAAGCTTATGTCGAGTCCTGAGTGAAACGAGGGGTTCAAACTGCCCGCTGTTCAAAGTGAAAAGACGAATACAGGCTTATCCCAGAGCAGCATACTCTACTTTTCACACCTTCTGCGAGACAATAAAAAGCTGCTTTTTGTATTGATTTGAATATTGTATTTGATGCTTATTGTAGATCTGAGCATCGAATAAATGCACCATAGGCTGCTTAACTTTCGAGTTTGTGCAAAATGTTGGAAATAAATTATAAGTCTTGCCTCCTAGTTTTCTTTTTCACCATTGAACAAAGAATATTCCGTATCTGTGTTTTGATTTTTTCTGCTAAATATTTATTATTAATAATCTCTAAAGCGCCTGTTCTGATAAACTCTTGAGTAAAATCACTATCGGTCGACATTTTTTGTCAATACTAATATTGCAAAAAAAATAACTGATAACACAGCACCAAATACCTTCGTTTGTTTCACATTCTTTGAAGCCGCGCCTTTTTTTTCAGTTTTGCTGATAGTGACTGTTTCGTCATTAAACAAACATCAACATCTTTATAATGCCCTGAGGGCATTTTTTACTGAGAGTTTTCCACGAGTTTCCACACGTATTTGACGTTCAAGGTAGACTAGTAGAAAATGCCTAAGGCATTAAGTTCGCCTTTGTGACTAACTTGACTTAATGTCCTACGTCCCCTGAATGGCGTAAAGGGTGTCGACAGTAGTCCTCCATTGCAATCGGTCCTGACCTTCATGCTTCACCTCGCTCCACGTCATACCGATGCTCGTAGCTTCCGCCAACACGGTGCGACGCCAGGTTTGACGGGGACGGCCACGATTTCTATTGCCTCGGGGATTCCAATCCAGATGTCTTTTGTGACCTTCCATGTTTCATACCCGTAAAGCAGCACGGATTTGACCCGAAGATTTTGAGTTAAATCCTTTGGGTCAGTTTCGGCGATTGCCAAACGGGTCTCAGCTGCGCGAAGGTAGCTCGTGCTTTGGCTATCCTTGAAGCGATGTCCTCTTCAATACCTCCTGTTTCTGACACGACGCTCCCGAGGTAAATTAACTTGTAGACGCGTTCCACTGACTCCGTGCCAATCAGCAACGGTGAAGCATTCCTCACACCAGATCTCATATGGGTCTCTCTTGGGTATTCCGAGTGTTTATTTTTAGTCCCGTTTCTGCAACTTCCTGGCTTAAATCTTTCAGTTAAGCTTGCATGTCAGCGTGGGTATGACTAAGCAGGCATAGGTCATCGGCGTAATCCAAGTCCTCTAAGACGTTGGATAATCCCCACTCTACCCCGCGGCGCTTGTTGTCGAAAACGCGAAGCAAAATCCCGTCAAGAACGACTAAAAAGAGGAGCGGTGAAAGGAGACAGCCTTGGCGGACACCTGGATGTACTGCTATATCATCCGAGATGAGGCCGTCGTGATTTACTATACATGAATAATTCTTGTATATACTCTCCAAGAGACGGACAATTTTCGGTGGCACTCCGATGTCTAGTAGGCGGAACCAGATGACCACTTCAGCGTATCAAATACCTTTTCTAAATTGACAAAGGTGAGATAGATCTACCTCTACCATTCTGATGCCTGTTCTAAAATGATACGGAGAGTGATAATCTGATTCGTGCACGAGCGGTTCGCGCAGAAACCAGCCTGCTCTTTGCGTAGTAGAGGATCTACGGCCTTCGTTATCCAGGATAATCTTGCAGAAAATCTTCGACGGAATTGAGAGCAACGTAATACCTCTCCAGTTATCATTGACTAAGATCTCCCTTCTTGGGTACAGTTATCAAAAGACCCTTGCTCCATTCGTTCGGAAGCTCTTCGGTGGCCCATATCCTCTCAATAGAGAGGCGTCAAAACGCTGACGGCGGAGGATAAGTCAGCTTGTAGCATTTCCGCAGTTATCAGGTAGAGTCCTGGTGCTTTGCCTGTCTTCAGAGAGAGGACTGCTATTGCAACTGCCGAAGCTGACGGTGGTTCCGTGTCGATGTCGAGAGGCCGGGATAGTATAAAACTGACCTGCAGCGCATCAGGTGTTGATGTTGCTGACAAACGGAAGACCTCCTTAAAGTGATAACACCAGCGTAAGAGCTGCCCTTCCAACGTCACTATGAGCTGACCGTCCTTAGACTTGATCGGCTTCTTCTTATATTTGCTGTTACCTGCCAAGTTTTTGGTAGCCTTATACAACTCCTTCAGGTTACCGGTGTTTGCAGCTTGTTGAGCACGATCAGCAACCGCCGCCTTTGTACTTGTGCATACAGTTTTAAGAAATTAATCACTTTAATCCCTTGCGAGTTTCATAAAACTTTCCCAAGGGGAAAGTTAAGTTAGTTCCCTTACTTTACGTTGAGATTGCATGATATGTATGCATGTATGCAAATGGTGTGAAAATAATTATTACGTATTATTATGACTAAAATAAGAATGAGCCAAAATAACAAATTGGCTAAACAAAGAAAACGATTCTTGTGCCACAGAAAAGCCCAGAGCCTGGCACTAAAAGTACGTAAAATTGAACATACACATAATTTACTCAGAAACAAGGTTACCGAATCGTCAGAATATCATTTTGATATCATTGTATCAAGGTTTTTGTCTCTAGCCCGATCCTAAAGAATATTCACATGAAGTAACTGCTTTACTTACTATCGGAAGCTTTCATAATCCACCCTCCCAGCACGGTCACAATTCTCCAGATGGCCACACATTCCGTGACTAATAGCAAAAAAAACAATACCAAACACCAGCCGAAAGCCAGGTTTAGTCCAAAGCCTGAGATGCCGAAATAGCGGGCCTTCAAGAACACACAGTTCAGTATTGGAAGAAAGTCCTGAAAAGAAAGCATAGTTAGCTTCCTTATAACTTAAAGGTTTGGTAATTAGCATATTGATCGATTTTACCGTGTTGATTGTTATATCAAGAAGGAAACAGTGAGCAAGTTATAATGTTTTCTATGTGGACAGAAAAAATCAATTTCCAGATATAACAACCTTATTGGGAGTTATATGTTTGAACCGTTTGGGGTACAAAGCTCGTCGACTCTTCACGTGACCAGAGAACTGGCCTTTTCTTCGGCCAGAGATTCAGCATTGCCATCCAACGTGGCAATGCTGCCAGTGTTCTGGGCACGTTTCCCGTTGACATCGATGTGGGCGAATTTTTTGATGCCGAATGAGGTCTTTTCCGTCTCCCTTTTGTATTTGTATATAGGTTTATTTTTGTTTTTAGAATTTTCAATTGTATATATTATGTTAATAAAAGTTATTTCCAGATTATTTCTATCAAATCTTTATCAGAATTCTGCCTACAGTCCTGCAAGATCGGATTGATGCAATCCTTACCCTAGGACCACTTCTGCTTATAATATGAATGTGAAGGATTGGATGTTTAGTGGTTTGTTATTCTATCACGCTACGGGATAACATTCAGTAAAAGAGTAGATCGTGACCAGGTTTATATTTTAAATGGAGTGACTACCCATCTGACCTTCACAACTCAATATTGGTTAAACATGACATTGATAAGACTGGTTGTCAAGGTTTTGGATTTTGACAGTCAAAGATCTGTAAATGCCAGCCGAGACCAACATGTTACCCGAGGCACGGAGAGGTCTTTTTAAGTAACGGATGGTCACACAGCTGGATGATATATGATACAAAATGGTCTTACATCATATTTCTTCTTGTTGAGTTTCACGACTGATTTCCGAGGCATATTATATTTCTCGCTTTCTGCAGTTCGTATTCCTCTAGCATTTAAATTAGTCACGCTGAAAATCAAGTTTTAAATTACGGTTTTATTTAGTGCGAAGTAGTAAAATGTTTATGTTGGAGAAACGGCACTAAAACTTTTGTAGTTAAGAGTTTAGCACTTGATTACGCTTTACTGAATTGGAACCCTTTCTAAATATATACCTACTAAAATAATTGACGACAAAATTAAGAGCGAAGTTATTAATCCTTTTATTCGCCAAATAAGAACAAGAAATGTAAAAATAAAGATAGAAGAAGAAAACATAGCTATAGAATGGTACACGATAGGACTCATAATCCCAATATTCCGTAGGTCTATCAGAAATATCCTGACCATCAAGTTCTTTTGCTTACCTATCCTGTAAATATGTATGTATCCCATCTTGCTGATAAAAATCCTTAGCACATAGAATGAATCTATTACAATAGCAAAGAACAAAAAAACTAGTAAAGCTAGTTTTAGTAATACTTTTCTAGAACGGCCAGGAAATTTAAAAAAATTGTGTAAGGTAACAAAAAATACTTAATACTTACTGAAAAGCAAATACCTCCAGTAGAAACTAGTACTTCACTCAGTGTTTGGTCCCTATATACATTATGGATACTTAGAGACATTGTATTTTCACCTTCACTCTACTATGTAGCATCAATAATATATGATACTTTGTCCTGAAGAGTCCGCATTTATTATGAAAATTATTGTTTTACAAATCCGAATCGCATGTCAGCCATAATTATTGAAATATCAAACAAAAGTTCCAATACCATAAACATACACACCATTTCAGCTTTAGATGTCCTCGAAATAAAGGTAAATGTTGTATGTACGGATTGAATGTGTAAATTTTTACATAAAATGAATACTTTGAACCTATTTAGTAAGAATGTCATGTTATTATATGCCACAATTTGTATAGACACAAATTTTGATTTTATCTTTCGTATACACTGGTCAGAATATATAATTACATAATTCTGATTATTTACACGAAAGAAATATGCAATTGTTGCATTACAATTAATGGGGCGCACGGTTGGCGCAGTGGTTGAGCGATTGACTGCTGCGCTGCGTGTCGCGGGTTCGATTTCCGCACGGAACAAATATTTGTATGACCTATAGATAGTTGTTCCGGCTCTGGGTGTTTGTGTCTGTGAGTTTATATGTTTGTAAACGCACCCACGATACAGGAAGAAATTCCTAGTGTGGGGCAACGTTTTTTTTTAAAAAAAAAAAAAAATATATATAAACATAGACAGGTAAGCAGGGTAAGTAGCGCACTTAGGTAGTGGTAGGTAGATAGGTAGCCAGTTGAAGGGAGCGAAGCCGCGGGAGTCAGCTAGTTTAGATATAAATTTACCACAGAGGTTTAATGTTTCCCATTAATTTTAATGTAAAATGTATGTAGTAGATCAAAAAGATACTGGCTGAAAATAAAAATCGTCTGTATAAAACCAATTAGGTAAAAATGCGCCATCTTTGTACCATTGTAAAACTTTGGTAGGTAGGTACTTCATATTAAGCAAAAAATATATAAAAAAATGGAAATAGATGAGAGGTAGATTGGTAGTTGAAAGAAAAGTAGATTACGCACCTCGGTAAAGTGAGTAATTAAAGCACTCGTGTTAATTTAGTTCCCTCGCCTGCGATCGCACCAACATAACACTCATGCATCAATAACTCACTTTGCGCTCGATGCAACAATCTACTTTTATACTACACCTGCTCGGAAAGTACCTTGATACTTTATCAAATTTACGGTAGAAAGTACGTCATTGCATATCGAACAAATATGCGGCGAGAAAACGCATCTGAGCGGGAGAGAAAAGTGTATGAAAATCCATTTCTTACGTGGTTTTTCTTTTTTAATTTTGGGTAAGACTATGCGCTGGTAACCTAAATATCAAAAGACAAAAAGTTTTTACAGTGAGTTTTTATCTCCAAGTTCGCAAAATGACACTGGCCACTATAGCTGTGTGTTGGATGGTGTCAAACAATTTGAAAAAAGAACATGTGAAAATTGCAGACGCCATTGGCCCCATTTTCAATTTGTGTGTTGTTTGAGGATTCAGTTTTAATTAGTAAAGATTTAATTTTTTATTTTCCTCGTAGGTGTAGTATAAAGTACTATGTATCACTCGAGAGAAAGTGCGATTCCCGATCTCGGGTGTTTTAAAGCCCTCGCCTACGGCTCGGGCTTCAAACGATACCCTCAACGGTAATCGGTCACTTTCTCCTCTCGGTGAACAATGTACTATTAAATATTAGTTGTTATATTTACTAACTGAACATCATTACTGCCTTCTTCATCAAACTGAATGAGCACGAGTTTACGAACGAGTATGATCGCACCCGCCATCTGCAAAATATAAAAGAAATGAGTCTTGTTGAAATTTCACATAGTGTCTTGTTTTACTCTCATAAAGCTATGCAAAAGCCATTAACGGCGCGACTGCAACGCGAGACCGTGGCACGTCACCGAGGCAGGAGACGCGCGACACCACGTATCCTTAGGTTTTGTATGGGAGTGAGATCACGCGCGAGATCGCGACGCACGACGGAATACCGCTAGCCTGTGGTCTTGCTCATGGAAAAGCGATATCACGCGTCGCCCTTGAAATGTCCGAACAATTTGTCTTTGTTCGACTTGTTTGATCGACTTCGATATTAAAAATGATATTTTTGGCTTCTAGTTGTATGTAATTCGTTGATAGCCAATCTTTGTTTATTTTTACTAATTAAATATTATATCGTCGAAATCTTCTATAAAAGTAATTTGATAACTTGGCTTGATATTGCAATGTGGAATAATAATTTTCAACAATATAACAAATTTTAACGCCTCTGCAGCAGAAGGGCAGATAAGCAAAATCCCGGAATAGCAAAATCCCAGATTCGCAGAAGGACAGATTTGCATAATGGCAGAAGTACAGACCCACACAGAAAACAAAAATAAAATTGAATAGTCACAATTCAGTTAGAGTGAACAGGCTTCTTCTGGGTAAGCTCACTCCATCGTAGACTCTGTCTCTGTCACCTCTGACCTAGACTAGAGTCAAGAGCAAACCCATCTTATATAAAAAAATAAATAAAAAAAATAAGACGAATTAATTCGTTTTTGTAACTTTGGCCAAACGTATCAAACATTCTATTGCAGAAATTTTGTCATTGATCAAACTGCAAATGCATGTCACATTGACTTATTTAAATAGATTTTCTTAACCATTTATAACAATTAAAAGTGGCCATTCAGATATATAATGCAAATAGGTCACAAATTGATAATAAGGTTACTAGGATTTGTAACTTTTTTGGCGGCGACAGTACATTATCTGCCATTATGCAAATTTGTCTTTCTGCGAATCTGGGATTTTGCTATTCCAGGATTTTGCTTATCTGTCCTTCTGCTGCAGAGGCATTTTAACGACTAAAGTCAAGGAGAGTTTGTTTGCGACACCGTTAAGGACAACATTTTACTAAAAAAACTCAAACCCGCATATGAGAGACAGGCTTACTTCCAAAGATAACCCAAACAAGATGTGGGCGGCCGTACGTAATATTCTTGACACCTATAATAAAACACCCCACCTCCAAACATCCGCCTAAAAATTACAGGTGACCAAGACGTGTCAGTCAATACCGTAAACAGATTATTTGCTAATGTTGGCAGAAACCTGGCTAACAACATTGCACAAAATTTTAGCGGCACCCAATGCATTCCTCCGCACCCAATCCCAATTGTTAACTCTATAGCCTTACTGGCGGCCGACGAAGAACAGGTCGACTATAAAAAATATCCGCGCAGACAGTGCCTCTGGCTGGGATGGCATCTCTCCTAAATTGTTAAAACTCACTAGTCACAAACTGTTACCGACCTTGACACATTTGTAATCTCGCACTATCCACCGGCATTTTTCCTAAGGCCCTTAAAAAAGCCATCGTCCACCCGATTTATAAAACAGGTGATAGAGACAGTGTTAACAATTATTGCCCAATTTCTGTACTGCCAGCAATTGCCAAAATTCTGGAATGAATTATCCACAAAAATCGTCTTAATTAACTAGACAAATATAAAATAACTAGCTGTTGCCCGCGACTTCGTCTGCGAAGCATTAGTAATTCGAATTGCTTATTTTTTATATCGCGGCTTTATATTGTAGGTTTTCCATACAAACTTCTACCCCTCTTTCCACTCCCTTGAGTATGATTTCCGTAAGTATGTTTGGATAAAAACTATCCTATGTCCTGCCAGGGTCTCAAAATATCGCCGAACCAAATTACATTTAAATCGGTGCAGCGGTTTAAGCGTGAAAAGGTAGACAGAGAGACAGACAGAGTTACTTTCACATTTATAATATTAACTCCGCCCGCGACTTCGTTCGTGTGATGGCAACCAAAAATAAGCTGTTATTAAACCAAATAAAAATGTGGTTTTGTAAAGTTCTACGGTTTATAGGTTTGGGACGATACGTTATTTGACTTAAAGAATAATACATTTTAGGTTACCGCTACAAAGTAAAATAGGGTATATTAAGTTTTAAGGGGCGGATTTTTTCTCTTTTTAATTTTTTGTTTATTTTAGTTAGATTACTCAGTAAGATGTCTCAAAAAAACTAAAATCACTTAACCCTATCAGGGGGGAGGTAGTTTTAAAAAACGTACAAACAAATCAAAACAACATCATACAAACAAATTACCCCCTTTTCACCCCCTTAAAGGTTGACAGTTCAGTGGTGACTGCGATCCGGAAAACGCAAATTAGGAAGTCCGACCTGGTCAAGGCTGCGAGAGTCCGGTGGATGCGAAACGCACAGGACCGATCAGTGTGGCGGCGCTTGGGGAAGGCCTATGTTTAGCAGTGGACGTTATTGGGCTGACATGATAATGATGGTGAAAGGTTGATTTTCCGCAAATTTCTTCTTCGTGCTCCCCTAGATCCCACATCATACATCAAAAACGAAACCTTGTCCAGTATGATTCATAACAAACTTTAACACCCACTTAATCCTATTTTGGAGGGTAGTTTCGAAAAAATATAATGACAACCTTTTATTGTTTACTTACGTTGGTATTTATGTCAACTATCAAGTTTATTAACCCAAGACATAAAATTCTTTATCACCTGTTAAATCGTATTTTGGAGGCAGTTTCGAAAATCTATTAATATCAACCTTTATTGTTTGTTTAGGTTGGTATTTTTGTCAAGTATCAAGTTTATTAACCCAATAAATGAGAATTTTCAAAAAACTTTAACTCTCCCGTAAATCTGTTTTGGTTAGTTTCGAAAAACTAATAATAACAACCTTATAATTTATTTAAGTTAGTATTTGTGCAATGTTTCAAGTTTAGTAACCCATGAAATAAAATTCTTCGATACAAACTTCAATACCCCCTTATCTTATCCCCTTACTTGTGAGGGTAGTTCAAAAAACTAATAAGTCAACCTTTTATCATTTACCTAGATTACTATTTATGCCAAGTTTCAAGAGTATTAGCTGAAGGAATTAAATTTTTCATACAAACTTTGTCCCCCTTTTTCGCCCCTTTAGGGGAAGAATTTCGACAAATCCTTTCTAATCGGATGCCTACGTCATACAAGAACATACTCTCCAAGTTCCAGGTCTCTACGATCAGCGGTTTAGGCTGTGCGTTGATCCGTCAGCCAGTCATTCAGGACAAAGCATTTTATATGTATAGAAGAAGATATTTTTTTTATATGTATAGAAGGGGCAGAAGACTGGTCGGGTTTTTTGAGACGCATAATTTCGGGTGGCCCAAAAATTTCTTTAGTATGAAAACGAATGCTGCTTAAATTACGCGACACAACACAAAAACCTAATACAGCGTAAATTACGCAACACTAAAACGTCACTCACAACTATGTTTACCTGAGACAAACGGTCCAGTTCGGTAGTTCCCCGTATTAGTGCCATTGGATTCTTCAAAGAAACTTTAACACCCCTAAATCGTCTTCTGGGGATAATTCCGAAAAACTAATGATGCCAACCTTTATTATTTTGCCAAAGGAATAAGATTTTTCATACAAATAAATGTCTCCCTTTTATGCCTTCAAAAGTTGAATTTCCAAAAATCCCTCCTAAGTGCTCCCCTACATCTTAAAAAGAAGCTATGTGCAGTACAAGTAATCAAAAATCTTTACCACCCCGAAAGCGTATTTTAAGGGTAGTTTCGAAAAACTAATAATGAAAACCTTTATTGTTTATTTAGGTTGGTATTTAAGCAAAGTTTCATATTTATTGAACCAAGAAGTTAGATTCTTCAAAAAAAATAACATCCCCTAAATCGTCTTTTGGGGGTAGTTTCAAAAAATAAAATTAGCAACCTTAAGTTTAGTATTTGTGGCAAGTTTCAAGTTTATTGACCCTAAATATCAGATTTTTCAAAAACACTGTAATACCTCCTAAATCGTCTTTTGGGGGTAGTTGCAAAAAACTAATAATGACCACCTTTATTGTTTATTTAGGATGGTATTTATGTCAAGTTTCATGTTTATTCACCCAAGAAATCAGATTCTTCAAAAAATTTAACATCCCCTAAATCATCTTTTGGGGGTAGTTTCGAAAAACTAACAATGAAAGCCTTTATTGTTTATTTAGATTGGTATTTATGTAAAGTTTCAAGTTTATTAACTGAAATAATAAGATTCTTCAAAAATAAATTAACACCCCTAAATCGTCTTTTGGGGGTAGTTTGAAAAAATAATAGTAGCAACCTTTATTATTCATTTAGATAAGTATTTGTGGCATGTTTCAAGTTTATTGATCAAATAAATCTGATTTTTCCATACAAACTTCAACACCCCCTAAATCATCATTTGGGGGTAGTTTTGAAAAACTAATAATGTCAATCTTTATCATTTACTTAGAATACTATTTGTGCTAAGTTTCAAGAATTTTGGTGGAAGGAATTAGATTTTTCATACAAACATTCAACCCCCTTTTTACCCCCTTAGGGGTAGAATTTCCAAAAATCCTTTCTTAGTGCTCACTTACGTCACTTGAAGAACCTTTCTGCCAAATTTCATGCTTCTAGGTTTAGCAGTTTTGGCTGTGCGTTGATTGATCAGTCAGTCAGTCAGTCAGTCACCTTTCGCTTTTATAGATATAGATTGCGGCGAGTACGGCTTGCTTCAGTAAGGGTGTAGCCACGGAACGGAGGATGCCATATCATCACTACTGTTCTCCGTTGATAACAAAATCGACAATAAACAAATGCATAGGCATCTTCTTGGACTTGTCCAAGGCCTTCGATACTGTCTCTGTCTGTACTTTACTCGGCAAGCTGGAACGGATTGGCATACGTGGCATAGCTTTCAAAATACTTCAGAACTTTCTTTCAGAACGAACCCAGTAAAATTGGCAATTACATCAGTGGTGAACAATTACTTGATTTTGGCGTGCACCAAGGAAGTCTACTCAGTCCCCTCCTCTTTCAAATCTATGTTAATGATCTTCATCTACTCAACCTCCCCTCTACTCACATTATAGCTTGCTTACGCCGATGATACTATTTTACCGTCCAGTGGACCCGACTGGAAAACAGCTAGGGAGGATGCCGAAAAGTCTTTGAGACGGGTTATGTTCTGGCTAGGTAATAATAGCTTAACTCTGAATGTCGACAAAACCAACTTTATCACCTTTGGTTCCTGGCTATTCACCCTTCCATCAAAACTACAAATTAAAGCCCATGTTTGTGATGACCGTGTCCAAAACAATCTCTACCCATGTCAGATTGTGACAAGAGCTTCGTCCGTAAAGTACCTTGGCCTTTACTTAGATTCCTTTCTCTGCTGGAAAACCCATATCGAATCCCTGTCTGCACGCACCAGAAAGTTTCTTTACCTTTTTAAAAACTAAGAACATCTGCCTACAAAGTTATCCTGAAAATGGTATACACCGCCCTGTGTGAATCAATACTAAGTTACTGAATCGTTGCATAGACTGGTGTAGCTAAAAACAATTATCTTAAAAGCGGCAAGAGCCCAATGAGCGGTAATAAAGGTACTCCTAAGCAAACCATTTAGATATCCCACTCAACAAGTTTATTCCAAATTTAAGGTGCTAACGGTTCGGCAAATGTATGTGTTTCGTGCAACACCACGAACTCATAAAATTACTGTTCCTAATGGAGAAAGCAGCCCTACGATCAGAAGATAACCTATCCTAACATATACCCGACACTGCGACGCTTGACCGAGGTCACCTCGGTCACGCGTCTCAGTCTCGCATCTCGGTTGCGCGGTTAACTTGTACCTTTAGACATACTTCTGGCTCAAATTAAATGACAAAGATAGCAAACTTCGCAGTCGTTATGGATGTCGATACCATTCTTCAACCAATCTCCCTAGCCTTTTAAGAATTAAGTTGCGGTCGGCTTCCAGTCTAACCGGATGCAGCGGAGTACCAGTATTTTACATGGAGCGACTGCCAATCGGACCTCCGCAATCCATTAACTGAGTAACATGATACCTAATCTTAGATAGACTGGTGGCAGATTTTAGGCTTCTGGCTATCGACTAACAAAGATCTTTAAATGACAAAAATCAAAAAAAAAAATCAAAATCATTTATTGGTTTGCAAACATGGGTATTTAGTACATAGATGTTTAAATATATAAGAGTCCTCCATGCTCTACCGTCACATGGGCATGCAAAACATATTATTTAATTTATACAAATTAAAATATTGGATTATAATTATAAATATCAATGAGAATCAAATAATACAAATTAATGTCAATCACAGTAAAATGTCATAGTAATACATTAAGGTCATCATGGTTACAATAAAAATAAAAATGTCAAATGGTATAAATAGCATGTCAATCAGTCAATGATTCATCATTAAGGAAGTCGTCAATTGTGTAATAACTTTTTTTAATTAATATTTCCATTAGTGCCCTTTTAAATTTCAATAAACTCATAGTTTTAATAATATTAGGTACTTTGTTATAAATGCGTGGGGCATTGCCAAAAAAACTTTTTTGCATTAGTGCTGTTTTACATTTAACTTGACACAATTGATTCACATATTGAGTTCGTATTGGATTCCTTCTGACTGCCGACAATTTTTGAAATAGATGTGGATTGTTTTTCACAAATAAAGCCGTTTCAAATATATATAAAGACGGGAATGTCAATATTTTCATAGATTTAAAGTAAGGAAGACAGCTATCTGTGGTCTTAAGACCGCACATTGATCTTATGCATCGTTTTTGCATCCTAAATACAAGCGCCCTATCAGTAGACTGTCCCCAGAAAATAATACCATACCGCAAAACGGAGGCAACTAGTCCGTGGTATGCCGTTAAGAGAGCCCGACTATTGACTTTCTTTGAAAGTTGAAAAAGGGCTTATGCTGATTTATACAGTTTTTTACACACTTCTTCAACATGAGGTTTCCATGTCAGTTTGTTGTCGATCACTATACCTAAGAATTTAGCTTTATTTGCTTCGTCAATGTCAGAGCCTTGGTAGGTAATACTAACGTTTGGGTTTTCAAAGCGTTGATTAAAGTGCATAACTTTTGTCTTACTTAGATTTATTACTAAAGTATTATTATGTAGCCAATTTATAATGTCACTTAAACAAGTATTATTATTTTTCGAGACATAAGTAAACGGTTAGTCGACTGTTCACGTGACCAGAGGGCTGGCCTTTTCTTCAGCCAGAGGATCAGCATTGCCATTCAACGTGGCAATGCTGCCAGCGTTCTGGGCACGTTTCCCATTGACATCGATGTGGACGAATTTTTTGATGCGCAATGAGCCCTTTTCCTTCTCCCCTTTGTATGTAATTTTGTTTTGTTATTAGTCATAAGATTAGAAATATTCAGTTGTATACATTATTTATCAATAAAGTATTAATGTCATTCCGATAGTTATTTACATTTGTACACTTTACTATGGCTGTACTATCATCTGCAAAGAGAACCATTTTGTTTGATGTTACTTTTGGGAGATCGTTAATATATATTAAAAAAAGAGGCGGCCCTAGTACACTACCTTGTGGGACACCATATCTTACATGTCTCGGTTTTGATACACAAATCGTCTCTAATTTAGTCTTTGGACATATTCTAGCAATTTCTGTACATTGAAGTCTATTACTCAAGTACGATTCTATTAGCTGTAGGACGTTTCCCCTTACACCATAACTATGTAATTTTTGTAGCAGAATCTTATAGCCAGGACCAACGGCTTAACGTGCTTGCCGAGGCACCGAGGAAACTCGCTATGTAAAGATGGTTACATATCCACGGACCACCCTCAATAAGCGTTGCTTAACTTCGAAGTTCCGTCATTACCTGAAACTTCGCTAAAATCATGCGAATACGCAGGAGGAGTTACGATACGGAAGTTCTGCTACTGCCCTATTTCTAATTCTGCCCTGTTAATTATACTTGCAGTAATTGTCACTTTTGGGGGCTTCACTTTTGTTTGCAAAAATGACATCTCAGGGGGCTACATAAAAAAAAAAAAAAAAAACATCTCTTGTTTTTTTTATTCAAAACATGTTTTTTATTTAACGAGAAACGCAGGACTTACAAAAAATATTGATTTTGCTAAGAAGATCTGCAGCACTCAGCATGCGCTAGAAGGTTGTGCCGTACTAGCTACGTTTACTGTAACTCCATTTGGCATAAAAGTTTTTTTGCAATGAATACTAACTAAAGTCAAACGCAGTATTCTCCAGTGCGTTTGAGTGTAGCGAGTATAACAAAGTGCTACTCTTGCGCCGCTAAAACTAAACGCAGTATTCTACAGTAAATAATTTCATTGTGATAATAAATCTAATGTAGAAATATTACAACAACTTATCTATTATCTACCTATATATATTTATATATTATGTATCTTAGCCACTTAAATATATAATAGCTGAAGCACAAATAATATAATACTAGCATAGCCGAAGTAAAAGCTTACAAACAATTGTAACTAGTACCAGGCATAAAAATAGGACATGATTGCTTACTAGAAACGCAGTTTTGAACACTTGCTAGGTGATTTTGCAGTAATTAACACAAATACTACATTTGTCCCTAGTGAATCTGAAATACTCACAAGCCCAAATGGTAGATGAAAATGCAGTACTGCGCATTTTGTCCAAATGAAACAGTAAAGGAAAAATAAGTCAGTAGAAAGCTTGATTTTTCTTATTTTTTAGGTACAATTCAAAAGTTATATAACATTGACGTATTGCTTAGGTATGAAAAAATAACTTTACCGCGTTTATCTCCAAACTGCCATTTTGCAAGTACTGTGTTTGCAATCAGAAGGACTGAATTGCGGTCACATGAGGCAAATAGACGGAGGACCAAACGAGCTGGAAGTTTTGTACATTTGCAGCATTAACGTACCTATCTACTGTTTTTTGGTAGTTTGTGTTTCTTGCTGGTTTAGGATAGTTTTAAAGACCGTTAGTAATGGTCGAGGTGTGTATTGTTTAATTCATTCACCGGGACTTTGTCGAGGTTCATTGCCTCGGCGCTTTTCTAGTGCTCGCCGTGGTTGATTCTGTCTTTCAGGCGTTAGGTTTGAAAATAGTGCAGCGGGATTGGCCATTTTGTTTTATTATTTTGTATTTTTTACCTTATCCAATCTCAAAACTTTCGTCTAACAAATATCATAATTAGTAGCAATACACAGTTTGTTATTATAATTAAATGACGTGATTGTTAAAAATAAGCCATGAATAATTTAGAAGTATAATGCGTGGTCAGCCCAGTCAGAGATGGTGAGATGAGTTTCTTTAGTAATATTTAGTCTACAGCACTTTTAAAAATTGTCAGGTTTTAAATTAACTACATTAGTCCATATAAATCAGACGTTATGAATGCCTACGGCTGTTCTAAAAATTAACACATAATAATTAATAGTACAAGCATTAAACACGTTAAGTTGCATTACACAGGTTCGTGTGTAAACACTTACAATGTTTTTCTTACACTATTGGGCCCTAATAATGGATTAAGTGCCGGCAAAATGTTTGTAACTGAAGGAACTTGGTGCTTACGTACTATTTACTAAGTACTTTGATAAAAGTTTTGTTTTTGTTTGAAGGTGAACGTAGTAATAACATAGTATTCGCGATAGTAAGAATTATTACTTCTTGTACGGACTGAATTATTTATTTGATGATTCGTTATCAATAACCTTATGTGTGAACATAGGAAAAGGTTTATCTATGTGCCAAGTTTCACTCGAATCGGTTCAGGAGTGTTTGTGCGATTGAGTAACAAATAGGCAAACATTAATACTCATTAAGTTAATTATAATTAGAATAGTTTGGGTTAAAAATTATGATTCCAAGCAGATTTAGATTTAGTTAATAACACACTAGCAGATGGATGAGCTCATGTTAAATAGTATTTTTAGTCCTCGTGCTTTCCGTTTACCTAGGACGTGATTTACGTGGCATCATATTGCACCAGTAGCATTGAGACGAAAAATGTGCCCCTACTTTCATCGGTTTTCTAACCATCCAAGCAGGAGCTCTGCAATTGCAATTTGAATTTCTTATTCAGACATCTCTTACACCAAAATTACATCGATTAACAAAATTCTTAATTTGATTTGAAATAAGTACGCTGAAATTGATGTTACGATTACTCGGTTCAATTTTAAATACAAATTGAAATACAAATAAAGGTTTAGACAGAGATGTTCCAAATAGCGGCAACTACATCCTTATGACTCATGGAACTTAATTTGGGTCTCATGTAATAGGAGTGAACTGATTTCCATTAACTGAGTAGGCACAAATGCAGATTTCAGGATGTGAGTTTGGTTTTCTTTTGTTATCTCTTCTACATTGAAACATGTAGAATTGATGTTATTTCCAAAAAAAGTTGCAGACAAATAAAGTAAAAGTTGCAGAAGCAGGACAGTATGATGATGCCCACGATAGACGCGTCCACCGCGCGGACCAACATCGCTTGTTCAAGTAGGCTTCTCCTAGTTTGCGCCAGGTGTACACTTTTGTAGATTCATTTTTCTTGAACAAAGAAATTTACAGGTTAACACCCTTACAATTTCATTGTTTCAGAAAAAAACATCATTGTCACAATGTCATCGATCGATTGGTGTGGTATCGTCGATCGACGTCGGTGTGGTAGCTTTGACTTGATTGGTACAGTAGGAACAGTGCATTGACGCCGACTGATCTATTTTTACATAAAAAAATGGCAGCGATTGAATGGTTTGGAAACACTCTAACTAAAGCATTTAATAATATAAAAATAGTACGATTACCACAAAACAAATATAATAAGGATGAAATGCTAAAAAAACTTTCGTACTATGCACTGATTTCCACCAACTTATGGAGAAGTTTACGTCCATTCAATAGTCAGTGCTAACTTTAAAATAAAACTGTGGCCCTATTATATATTAGTCTATGCTGTGGCCAATCTTGAAATTTTACGGTGCATTTCGTGATGCCAAAACTTTGATCAAACTTATTAAAATTGCAAAGCAATGTTATTCATTGGCAGATAAAAAATAAGTACATAGTTGTTTCAATAATTCAGTAAATGCTCTTTCTAGTTTGTACTCTTCAGACAAAGACTTCTCTTTTAAGTTTAAACTCTATCTTGATCACAAAGCAATACACCCGTACACGTAAAAAGAACTAGAACTAGTTCGATCTACCCGCAATCATCATGATTTCCCCAGAGTCTGATAAGTTTCGATATTTTGACATGGTTCACGTAAGACTTGAAGATATATTTGTTGTAGTATAATAGGGAATTGTTGAAATAATATGGATATTGTTAAGGAAATTCAGTTGAAATTATTGGTGTCTCTTGGAACTTAATTTTCTGAATTGTAGTCGATCTTCTATTCTCTTTTGTGGGTGAACATGCATATGTAAGAATTAAGGCGAGACTCACTTGCTTGCAAAATACAAAACAATACCTTGCCATATCTTGTTGGTTTAGTAGCAGAGGTGGCTTAAAACTCGGACACCAGATCCTCACACGTAAAGGTTTACTGCTAGGCATAATATTCTGGCCCCCGTACCCAGATGTGTCAAAGCTATCGTAGATCTAATGTAAAAAAGGGACAGATGTATTCAAGTCACTTACATCTGTCCCTTACGCACACTCAAAATAACCTTTCTCTAAGAGCTTATGGTCACCTCCCAGGACCGATCAGTGTGGCGACGCTTGTGGAAAGCCTATATGCAGCAGTGGACCTTTGTCAGCTGTAATGATGATGATGATGATGCTCTGCTCTGAATTCTCGAGCTGGGCAATGTGGTTAAGTTTTTATGTCATTTTCCGTCAGGATTTTTTCGATTTGAAGCAATTAATAGGGCTTGTGTCATACATATAATTTAAACATAACTGGTGAAATGTAGGTGTCTAACTCTTTGGGAGTTTGCTTACAGCCCGACCAACTTATCTGTGAAACGTTTTTGGAACTTACATTTTGAATGGGACATAAGATCGGTTTTTGTTTATTTTTTGGTGAAATGGTGACGAACTGCGCCACTCATAATACACAGTTAAGTTGGTCGGGCTGTACAGGCTTGATGTTATGTGACTTCGACAACTACCAGTCAAGTTGACAGTGTTGGAACACCACAGAGTTACCTTCTTAATATCAGTAGCACAATCAAGGTTATACTAACTTAATGAAACAAAAACATCATTCAACCATCCGGACGATTCGCAGAGTAGTCTGCATTTTACAAAGAGCTGTAAGCTCCGTGATGTTTTAGTCACAAACGCTCCATTACCAACACCTGATAAGTAGCGACATTTATAACAAAAATTCCAGGTTATAAATTCAAACGTTTTAATTGCAGCTAAATTGATCGGATGTTTTGTTTGTAGGTCGTCACCTGGTTGAAAATGTATATAACCAAGAGATAAAGATGAACCACAGATAAATACTAGCAAACAGATGACTCATCCCATACAATGAAACCATGCCGACATAACTAGCGTTTTTCGTATGATTAAGTTGATTATTTTAATAAGTACTTCTGCCACGGCTATAGATGGTGTTAGCAGCGACTTTCAAGTTAAAGGGTTTTCTCGATTCGTGACTATTTTTTCTTTAAATACAGTGACGATTTATTTTATAGCTTTTTTTTGGCACGTTTATACAGTTTTATTGTAAGTACCAAAATATGTCACAACACAAATTTAAAAAAAAATGTGGCACTCGTATGCCCCAGAAATTTAAAACCGCGCCATCTATTGGAATCAATTTCAAATGATCCGTTCAAATAATTTTTTAAATGTGAATACTTTATTGTACAACCATTCTATACGCCATTGTTGACAAATACTGTTGTCATCATCAGCGGACAGTACAGTGAAAATGCTCGTATACATTTTAAAACTCTTGAATTTTGCGGTACAATAGATACTTAGCTTTACAAAAATATTGGTGGATTGGTTTTAGAGATTTAAAAAAGAAAGCATTTTGATGACTATTTATAAACGAATATGTGTAATATAATTTAATTTTGAAATTGTATTATTATTTTGAAAATGAAACAATTATTTATTTATAGCAAGACAATATTTTTGGTCAATTTTCTGCGTGACATTTCTGGCTTCGCTTTCCAAGACAACACAGGACAAGTCCGCTTTCGAGGGCCAGCTGCTGATCTTGTGCTTTCATATTTATCAAACAGACAGCAAAAAGTGAATCTTAATGGGGTGACGTCCTCCGGGTCTCTAGTCAAGATGGGCGTGCCCCAAGGTTCAATTCTCGGCCCTTAAAAAAAGGGCATTATGGCATTCTGCTGTGGGGATCAGCAGCAGATGTTGACTCAATTTTCATCTTACAAAAGAGGGCAATCCGCGCGATCTATAAAATGGGTCCTCGCGAGTCCCTTAGAGAAAAATTTAAAGAAATCGATATACTGACTCTACCTTCACTCTATATTTTGGAATGTATTTTGTATGTCCGCAAAAATCGAGGGCTTTTCAAAACTAGAAGCGACTTAAATAATTTAAATACACGCAGTAAGCACGAAATTGTAATACCCAAATTCAGATTAACAAAAACTAGCAAGTCTTTTTATATAAACAGTATACGCTTTTATAACAAGTTGCCAAAGTCAGTTATAGAACTGACCGATGGAAAGTTCAAAAACTACATCAAACGTGTCCTTGTTAAAAAAGCATATTATAAAATCAAGGACTACGTTGAAGATAGAAATTTTGGCTTCAGCTCCTTCTGCGCATGCGGCTTCCCTGGTAACTCATAAACGGCACAAATATGTGGTTGTCTCTAACTATTCTCAATCTCATTAATTCTTAGTTTTTTTTCCTTCTTTTGATTATTCTTTTTAAAATGGTTTTCAATCATCTTCATAGCCCTTTGCTATGAATAGTTACAGCACTGATAACAATATTTGTGCCACATGTTAGATTTAGTCTTTTTTTATTTTTTTATTTTACTTTTGTATAGATTCCTTTACCGATTATTTTGTAAATGTGTGAACATTGTAGGCCTTCTAGATGCTTGTTAACTTTTTAACTCGTTTTATTTTCTTTTGTTTAAATAATATCGCACACCTAGATAAAGAGTAGCACAACTCAAAATAGTTTAGTAAATAGTTTATAGTTTTAGTTTCAAATAGTTTTCGGCGCTGATTCCGATAATTGCAATAACTCAATTTTGGATTATTTTGAGTTGTGCTACCCTTCATCTAGGTGTGCGATATGTAATCTTTTTTTTTTTTTGTTTTCTTACGACTTATTGTCGGGCCTACGTTGTCCCCACATATCTAAGTACTAATGCTGTAACAAGGAAATATTGTAAAACCAAACCATTTTTTTAAAAGAGTAACCATGGAGTTTCTTGCCGGTTCTTCTCCATAGGAAACGACCAACCCGAACCGTGCACATTGTCGACGTTTTATAAGTGCCCATGTAGGCCTATATGAAATAAAAAAAATGTTTTTTTTTTTTATTTTTTTTTAATAGATAAATTTCAGGCTAATATTGTATCTTATATTGTAACTTGATAGTTTCCCAGTTCGACAAATAAAAAAATATTGATAACACAATAAAATATTGATGCATATCGCGACATCTACACTCTTTGCGCTGTAGCATGGTGTGGGTGACAGATTCAATAACATTTTTTACGCATATACGTATTCGCATTTTTTGTAGTTTAACGTCATACCATAGTTATACCATATACCATAGTTGCCTGTATGACGTTAAACTACAAAAAAATGCGTATACGTATATGCGTAAAAAATGTGATTGAAACTGTCACCCGCACCATGCTACAGCGCAAAGAGTATAGTGTAATTTATTTCAATTTTCTATGTTAGTGCTGGGACCCCGTGGTTGAACATACAGTTAATATATTTGACTGCCATTTGTTTTTTCTTATAAATTAGAACATAGGCTCGAGACAAGGTAAAATTTTGATAGCGTTTCGCATTCCTATATATTTTTCGAACGCTATCACGACGCTTACGTTGATAGAATGCCACTTGTTTATAGCCAAAGAGGCTTTAGATGATAATATTACAAAATGGCAGAAATTGTCAAAAAAAATTGCTAGCCTTGTGCCTGACGCGAGATCCCATCTGCAATTTCCCAAGAGTTTTAGGAGATATGTTTCGAAAAAACTATGAAATCATAAAATTTATAAACCAAAAAGCCCAATCAAATTCAAATTTATAAACCAAAAACAATTTATGGCCCAATCGTGCTGCCTTTTACCATTATATTAATTGTTGTAACCCATTTAAACCCTGGTTAGATATCTCCGGAACTATACTAAAATAATGGATCTCTGAATAGATTTCTAAACTGAATGAAAAGGTCTACCGAACACAGGCTTTAATTTTAATCATTTACGCATGGTATATATTGTTGAGACAAATAGCGACATTCGGAGAAGGTTACACCACAATAGGTGGTCCTTAAACTGTAAATGAGACTTAGGCGACTGTGACTACAAACATAATTCACTTCCGAGCAAAGGCTCTTAATAAAGTGTCATTCTGTAAGCGATGCATGGCGATTATCAATATACCAAAAGATAAAGGATTGGTTACGTGACATTTCGATAGCGCTTGGCAAAAGCGGAGCGGTTACAGTTACACCGATGCGGTAACACTGGCATTTCGCGAAAAGAAGATACGTGTGTTACGCATCGTAAACACCACGATCACAGTGACCGCGGCAGTAGCTGAGTAAATTGACTCAAACACGTAAGCGATGCTCAATTATCGGTACTTATGACCTTCTTACCGTGAATTTCAATATCACCGCGTGAATATTACCGGCTCGGCTTTGCTCGGAAGTAAAGCCGTAAGTGACTACTAGCATAACGATAAACGCGTAGGAAGAACTATGGTAAGACGGGTTGATGATATTAATAAACTTGTCAGAAACATCTGTACGCAAATAGGCAGGAACGGTGTAAGACGAAGATTGTGTAAACCCTTTAATCTAATCAAAATTTAAATTATACAGAGGTAAAATTGTTTGCTAGTAAATGGCGATCTTTGGAAGATTTGACTCGATTGTGCAACTAGATACATGGCCATAGGCTTCTATCTAGTAAAAATGCACAGGACAGGATACGAGAACGAAGCCCCGAGAAAAAAGCTGGTAAGTGTATAAGGCTGTAAATGATGGTGATATAGGCACAATACCAGTAACAAATCATTAGACTGTTTGAGCAACCAGAGGATCTAGATAAGTGACATTCTATCAATGTTCTACCAATGAAACGAATCCGATAGCGATTGGTAAAATGTCACTATTGGAATGCCACGTGATCAAACCTATTAATTTCGCATTTCAACAACGCCATTGTTGATATAATGACACTGATTAAAGCCTCAATACACTGTAGATGTTAAGAAGGTTTTTTGGGTAACACGATTTTCTAGCAGATCTATAGGCTGATGATGATTACAGCGTAATGAAATAAGACAAAATAAATAAAAAGTCTTTACTATATCAGAATCCATCTGCTTCTTCTTAAGCGCAAATATCTTGGCTAGAAACCGATTCAGCCGATGATTTGTCGAACTTAACCCCATACTCATCAGGACTATCAGCTGGTCTTGCAAGTTACACAGCAGACTGGCCACAGTATTCATAAATGCTAGAAGGAAGGGCGATACTACTACACATACTGTATATTCATCAGCAAATAATCACACCTATGACGATACCAAAAGATCAAACTCAAAATCTTTGAATCGAATGTCAAATCCGTGCTGCTCTAAGGTTGCGAAACGTAACCAAATTTGTTAGCACCGTGGAACCCAAAAAATATAGACTCATCACATGTTTACCGACGGTCTGGGTTCTTACAACCATTTTGAGAGCTAAAACTACTAAACACATCGACACAATAATGCCATCATGTCGGTCTCTCAGAATGGATGTAGGAATGTATCCCGCGGTACAAAGGACCTACTCCTTGTTGATATGGTCACAAGCCAACAGGTTCGGCGTTCCCGAAAGGATTTGTTAACATGTTGAATAGATTATAAGAAGGCTCATGAGGGTGTTAGAATTGTACGCACCTTCCTGATGTCGTGTATGGGGAAATGGAACACGGTCCTTCGCTCTCCAGTATGTCAAAATATTCAGAGGAATAACGAACCTGTAATAATCGAGCGAGATACACTCCGGGGCAATAGTTTGAGTCCACTTTGGTTTTGCCTAGCCTTGAATCGCCTAGTCACGCTGCTAGATAATTTCAGGCTAGGCTATCGGTTGAAGAGAGGTGTCACGTTACATCTCACTTCCTTTACAGGGATGACCAGAAGCTCTTTGCCCCAGCAATCTTCAGCTGATGGAGCTACTGAAGGTTACTGAAACTGTAGTAGCGCCATCAGGATGGAGTTTGGTGTGGACAAGCGGTCATGCATGTAAAGCGAAGGGAGTTTGTGGAATCCGTAGGTATTCAACTCGCGGATTCCATAAACCTGAGATCTCTCTGTGCAAACGAAACCTATAAGTATTTGGGCATGTCGGAAACGTTAGGTATCAACGCTACTGACATGACTGACTGACATCTTTGAGGGAACGCTTCTTTGGCCGCCTGAAGAAAGTATTCGATAGCCTTCTTTCGGGCAGAAACAAGCGCATCTTAAACGGTTGGGTCATGCTGGTATTGATGTACTCTTTAAGCATACTCAAATGGACTCAAACTGAACATGACGTCCTGGATAGGCGGGTCCATACACTGCTGACAGTATATCAAATGCATCACCCACGAACGTCGGTCATGAGATTGTATATCCCGCGTAAGTGTGGAGGCCGAGGTTTTTTAAATGCTAAGAACCTCCACAACCGCGAGATACGCCATCTCAGGGAATATTTCCTACACGCTGACGCCGCCACACCGCTCTCCTTGGCGAATGAGAACTGGCGCAA
Organism: Orthosia gothica; assembly: GCA_949775005.1. Lineage (NCBI taxonomy): Eukaryota > Metazoa > Arthropoda > Insecta > Lepidoptera > Noctuidae > Orthosia > Orthosia gothica. The sequence continues at coordinate 23,206,779 of OX459048.1, read as the reverse complement.
GCCTGAAGTGATTGACACTAGGATGAAAAAGGCACAACCTTGTAGCGAGGATTATGCATCAGTGATTTGTTCTGTAACACTCTCTTGTGAGATTGGAGGTGCCGTACTATAGGTACGTGCCCGACCCAGTTCTCGAAAAGCGTACAAAATATCACATTGTACTCGTATCGGTCCATCATCACTGACAGGACCATTGTAGCCAATAAGCCTGATATTGTGGTGGCGGACCGAATCAAGAGGCATGCAATGATTGTTGACATAACCATCCCGCATGACGGGAACCTCGTAAAAGCTGAGAAAGATGAGCAAATCCAGTATCTTGACTTGGTTCGTGAGATTGTCGACATGTGGGATGTGGACTCAGTGCCTCAGCGTATCAGCCAATGGCTGCTACAAGCCTCGTCCAAAACCTTAGGAGGCTCTCGTTAGGCGGCTGGGTTTGATTCAGAAAGCCGTACTTCAGGAAGCGGCTCGTATTGTTGGGCGGTTCCTCTCTCTGGAGCCCTGACAGCTGGTAGCTTGGAATCTATACCCGATACCAATAATCCTCAATTTTTTGTATTTTAAATGTTTTTTTTAATTTGTTTTATAAAATATTTAATAATGTAGATAATAAGAAATTATTTAGAACAGGAACAGGTTCTTTTTAGTCGATGTAGTACTCCCTATAAGTTACACAATCCAACTTAAAAGGGCTACCACATAGACTCTCGATCGGCCCAGTTCAACGATTGTCATACACACAAATGTGTAAATCCCACGACAAGTATAGCTAACTGCCAACCCCGGCCCTGTGAATCCAATATCATACGATATCAAAGCACTGGTAGGTAAATCATTTTCTCATTATGTGGCTCGATAGCTGACATTAGTCCTTATAACCATCAAAGGGCTGGCAATATTCCTTGCATTTTTACTAAAGAATATCTTACCTATTTCCTTTGCCCAACCTTTGACTCTTGGTTTAGGTACTCATGCATATGTGTGTGTGGTGTCTGGTATACATGTTATGAATCAAGTGATTAATCAGGGTACTCGGCATCATGTACTCGTATAATGCCCGGGTAATACATTTGAAAGGTTTTTTTAACACAACACAACACAATCCTAGTGTGGGATCCAGGGAGTTTGTCAATAACTAGCACTTTAGGGTTTCTATGTAATGTATTATTGTTTTAATATTGTACTGTGTAAAAATTAACGGAATAAAGATTTTTATTTATTTCGTTTTTATTATTTATTTAAATTACTTATTTATGATTCAGCCTTATTTTTCTAAATCAGCATTATTTTTAAACGGTAATTATCTTTAGCTTTTAACTATTGCTGAAAAAAAAGATGAAATATTTTACCAAGTATACTGAATAATTAACGAAAATAATAATAAATTTACCTTATCGAAATTAAAATACTCGTAGCTTAACCAATCGAGAAATGATAACACTGCGAATCATAATTAGTTGAAGCCTAACTGATTAATGTTCCTTCGTCACAAGAGAGGCATTAATCATAGTACGAGAAACATTATTAAGCAGTTCTGTCTTACAAGTAGGTATGTGACACACCCTTGTTTTGTTGAAGCATGATAGCTAGAGCTATATTCTTCTTCGAGTCGCTGGCACGACAGTAATTTAGTTTGTTTGTCCCAAAACTTAACTACTTCCACGGCTAAATATGTGGCAGTGCACAGATCACATTTGTATTATATAACCATAATATCAGCTGAAAGACGACCGCTGCTGGACATAGGCCTCTTCCAACGCCACCAAATCGACCGGTCCTGTGCTTGCCGCTTCCAGCAGACTCTTGTGATCCTCACCATATCATCGGTCCACCTTGTCGAAGGTCTTCTAAAGCAAAGCAGTTGTATTTCAACAATCAATCGTAGGAGTTGAAATAGGTATTGAAATAAAACACAAAGATTAAGTACCTACCTTCAAAAACAAAAGCAAAGCATAGAAACACACTTTATTATTTATTTTCTTCTAACAATTAAAGCTACTTTTTGTTCTAGATAAACTTACAAAGATTTAAATCTAGATATTCCAAACATGTTCATTCTATCGCGTCAAAAGATGGAAGCCTTTCTGTTTTATTTTTGTGATAAAACATTGTAAAATGTCCAAAATGTTTGTCATTGAGCAAGTGACCCTTTTTCATGTCGACAGATTTCGGTGTCCATGCCAACAGGCACATATCCTTGACAGACTACGGTGAAGGAAAACATCGTGAGGAAACCTGGATTTTAAAGTAAATGTAAGTCAGAAATCGCCAACCTGCATTGAGCAAGCCTCGTGATCTATGCTCGTGCTTTATCTGTATGAGAAGACGTCTTTGCCTTTGCCCTGTAGTGGGACAGTTACAGGCTGGTATTATTATTATTATGCCAAAATGCGCTACCAAATTATCCGAAAAGTATGTCTGTTATTCGTTTTCGTAATTTTGGAAATCATTATCGCTTATATAATTTCAGTTTGCTTTTCGCGCGACTGTCTACGGTGAAGAAAAACTATTGACTATTGTTACTATTTAAATTACTATCTTAATTAGCACCTGATGATGCAGGTGAGACTCCTGTGAACTGCATCAGCACCAACTCATAGGTGATGATAGTTGCCGCGATCTGCAACATCAATGGTGAAAATGTAATACCTACTGACAAAAATCGAAGCATATTCACGACTGTTTATTGTCAGTGTCAAGTTGCAAACGCACCTAAAATTATCTCCTTCAGCTATTGCATTAATACAGGAAGAGTGGGCATCCGTGCCAGCAGTGGGAACATGTGAACAGCTTTTATGGTACTAAAAGTGCGAAAAAAAAACTACATAAATCGCTGCTTCTGGATTTCAATCAACAACTTTTTAGTATCGGACAGTCATTTAACTATTCGAAATATCCTATACTCAAAACATACATAGCATTTAGAAGGTCCAGTGGCCATCTGTGGACTTCTGCGCTTCTATTAGTAGGGGCGTAGCTCATGTGAGGACTCCTCACCTATTTAGAGGCAACGTCATTGCCTATTATAAGACTGGCAACAGATAACTATTTAGTTTTGGAAGGTGATCGATTGAAATCGGAACGCAAGGAAATAATTGAAGATGTTTTTTTTTAGCTTTGCTTGTCACTTCAGTACAAGCCGCCTTAGGGCAGTCATAGCCGCACAGGTTGATCTTCAATGTTAAGCGATGCTTGTCAAGGTCAGGCCGTGAAGGGGTTTGCATCTTTACATAGAGTGATTCCTCCGTGCCTCGGAAAGCATGTTAAGCCGTTGGTCCCGGCTGTCATTTGAAAATCTTTGACAATCGTTACGAGTAGTCAGAAGCAAGAAATCTGACAGCAGTCTGACCAAGTGTTACCCAGTTACAGGGTTGTGGAGATCAGATTGGCAGTCGCTCTATGTAAATTACTTGTAGTCAGCCAAATCCGATTATTTATTTATTTAAACTTCATGTACAATAGTGGTACATAGGCGGACTTAATGCCACAAGGCATTCTCTACCAGTCAACCTTTAGTCTAGTGATTAGTCTGGAGACTAATAGTATCTAGTAACTAATAATAATTAGTTAGTAGACTTACTTTGCGATTGCTGGCGATGTCAAACTGCTATATTTATAGATACCATTTAATATCTAGGCAAAATAGGGTAAAAAAACCAGTTATTCACACTTTAAGAGAATGCCTCTCCTAGCTTCGTAATCAAATGCCCTGAAAATCTTGAAATGCGCTAGCATTCAAAAATTATAATGACACCGAAGGAAATATTCTAATCTTTATTTTAAGAGTTGTTTTATCCAATGAGATAACTATCCTATTAAACATACATTTTCGCTGAATTATAAAAAGCTATGTAAAATCCTATTACTGGCATAGAAATTCTCGAAATTGGCACGTGCTCGTCCAATTATTGACTCGCAGATTCGACAATACCTTTGGGTGGTTTTGGTTGCTTCAATTAAATAATTTCACCATGGGCAGCAAAACTGAACATCACTATTAGTGAGGTTTATAATATGGTAAACGGTATTTTTAGTATTGGCACTGTGCTCAAATTTGGAAATCACTATTTAAGACCAAATTTTCAGATTGGGAATTGAATATTTACCTACTAATTATAGTGTCTTAATGTGTTGTTGCAAACAACATTGCTTCATAACAAACGAATATAACTAGCAAACAATTAGGTTAAAAACAGAGTAGATTACGTTCAGCCATTGTAAAAATATAGGAAAATAAACTTTTGTTTAATTAAAACCCGCAAAGGTTGTTAAACTTACCTAAACGATTTACGTAAGTTACGAATTTAGAAGCTTTGAAATAACCCTGCCCTAGTCATTACAAAATTGTGGTTGTGTAAATAACAGTCTTATAGTATTAATTATAGTATTTATAAATAAAAATAAAAGCCAAAATGTGACAATAATTACATAATTACGTGACTGAATGATGCACAATCACAACATATCTAGAACCATATTGTATAAATATAATTTGGACAATTTGGAAGCATCCGCTAAAAAATTGATTTTTCAACTCCACACGTAAATCTGCGTTTGATTACTATTTCATTTGATAGTTAGCGATGATGTTTCACTCAATTTAGGTTATTCACTCTTGTTAATAATATTATGGGTCTAGCAAGAGCATAACTGAATAATTCCTAACCTTTTAAAATTAATGTATTACATAATAATTGTAGAAATGTAGACATACATCGGAAAACACAGTCAGTCGCATGGCCAGCTAAAATGAGTATCTAAAAACTAACAGTGAGTGGTCATAAAAACTTAGGTCTTACCGTCAACACTAATCCCCGCTTGACGTGGAAGAACTGGAGGCCAGTCAGTGCGACTGTGTCTCCATGTATCTGATCCAGAAACCTCTCCACCTGCAATAATAACAAACTTTACTGATGAGGTTACTACTAAACGAAGGGAACGAAAGGTCCGGACTCCAGGTATCATGTAGTTTAATACCATCATGGTTTGAGTGCAGGAGAGAGATGGAGTCGGGAGCCCTTTTTTTCGCATAATGTTCTTTTTCGTAATATACTTTGGCATAACAGTTTAAAGTATTATTATTACTAGACAATTGTATCTATATAACATTAGCGAACTGTCTGCACAAGTCAATTCAATCTGTGTGATGCTGAAAGGATCACCTCAGATATAAACCGATGTACATGATTCTCATAATTATGATCGTCAGATCGTAATCATCATTACATTGTATTTGTATGGACCTGAAAAGAGACCTTAACCTTAGAGGTATCGGGTTTGTTCGATGTTCCTTCTCGAGTAGTCAATAAGGCAATTCTGGCATTATCTAGTTTAATTCGACTGTGGTTATTTGAACGAAGTTATGCAAAATTAAATATCTTTATCATTCACTAGCTGTTCCCCGAGGCTTCGCTCCCGTGGGCCACCCCACAGGACCCGTTTTTGGGATTAAACTATAGCCTAGGTCACTCAGGAATAATATAGCTTTCTATTGGTGACAGAATTTTTAAAATCAGTCCAGTAGTTTTGGAGCCTATTCGGTACAAACAAAAAAATCTTTCCTCTTTATAATATTGGTATAGATTCATCATTAATTATTATATAAAGAAGGGATGTATAGTTTATGCACAGACATGCATATGCGGGTAGGCACCTGCGGGTAGTCGGAGTGTGACAGCCAGACCGCTGAGTTAGGTATCAAATTGTTCACTAATATAATAATAATGTATTCAAGTTACCCTGTGAACACTACACTGGTCACTAGAATCAGTAAACGTCTTGGTATGTAATTAGTGACGACTACGCTAGTGGTAACCACTATTCATTAAGTCAATCAATTCAGCTTATAGCAATTAAGGTTTAGGTCGACGTGATTAGCAGGGTTAAATTGTCAAAGGCCTCTCCAAAGTTGCGGCACAACACCCGGGCCTTCTGCATCCAGTCTATCCCAGCTACCTTTTTGAAGACGTCGATCTACCTTACTAGGAAGCGTCCAAATGGTTTTTAGCAAACTGCCTTCCATAACAAAAAGGCATTAGATAATTATTATTATGTTAATTGAGTCTCACCTCCACGCAATAATTCATTGAAGACACATTATACAGCGAATATGCTGGCTCCAAGCTAGCAGCGTGAACCTTAGCCGCGGTCAAAGACACAGCCAGCGATCTCATCACCAGGAACGCAAAGGAATACACAAAGTAGATCGCATGCTCGTAACCGCCGAAAAGTCTGCAATAATAATCTATACTAATATAATTGTTCAGGGTTGGGTGAGGTTAAGATACACAAAGATGAAAGATTATAAAGATAGCTATATTTTAATAATACAAATGGGCTAACGATTAAAACTAATGAGGTGAATGAGATGAGATTGAGTAGCGCCTGATACGCTATCCGAGAGCGTACTAAGTGTTTTATTTAGGTAATACATAAAACATTCAAGCCATAGAACGCGGTATCTTAATTATGCTGATATGTTTATTATTGTTCGGTGATTGACCCGAACAATAATAAAGTGGAATAGTAAGATTGTTTTTTTTTATTATTAAACTCTGGAACTTTAAGTCGGCTTTGAAAAATTCTTGTATGGTTTTATAACCCTAATATATTTTTTTATATGATAGCCATGTTCATGAGAATGGCTATGAGGCTATCTAACATTCCGTTAAAGTTCTTAGAAAGCCTTAAATATTGATTTGATGTTGATTACATATTTGTAAATTATGTCGGCAGAAAAAACGATAGTACTAGTGTGGAATAAGCACTTAATAGCATGTCATAAAGTGAATCGCTTAGGCAGATATGGTGTTACCTGTGATCGGCACCTGAATCAGGTGTGCATCTTGGAGTTGATTTTATTCCCCCTCTGTAATTAACAATGTTTAAACGTTTTGTACGTTAAATAAGATTCTAGTTTCATTGAAATGTAAAGATTTTCGGGGTAAATAAAACTATTTTTTTTTTTTCTAAAGTAAGTTAAATAAAAACTAATGCAGTTTACTGTCTAAAACCGATTTTCGAATTGAGAATACGAAGTTGAGAACATTTGTCAAATTTTGAGGTTGAGGGTAAAATGGAGTTACTTCGTTATTTCGTTACTGCTGAGGATCACGACAACATACCACGGCCACGCTTCAAGTTTTGTGGTTTTGTGATGTGTGGATCGCCTGTACATGTTGCTTCCAACAGCCTTATTTATGTGGTGAATGTGGCGTTCGAAAAGTTCTCAATTTCATTACCCGGGGATAATTTAGAATTTGGTATTTATTATAATATTTATTAGTCTATTGTTTTAGAAATTATTTATGTATTTTATTAGTTAGGTAGTTTTTTTTTTAATATCCGAATTTAATTATTGTTCATATTTTTTTTATTTTTTATTTTTGTACACCTACCACTGTTGTGTCTTTTTGAACCCAAAGGTTGACTGGTAGAGAATGCCTTGCTGCATTAAGTCCGCCTATGTATAACCATTGTACATGAAGTTTAAATAAATAAATAAATCAATCTACCTAGCCTTTGCCCAACTATGTTGTGGTCGGCTTCCGGTCTAACCGGATTCAGCTGAGTACCAGTGTTTTACATGGAGTAACTGCCTATCTGACCTCCACAGCCCAGTAACTGGGTAACACGGTACCCCTTGGCTAGACTAGTGTCAGATCTCAAGCCACTGACTACTCGTAACGACTGTCACAGATCATCAAATGATAGCCGGGATCAACGGCTTAACGTGCTTTCCGAAGCACGGAGGAAACTCGGTAGGTTTAAATGGTCACCCATCCACGGACTGACCTTGATAAGCGTTGCTTAACCTTGGAGATTGACCCGTGCGGCTGTTATTATTATATATATATTATAAATACATAAAAACCATTTTACATAAAAACAACGTGTTGAATATTGTTTTAAATGGAACAACTCACGCAAGAGTATGCAGCAGCTGTGAGCAGACAAAGAACAGGTTGCTGGCGAAGGATATGAAGACTATGCCTCCAATAATCTTGTCAACTTGGCGAACAAGAAGCACCGACCTGTTGTAGTCTTCACGCATCGTACGCCAGAATGATGGCGGAGAGTTCTGGACATAAGATATTGATTTTGTATTTTTATGTGCAGAATAAAGAACATGATTAACTTATAAATGAATTATCACAACGGCAGCAGTAAGCATCACATTAAGTTTTTAAACTGTTATGGTCACATACACTAACATTAACATTAGTAACGGGATATTTACCATGTTTACTGTTTGTTGCGAGTTTCCGATATTCGTTAATTGTCTCCGCATAAACACCCAGCCGCAAGAACTTCAGTTTATCCGTGATCATGGTGCTTGAAACAGCACCGAAATATCGGAAACTCGTAACAAACAGTAAACATGGTAAATATCCCGTTGCTAATGTTAATGTTAAGCTTTTTTTTTTTCTATGGATGTTGCCTGAAACTAGGAATTTATCCTGTATCATGGATACGTTAACAATCATACAAGCTTACATACACAAACAGTCATCTGTAAGCCATAGAAATATTTGTACTGTGCGGGAATCGAACTCGCACCGCGACTCGCAGCGAAGTATTGCTCAAATATGTACTGCGCCAACCGTATCGTTAAAATGGCCATGTGACTTTGGACTTATAACAAAGCTTGCGGATACTATGTCTGCCTTTTCGGCCAAACATATAGAAACGTCATGGACCAAGTGATTAATCCGGGCAATCTATTCAAGTCAAATCGGCCAATGTAATAAATACATTTAAACTAGTATAATTATCACATTGTCTGGTCATTATGAATATTTTTACATAACGGTTGGGCAATTCGATAATTATGGTCAATAAATTAGTTCAAGAGCGAGCGAAGCGAGCTCGGGAGCTTAGGGCACCCCGACACGGATAGGTTGGGTTCGAAGAAGATGACGGGACATGAAGTGAACGTTATATAGTAATCGTACTTACTTATTAAAATCAATGTCAACATTAAAATAACAAAAAAAAACATATTTTTATTTCCTGGCCCAATTGGTGATGGGCATTATTCAGAAAGCCCGGACAAATTAATTATTTCAATAGTTTTTGTCATATTGCCTACTCATATTGGGCATTTTTCAAATTGCCCGGGAATTATGAATAATGTCGTATTAATCACTTGATCAATAACAGATACATAATTGGAATATCTCAGTCCTAGTAACGACATAAAACATGTTGAAAACTAAATCATGGCATACAGATTAATTATAATTATTATAAACACATACCTTATCTTTAGCAGCAATAATCCTCTGATTGACTTGATTGAGCCTCGACGTCAAGTACATACTCATGCAGATGACGAACAAGTCGGTGAAGTTCCAGTTGAACGAGCATTGCAGGTTGAAGAACTGTGTAAACAAAAACATATCATTCAATAAAGTCTGACAGCTTGAGTTTTCAAAACCCAATAAGAAGTGCATTAAATTGATGAATATACACTAATAAAAAACAAATAAATAAAACTATTATTTGATTAATTAATGCACTCGTGTTAATTTAGCGCCCTCGCGTGCGCTCGGGCACCAACATAACACTCATGCATTATGAGGATTTTTTCGATTGTAAAGTCAAACTACCTCTCTTAAAAATTAAACATAACCAGCGATGTGTGGATATATAGATACCTACACTTCGGCCTAACCCTTCATTCAGGAAATATAAACTCCATGATGTTCTATTTCTTTATTTTTTACTGAGTTGGCTCTTAACTTTAATTTATTCTAATCTTCAACCAGTCGGTTGAAGATTATTACTGCAATTTTAAAAACATTGAGGTACGACTGCAATTTCGAACCGTGACATAATTGGTACAATTACACAAAAAATATGGGAACTTACATTGTGTAGTACATGTACTATGTACTATTAGGAAGCAATTCCTTTAGGTGAACGAAAACGTTTAAATCGTTCATCTAGAACAGTGATCCAAGCGACATCGGATCGCTCGAGTGCTGAATCAGAACAAATTAGTACGGTACGAACTATGATTGTCTGAGCCTGAGCGAGTGAACGAGTTGAGAGATTTGAGAAGCGTGCGCGCGCGCGTGATGACCGATGAACAACTAACTGGTACAGTTTGCTCAGTCTACGTACGATCTCGATGACCGACCTGGTGCACAAGAATATCTTAATGAACGGTGAACTAAAATGAACTAATAGTACTAGAAGAACGAACTAGTTCATTTCAACGATTGTACTAGTTCGGAGCGTTCCATTCAGTGTCCGAGTAATAACAAGCCTAACTTACATGAAACACTGTTCCAACGAAGTCACTGTAGGGAATGTAAATGAAAACCCGCGCAAGGCTACGTCTCACGAAACTTTCGTACAAGGGCTTGTCAGGATCACAGTCTAAAGTCAACGAGATACTATGCAACTCCGAGAAAAGATACTCCACTGAAAAAAAAAATTGGATTAATATAACACATTAATATAAAAAATTGCTTTGTTTTTATTAATTTTTTAATTATCGATAGGCTCGCGTTTGACCACTATCTCGCCTGATGGTAAGTGATGATGTGGTCGACGGTGAAGCACGCTTGCCTAGAATTAACCTATTCACTCTTGACTTAAAGACCCCAAGGTTGTAGCTATCAGGAAACAAAGACTCCGGCAGGGCCAGAGGTTTAATTGTTAGAGACAATCTCTGGAAGCACCCATCTGATTTCAAAAAATATATCTCTGATACATTATAGCTGGTTGCGGTAGGCTATGGTTACCTCAGAGACCCAAGACAAAATGTCGTTCTATCAGCGTTGGTGATACTCGAAATAACAAAATGTTGATCACGTGAAGTTTCGATAGCGCTTGGCAACCCCATTTTTTTTTCATATATTTAAAAATCGCTATCGCGACGCCACTGTCGTTGATAAGATGTCACTTGTCTAAGGCCACAGGAATTAAATTATTAAATCCGACTTCAATGAAACAGCTAAGCCGCAGTACTATAAATTATCAATATAAGAAAAATAAATATTGTCGCTAGGCTGTTATGGCGAATAGTAATTAATATGAGATCTTACTAGTGTTACAGACCTCCGGCCTTGGATATAACTGACTTAATACAACAAATAGTTCATTTTTTATTTTAAATGTTAATCTTCTAATATTTTCATAATTATTCCGAATTATTAATATCCTCTTAGGATAACATCCGCTTGTCATCTTCCGGTGCATTAAATAAATAATAACTTTATTGATGCATGATTTTTATCATACATGATTCTTTAATAAATATACCTGGCAATCATTTTGATTTAATATTAGTTATTTTATTTAGGAATTCAATTGGATTATTACATTAATATTAGTTTATTTCAATAATATTGGTGATAAAAATAAACAAATAAAAAAGCAGATGTGTCAGGCAGTTTGAATTATTGGCGGTCACCGCCATTGTTGACAGTTGTTTTTTTATATCTGGGCATAAACTTATTGTAAATTATACGAGTGACGTTTCTGGTAAGTGACCAGCCTCTCCTGACCACTGATTCACACTAGTTTAAATCGTTTGATCGATTATATATTTAAAGAAACAGAGAGTAGTTTGTTATGAACTCGAACAGAGTGTCAAAATTTAATTAATTTTGACGTAATTTACTTCACAAACATAACAATCCTACTACTATTAGGGTGGTTACGCACTACACATCCGTGTCCTTAAAATTTTGGTTCGAAATAGCCGTAGTACTTCTTACAGGGAAGCTTAAGCGCCTCTATCCGTCATTATCTGTAATAATTTAGAACATTTTGAACTCGAAACTCAAATCACAGACACGGATCACGGACACGGACGAGTAGTGCATAACTGCCCTTATAGACATGAAAGTTTGTGAGGATAGATGGATGTTTGTTACTTTTACACGCAAAAACTACTGAACAAATTTTATGAAACTTTACAAGAATATAGCTTATACATCAGAATAACACAAAGGCTATAATTTACAAAGATATTGGTAGAAGTGCTAATAACACGCGGGCAGAGCTGCGGGCGGCAGATAGCACAACATAATACAAAGGATTTAAGTAGAAATCGAGCATATCAATTTCTGTGGCATTTGGCAACAAACACTTATTCTTTAAATAATATCACGTTTGTAAACTTACGTAAAGCCAAAGACAGCACCCCAATGCAACAGATATTTAACTTCCTTCTTAACTTCATGTCGGTATTAGGATCGACCGCTTCCACCTTAGCTATGCGAATACACAGCTTTGGCCATTTTGTAGCGATCCGCCAAAATAATGCCGTTGTTGTGAAGCCCAAACTATAGAATATTAGTGATGCTGAAATCGAAAATATATATTAACACTGTGGTAAAAACATAAAACAGTAGTTTATGCAGCGGTCACATAAAAGGGGTTATTAAAACACGAATGTTTCAATACCTGATCATATGCTGTTGCATACAATAATTCATCTTCATTCATACAGTTGAAATAAAACAAAAGTGCAAACGGTAAAATATGTAGTACTCATGGCGGGCATTTTGATTCTCATTACGCGCATCCATTGACAATGACACTATTTTTCTACATTAAGTCAATTAGCCCATACGCGCCAATAAATTAAAGAGCAAAAGTGTTCAATAAAAATTAAAATAGTAGTTTATGCAACGGTCATATAATATGCCGTTGCATTCACTATTTTATCTTCACTCATACAGTTGAAATAAAACAAAAGTGGTAATGGAAAAATATGTGAAATGACGGAAAATTTAGATTCTCAGTGATCTTTGTCTATGGATGCGCAGCGCGCGCGTGACACTATTTTAGCAGAGACATTATAATAACTAGACAGAACATATTTATTTATTTATTTAGGTAACCAACAGCGATATTTAAAAATATTTTACAAAATATGCCTATTACAATTTGTATGGCCAATGGTTTCCCTGTGTTTAAACGAAAAAGAAACTATCAATTATTTTATTCTTGCTTATAGAAATGCTCTATGAAAAATAAAACAAAGACAAACGCTACCATCCTGAACGTCAAAGAGATAACTTTTTAGTCACTGTTTGTAACCCATCGGTTAGCAGCTCTAAATAAGGTTTTTCGCTGTTTTCACGCGTTTGTTTCGTTTATATCAGGTAGAATTTTGTTTAATTATCTGCATGAACCATGTCGTGTGTGGCTATAAATATTTATAATTATAAAATACAATTAATATAAATAATTATAAAGAATCCCTAAAAATACGTAGAAAAATTTGCCGATGTCAGGGACGTTTCGTACAGGCATTTGACTAAATTTGTATATCGCTCCATAACTACACTCGATAATATCGATATGACAGTGGCACAGATCTAGTGCTGATATATGTCTATAGATACGTATTTATAGCGTGCTCGGCCACACTGGCACAAAAGATGGCATAGACAAAAGTATATCTATCTCTTTTTGCTTGTGACGTTATATGTTAGTGCGAAAGTGAATACTGATATTGAAATTGCGTCTTAAATACGCGTTCTGTGCGTTCTGTCTAGCTTTTTAGTCTTTTTTTGCATTGTCCATGCCATAATGTCGTGATAGTATTTATCATATAATTTTCTCGCATTTACTAGTTATAGATTATGATTAATTTCCGTCGCCGCATCTTAAATATTGGGTGGAGTAAAATTTTCTTCACATTCACTGATATCAGACATTTTTAGGCAAGAATAAAAAAAACTCATTAAATTCAGTATAGTAAAACGTATGAATGGCGCCAAAACCCAGCACATCACCGCATTAACCGCGTATGCACCAACGTCAGTGGGCGTTGCCGCAGACAAGTATAAATTAGAATCAAAACTTTTTATAATAGGTACTATAAAAATGGCGCGCCCTTTACAGTTCCATTACAAAAACATAATTGATGGAAACTCCTTGGTGATATTAACTTCTTGGATTTGCCCTGTATCGTAATAGAAAAAAACTGTTTTATACATTATTTTGTTAGAGAAAAAGTGTAATAATAAAATTTCGGTATTGTGTTAATAAAGTATGTCAAAATAAACTCGTTTTGAAGTTTGTATTTCGAATATTATGATATGAGAGTAGATAAAACTGTTTATTATTGCGATACAGGGCAAATCCAAGAAGTTATGTCATAATGTATGACTGTAGATAAAGTAATGTATGAAACTGCACATAACTAGGTATTAAAACATTCATTACGTCATCATCAAGATCACATTCCATCAAATCATATTTTTTTTCTTGAATGATGCCATTTTACTTACTGGCGGTATCCACTGGTTCACTGGCGGCTTCCGAAAATAGGCTCAAGAACAGCACAAAAGCCAAAGTGAACTGGCCCACCATAGACTGGAAGCTGTACAAACATCGCCACGAAATTAATTTGAATCTGAAAATAAATAAATAAGGGTGCTCGATAAAACATAAAGAAAAATTTGTTATAACTACTACAATAACACTCTTAGCTCTTAGTCCATCCATACTTCTGTATCTGTGCTAATATTATAAAGAGGAAAGATTTGTATTTTTGGATTATTGTATTTTTGTATGTAACAAATAACATTAAACTACTGGACCGATTTGAAATATTCTTTCACCGTTGGGAAGCTACACTATCCCCGGGTGACATAGGCTACTTTTATCCATGTATTCCTTCGGGGACAGTGAACAACATTCAATTTTGCTGTGATCTTGATACAAAGTAACTTTTTAATTATTTTGTTTAAATGCCGAGAACAGTGCTGGGTCTACTCACAACATTTGAGAGATTTTAACTTCACTTTGTTCTGTAATTTTCACTTCGATACGAAAAAACTTGAAAGGGAAAGAGGCTTGGCTTAATGTGTTAGCCTGTAAGGCCCAAAATATAATGAATGAGGCAACAAACGTGACGGATGATCTGGCAAGAGTGAAAGTAGCGTACAAGCAAATGAAAGCGAAAGTCAAAGAGGTGGTAAAAATGAAGAAGAATGAAAAGGAAGAAAAATATAACAGGAAGTTCTCCGATAACTTCAGGGCCAATGTTAAGCTGTTCTGGAAACAGGTAAGATTGGCTCGCGGAGTGACGAAAACATCAAGCATGAATGGAATAAGAGCAGAAGATGGGTGCTTACTGAGTGAAGAATGTAAGGTCTTGGAACGCTGGAAGGGATATTTTGAAAGTTTATTTAGTTGTCAGGATAGTGTGCAAGGAGTGGGTAACTGGGCAGAGGCCAGTTGTCAAGACCCAAACTCGGACAAAGAGCAAAATAATGAAATAGGAATGGATGAGATTATAAAAGCACTGAGTGGGATGAAGATTGGTAAAGCTGCAGGGTATGACCGAGTATCTGTTGAAATGCTGAAGGGCGATGACGGGATGGTAGCAAGCCTGTTGTGCCGAATCTTTAATATGTGTTGGAGATATTGCCGCGTGCCGGATGACTGGTGCAAGGCTGTAATCGTACCACTATATAAGGGAAAAGGCTCACAGCAGGAGTGTAAAAACTACCGCGGCATTAGTCTTTTGAGTGTTGTCGGCAAATTATATGCGAAAGTTTTAATAAATACAGTGGTAAAAGTGACGGATGAACAATTATGGGACGTGCAAGCAGGATTTAGAGAGGGAATGGGCTGTATGGATCAGATCTTCTCCTTGAGAAGCATAGCTGAAAAACATCTGGCAAAGCACAAAAAAGTCTACTGTGCTTTCGTGGACTTGGAGAAGGCCTATGACAGTGTGTGGAGGGATGAACTGTGGTCGACGCTATCCGGGTACGGTGTGGACTGGCGCTTGGTAGGGGCACTGAAATCTCTATATAGGGATTCCAGTGCTTGTGTTAGGATTAATGGGGCGTATACGAGCTGGTTTACCATCTCAAGGGGTGTTAGACAGGGCTGTGTTGCGTCACCGTGGCTGTTCAACTTGTACATGGATAGTTGTCTGATAGGTTTGAAAGAGCATGAGTGCGGATTGAGGATGAATGAGTTGCCTGTCAAATGCCTTCTCTATGCAGATGATCAAGTTCTACTTGCATCGTCATCAGAACAGTTGCAAGACATGGTGACTGTGATGAATGAAGCTTTTAAGTTAAAAGGGATGAGTATAAATGTGAACAAGACTAAGGTAATGGTGTTTGAAAAAGAAGACGATGTATCGAAGTGTGAAGTGAAAATAAATGATAAGAGTGTGGAGCAGGTGAACGAGTTTGTATATCTGGGAAGTATGTTTACAAGGGAGGGAAAGATTGAAGAGGATGTGGAAAGGAGAGTGAATGCAGGGAATAAAGTGAATGGTGCTATACATGCAGTTGTGACCAGCAAGTCGATGTCTCCGGAAGCTCGACTCGCCGTTCACAACAGCGTGCTGGTGCCTACACTTATGTATGGAAGTGAAGGTTGGGTATGGCTAAAAAGACATGAAAGTAGGATTAATGCAGTAGAAATGCGCTCCTTGCGGAGTATGTGTGGTGTAACTTTAAATGATAGATTGAGGAATGAGGTAATAAGACAACGTTGTGGTTTAAAAGAAGATGTAGTGACAAAAATTGAAAAGAGTATGTTAATATGGTTTGGCCATGTTGAGAGGATGAATGAAAGGCGACTAACGAAAGGTATTTACAAGACAGACGTGAATGGAAACGTCGGGAGGGGACGCCCTAGAAAGACATATATAGACCTTATATGTGATGTTCTTCAGAAAGGCCAAATGCGCAGTACCCATAACCGGCGTGTGTGTATGACTAGATGTATGAATGAGTGTGAAGCAAAAGAAGTATGTAAGGATCGTAGCAGGTGGCGTTCTGTAGTTTCTGCCTACCCCCATGGAAAAAAGGCGTGAGTTTATGTATGTATGTATGTATCAATTGTCATTCTATACTATATATTATATTTATTCTATATATATTATAAAGCTGAAGAGTTTGTTTGTTTGAACGCGCTTATCTCAGGAACTACTGGTTGGAAATGAAAAATTCTTTTTGTGTTGGATAGTCCAGTTATCGAGGCAGTTATAGGCTATATAACATCGCGCTATGACCAATAAGAGCGGAGCATACATGAAAAATGTTACAAGAACGGGTTTAAATATTTCTTTTTGAGAGCTTCCGTTGCGTGCGCTGCGTAAACGGTTTAAGTTACGCAACAATCATGTATGTAGGTTAGATGGATAGGTAGGTAGGTAGCCAGTTGACGGAAGCAAAGCCGCGTGGGACCGCTAGTTAATAAATAAGAGCTGTCAGTACCATCAGAGAGATAACATGGTAAACCTCTTGCATCACTTTTTTACATATTACTGAAATTCTTACTTTTACAATAGAAATTAAGTTGCTTTATATGTGTGCATGTAAATAAAAAAATTAAGATAATCAAATAAAGAAGATTGCCATGTACCTTAATTTCGAAGCATCGTTATCAAGGATACCCTGAACTGGGTTCAATCCGAAGCACTGTCCCACTATCAGGGTCAGCTTTATAGCTGACTGGAAGGTGGACCGTGGTTTGTCTTTCTCTGGAACCGGTACATGTTCGTGGTACCGAACTTGCACAGGGTCTGAAAAGAACAGTACTTTAGTAGACACATTGTGGAAATGTTGATCAGTTTGGCCCTTATTCACATTAACTTGTATTTTGTCAATTAATAAAGCTTGGTTTGTAACATGCCATTTTTATAGAATATAAATAAGGTACTAACACACGGTTTCAGGAAATAATTTACTGAGTGACGCGATTGATGGCTGTTAAAATAATTCAAACAAAGACATTGCTAAAGAGGGTTTAATAATTTGTCACATAAACTTTTCCATAATTTTCATTCCAGAAACTGGTCCTACGTATGCTTAAGGCTTTAATTGGCCAACTGTAAGAAGGTACCATGCGTAGGAGTGTAAACTTGTGTACCTATAGTTTTACGGCTTTGTCTCAAGGGCATGTTTCGGGATTGCCCAACTAGTTTCCTAATGCATACCAATGTAAAGGTTTCCACTTTGTGTTGACAAGGCAGTCACATTTCTTTCAGACACGAAAACTAGTCATACCGAGTCATACGTGGGTTAATGTAAAGCCTTAGACTGATTACGCACTACACGTCCGTGTCCGTGATCCGTGTCCGTGATTTGAGTAGCAAGTTCAAAATTTTCTGAATTATGACAGATTATGACGGATAGAGCTCGGATAATTATAGTGCGTAAGCTAAGCTACAAGAAGTTCTACGACTACTTCGGAATTGAAATTAGCCCTTAGGTCTAAATAGTTACAGTTTTTCAACTGTCGATAACTGAAGTAGCATGTGCAATATTATAATAGCAGCACAACCTGAAGCATACGTGTCTGTATTTGTAGGCCATATAAATATTTATTCCGTACGGGGATCGAACCCGCGACACGTATAGCGCAGCAGCCAATCGCTCAGTCACTTTGCCAACCATTGCAACCACTTTGCAATATTTGTAAGTACGTGAGAACCATTTTCCTATTTATCAAGTAAAGGAATTTACCTGTTAGTGCTTATAATTTTCTCATACCTATATGTAGTATAATAGTGCTGGGTACATCGTCCTCACGTATACGAATTTATTATTGAATGTACTTATGTAAATATTGTATAAAACATTTATTTAAAAGAGTAAGTATGGAGTTTCTTGTGCGTTCTTCCCCTTACCAACTACATTTCCGAATGCACGGTAGAATCAATATTTATTACTTGTAAATTTTAACGTTCAAAAGTGCCGCATAATGGCCTACTTGAAATAAACACATTTGACTTTGACTTTGACTAACCAATATTGATTTCAAAGGTCATTGGAAGTAGTCATGACTACAAAAGGCCATTATTTTTATTAAAGGGTTGAAACCCACATGTGCTTTTTAATCTACAGACATACCTAAGTATCATTAATAAACTACCTAGTTAAGATTTCTCATTACTCAATCAAGTGAAGCCACCATTTTACTTCTAAAGAAGCCCATTTTACTGGTTTGCTTTAATCCTTCGGGAACAATAGATCTTTATGCTAAGCCCCGGATTAGTTGAAACTGGATAGGAGTTAGTAAATCTTAGGTTTTACTGGTAAATAATAGGTGTCATCGTAGTTCGGGCTATTACAGTAACATATACGACACATATACGTGTTTGTGAGGCATACTATGTATTATGTATTTATGTTTTCCTTTTGTTTTTTATGGTATTCGTCGTGTCTGGCGCAACTAAACAGCTTTCTTTCTATTTATTACAAACAATAGCAACAAATCGTCTCAGCTGTTCTCTAGTGAAACGCTTCCAATCTTATACAGCATTTTTATTAATACAGACAGTTTACATGACCATGTTTTTTTTCGTCCTGTCTATTTGTTTTTAAACTCTAATATACAAATCAACGGCACCACGTGACATAATGATCTTGTTTTAGTAACTAAATGACATATAATTATTTCAAGAGAATACTAAACAAGAAATATGAACCTACGAATAGAACAAATAATATTAATAGTGTCCTAAATTCTATTGGAAATTTAAAACATGCCTAAAAAGACAATTCCAAACCTAGTAAGTTCTGGATATATGCTAATTTAAGGTGTTTTTACAATTAGATGGGACTTTTCTATTATAAATAATGATAAAATTGATTAATTGAAGCACCAAATCGCAATTCAAATTTTAAGTTACCAGATTATCATTACACAGTACATTTCAGTACAGTAAAACTCATTAGAATAGAATAGAATAGTTCTTTATTTGCACAGAAAGTAGGTACAAGTTACAGTTGCCGTAAGTTTTAATGTAATAATCCTTATAATACCTTAACTAAACTAAAACATTCCACTAAATCAATACAAATTTACCATGTCAAAATCAAATTCAGTAAATAATATGAAATCTTAGAATTAATATTTGTTTCGGGATATTTACCATGTATATTAATTCTAATGATTGTAACCATGTCAGCTTAAAAACTTAATATGAAATAGGCAATACAATACACATCATATCACATCATCAGCCTATTAATGTTCCCACTGCTGGGACACAGGCCTCCTCTCTGTGAGAGGGAATATAATACACAATGTAAATTTTAATAAAATGACAAATACGTCAAGTTCCAGTCAATGTAGTCAAATAAAAAAAAAATATATATATAAGCGCATAACTCAACAACGCCTGGACCAATTTGACAATTCTTTTTTTTAAATGTTCGTTGAACTTCAAAGATGGTTTTTACGTATATTTTCCTTTTTATTTTTTGTAGGATAGGGTAGGGTAGGATAGTGTATGGTAGTGTATGGTAGGGTAGGGTAGTGTAGCGTAGGGTAGGGTAGGGTAGTGTAGGGTAGGGTAGTGTAGGGTAGGGTAGTGTAGGGTAGGGTAGTGTAGGGTAGGGTAGTGTAGGGTAGGGTAGTGTAGGGTAGGGTAGGGTAGTGTAGTGTAGGGTAGTGTAGGGAAGGTAAGGTAGGGTAGGGTAGTGTAGGGTAGGGTAGCGTAGGGTAGGGTAGTGTAGGGTCGGGTAGGGTAGGGTAGTGTAGTGTAGGGTAGGTAGTGTAAGGTAGGGTAGGTATTATAGATTAATGTTTGGTGTTTTTATGGCAAAACAAAGTTTGCCGGGTCAGCTAGTCTATAATATAAAAATGAATCGCAAAATGTGTTGGTAATCGCATAACTCAACGCCTGGACCAATTTGAACAATTCTTTTTTTTTAATGTTCGTTGAAGTTCAAAGATGGTTTTACGTATTTTTTTTTGTTTACGGTAGTGTAGGGCAGGGTAGTGTAGGGTAGGGTAGGGTAGTGTAGTGTAGTGTAGGGTAGGGTAGGGTAGTGTAGCGTAGGGTAGGGTAGGGTAGGGTAGTGTAGGGTAGGGTAGGGTAGTGTAGGTTAGGGTAGGGTAGTGTAGCGTAGGGTAGGGAAGGTAGCGTAGGGTAGGGTAGTGTAAGGTAGGGTAGGTAGGGTAGATAAATGTTTGGTGTTTTTATGGCAAAACAAAGTTTGCCGGGTCAGCTAGTAATATAATAGTAGATTATTAACCAAGGGGATAAAGCAGTGTCTTCTGTCGCGGGTGACGATTTAAATCGCGAGCGTAACGAAGGACTCGAGGTTTACTCCCGAGCGTAGCGAGGGTGTTAAAAACTTAAATCACGAGCGAAGCGAGGGATTTAAGACGAGTCCTGAGTGTAGCGAGGGATTTAAGTTCACCCAAGACTAAGACAGCTTTATCACCGAGGAAAATACCACAAATTTAATTTTCGTACCAGTTGTGAAAAAATTAACACAATAATATTAGGAGATAAGCATTTATTAAAAAAAAATTACAATTAAAAGTAAAATAAACTTAACGTTTATGTATTTGAAGAAAACAAAAACGCGGCAAATTCCTAGACAAATATTGTTTTGTCGGAAAAGCAAAGGCATCAAGCTCATGCGGCCTCGTCGGTTTTCGTAATTTTATTTAATAATCATAACTGCATAATAAATGCGTATTCCTTTTTCAAAAAGATGTATAATGCTTTATATACAAACTCAATGGTGTAAACACAGATGTAGTTCAGTACAAATTTCGGTAAGTATTCCAAATTTAAATCACATTCTCCTCCTAGAGGATGAACGAAATTCGGTACAATTTTCTTTCCCTGTTTTTCACAGATTAAAAATGACTATTGTTATGTCCGCTTTTTGTGGCTTAGAATGTCACTTTTTTGAGCAAGTGGTACGAAAATAAAATTATCTGGCTATAAAACCGATATACAAAATGTCACCTACTGTATTCTTATATGGCAGTCGCATAGAACTAGATATAATTTTAAGTACCTGGGCGACCGAGCTCTGCTTTTGGTGAAAAAAGAGAAAACGACGTTTTCTAAAAATATATATAAATATATCGCTCCCGAAAGATCCTGCATACTAAATTTCGAGGAAATCGTTGGAGCCGTTTCCGAGATTCAGATTATATATATATACATACATATATACAAGAATTGCTCGTTTAAAGTGATTAGATATTTATTCAATTTTCACGGCAAAAACTCGTATGACACTTCCCAGATTACCTGTTTTATTGATCTTTATTGTCGTAGCAATACGGTTGCACTTACAGGCAAAATAACGGTAAACAGTATGTCAGATACTAGACGTAAGTTTAAAATAAGAACTTGCGCATCAATGTTTTTCTAAAAACCATCGGCAGTGTCCTTTTACGATAAGTCTTTTGTCAGCTTTGTGTATTTCTTTTTCAAATACTTTTCGCCACAATTTAAGTTTGCCCCTAACCTATCAATGACAGTGGTCCTGGCTTAGAACCTCAGATATCGATTGTCAACTGTTTTAGTAGCCAAGGCCTTAAGATACTGATCAGCCGAATATTTATTCGAATTCCCTAGAGAAAATTTAAAAATTGAATGTGCTAAACAATCACTAAACAATGTCGAGATTTGGTGAAATTGTCTATAGCGTATTCAAATTTATAATCTGCTTATCAGTTGCTAAGCAAAACAAATATAAGGTATTTTAAATAAGCTGTTATTTCATAAATCCAACAATGCAGGAGCTTTTCTTTCTTAGCCAAGTAAAATAAGTAGGTCAATTCGATATAGATATCAAAGTAGTTCAATAGCTCAGCAAGCAAATCAAAATCATTATTTCCAGCGGACATAGTAGAGCACAGGGTCAAAATCCCTGAGAAACCATGTATGGCAACAAACAAATACCTTCGCCTTTCCCAAGGGAAAAATACTACAATCTGGGTTTCTTTAAGTCAAGAGTTAATAGTTTAGGTCGACCACATCATCGCTTACTAGATGATTTAAAGTAATAAAAACATTGAAAATAATAGCCATTTGCATTTTAAAGTCAAAACTGAAGAGAGATGGCGCACCATTCGATCACAAAATCTATTTTTAATAAAGATGACATCACAAATTATTGTATCAAAACAACAAAATACTAAAAGTAACAAAATACTTACAATTCCAATCGTTCTTATATTTTTTAAACTTGTCGAGAGAGTAGAGATCCATCATGGCGCCCGGCGCGATCCTGCCCCATGTTTTGTACAAGTAATTAACTGTATTTACTCCACCAACTTCGATATTCGAGATAACGGTAGTCCATCCATTTTGCATTAGTGTTCTGCAAGAGTAAATAACATTTTATTGTTAAACCGAGGTTTATTAAGTTTTAAGTGGTAAGTTATAGTATGTGTTGAGTGGGTGGGTTGTTTGTACAGGGTGATATTGAACTTGAAGCATTAATGTGTATGCCTGTCAATTTATTGATCGTCATCACAGCAATAAAATATATTTTACATCTCTCATGGTCGGTAAGTAGGTTCTTATTACCTCCAAATGGGGCTTGTATGTGACTAATTAGCGCTCTAGGGTAATAATGTAGCTAGAAAAGCCCTAGGGCGGTAAGTAATTGAAAAAAACACTTCTGTCTTTCAAAAAGTTCGCGTACATCTAACCATCATACTAGCAATAGACATCATGCATTCAGCCCAATGACCAAAGAGGTCGCTTTGCTATTCAGCCTTGTCTTCGTGTGAGTATAATAGTCATCAATTTTAAATATCGAACGGCGAAGCTCAATTTCGTTCTTGAAAAAAATATTTTGTTTAAAAATGTTTTATTGTTGTAATGCCGGTTTTTTTCTACTTACCTCACAATCGAGATGTAAAGCAGAATAGTTAGCTCGGATGTAAGCACCAATTGCACCCTCGAACTATAGGCGCCCTCGCTGCACTCGTACGCCTAAATATGTCGGGCTGCAATTGATGCTTTACAGCCCTTGGCTACTAATATACTATTAGGTCCTATGCACCTTATATATAGTGTAACCATTAGCAATCTCTTGATGGCTTGTCGCGTTTCGGTTTGTATCGCACCGATAAGCGATTTTTACTCAGCAAAATTGCAAGTACGTGCGATATAATGTGACAGACTTGCAATTGAAATTTTCTTTGGTAATAAATGCGCCATATCACCAAAGGTCCCTTAGTTTTGTTCTTTTACCAATGTGAATGATTATGTACCTTTACAATAAGACTTATTTGACCATCAAGAATCATTTATGAATAAAAATAGATGTATTTTTTACAATCCATATTTTGTCTATTTAAAGCTTGCTATCGTTTTCAGGTATAAATATTCCTGGATAGAATCTTCTTGTCAAGTCTATACTTTAAGTAGGAGCTAGATAGTAGAATCAGAACCTTATTTAAAACAATCAAGACACAATCGAGTTCCATAATCTTGATTTAAAGACTCTTTAAACAACAAAGTAAAGATCAAAAGATAGCTTTAGTTTTACTTCAGCCATTTGTTTTCCTAACAAACACGACTTACAATATTCAAAAAAGGTATTTTTCCTTTGTATTTAGGGGCGAGATATTTTCATATCTTGACCCTTACTTTAAGTAAGCTCAAATATAAACTCACTCTGTATATGAAACAAAAACACTTGAGGTGTACACTTTCTCTACAAGCGATTGAAGCATTGTTTTCTCTTCTGTTATTCGATTGAAAACTGTAAGTAGTGTTGTGCAACTGTGGGTAACCTAGCATAAAATTACAAATATATTTTAGTATTTAACTCCACTAAGAAGACAAATAGGTAAGTCAGAATACGGATGTGTCATTGCTATAAACTTACCCTTGTGTTCTAAGTCTTTCTTCAATTATCTTATTTCTATTCAACGGCATTTCAATATAGAAAACTGCCAAACTACCGTACGGATTATTTTTTACAATTTTTTAAATAATATTCGGCCTAACCAGAGCGGACCCAAAGCATCTTTCTATGAAGGTCTTTGAATACGGAGCATGTTTACCCCTATATTCTAAGTAATTTCTTCCAATCAAATCAGTCAAGTTGACAGTCATATCCAAGTGATTTATTTACATTAATCATGGCTTTATTTCCTTGTCATGGTGACTAAATCAATTTTAGTGCTGGGAAATACCAAAGGTTTTTCTTCAAAGGTATTTAGAATATAAATCTTACTGTATAATGACTACCACAAGAAATGTGCAAATCCGGATTATTTATTTATTTACAGACTGTTCTTTCCCATTGTAGAGCAAGCCCTCCCTTTATTCCTTTAATTTTATCTAGCTTAAGGCAACCCTGATAAAACACAATGAAGTCACATTTCATCTAAAACTTGAATGATTAAAAATGATTCAATAAAATTTAAAAAAAGATAAATTGGCCTCTATATGTGATACCAAATGCGATCGTTGCAGATTAAAATCCAGGCAATTATATCGTGTATTGCGATAGCATTTTGTTTCAAAAACTATAATTTTTTTAAAGCTATCGAAGGCTAATGGTTTTTAAATGTTCGGCAAATATTAATGGAACAACCAGTTGATGTTGTTTTTCTAAAAAATTTCATGTTTTGGTTTAAATAATTATGTTTTTTCTAGAAAGCCAATTTCCGTAGATAATTAAACAACTTTTAAAATGTAGTTGCTATCTTATCTCGAAGGCAAACAATGTCGATAACATCTCAAAAATATAGGTAATTTACAGATGTTTTCGATAGATTCCGACCGAGATTTGACTGCAAAGGAGCTTTAAGAGGAAACGGGGGTGGTCTTTTGTCCATACAAACGCTCTCGTCTGTTTTCTCTCTGGTTTATGAATTTAAAGCAATGATTTTTTACAGTAAAATAAATATTAACTTCTTCTATGTCCCTATGTTTTCCTTTTTGGTGATATATTATCCGTATAAGAACTGGAACCCTCTCAAAATGCTCAAAATTGTCTGTATTGAGTCGCTGTCTTCAGAGTCTTAGTGTACAAATTTGACAACTATTAATGAAAAAAGGAAAAAAAGAGGGACATAGTAAATATCCTTTTTATTCAGTTTATGAAATATCTTCTAAATCGGTCCAATATTGGAGGAGAAAACAGACGAGAGCCAAACCTCGAATTATGACTTTTTACTTATGAAAATTTCTCGAATCTGCAGTTGTCCATATCGCACGAATTTGTGGGCGGGGTGAGACGCAAGGGGTCTGCATAATACGTACACAGACGGAAAAGTGATGCGTAGTAGTCGAAAATAATATCGATATACTAGTGTTGTAAACAGTTATCGATAAACACATTTATATTGTTTACATGTGCTGTTTGTGAGAAATACTAATAGAAGTATTAAAAAGTATTGGATACAAAATAAAATAAAGTGCATGTCTATAAATGTTTAATACAAAAAGTTTTCAATACTAAACAGTAAATTATATATCGGGTAGGTATCCGCAATCTCTAGATCGCCTACTAGGTACATCAGCGAAATTAAACTTATTTCAACGTCAGCCGCACGGGTCAATCGATCAGGTTAAGCTTTGCTTGCCGTGGTTGGTCCGTGGATGGGTGACCATCTTTACTTACCAAGACCCGTCCGTGTCTCGCCAAGCACGTTAAGCCGTTGGTCCCGGCTGTTATTTTCGGCTTTGACAGCCCGTAAGTCTGACCCGTTTTACAAAGGGGTTGCATATTACCCAGTAACTGGTTGTGGAGGTCAGATAGGCAGTCGATCCATCAAAATACTGGTATTTAGCTGCATCCGACTCTAACGTAGATGGGAAAAGGCTAGGCAGATTATGACGACGTGCTTTCTCTGACTGGTTTATTCTTTGGTATCCGACCGTCAATGATTTCTGGTAAAAAGCTAATGCCTTAGGCTTGCCACTAATGTGGTAGAACTTTTCAAATCAAATCAAATCTATCGAACTTTTCTAATAATGGTTCCATTTTTATGCCGTAATGCATCGTCCCTCTTTATATTTTGAAAAATAAAAGCTTTTGGGACTCTATAAAATAAAATAACAGAAATCTCGACGAGTTATGTGTAGTTGGCCTTGTACTTGGTAGAAGTAATTGTGATTCTGTTTTAATTGTAACATTTTGCCTTTAAACATACATAAATCTATTTCATTATCATCATCGTCATCATATCAGCCACTGCTGGACATAGGCCTCCCCCAAGGGTCACCACATTGATCGGTCCCGTGCGTCTCGCATCCAGCGGATCCCCGGAACCTTCACCAAGTCATCGTTCCACCTGGTGGGAGGCCTTCCAATGCAACGTCTTCCGGTTCGCGGTCGCCACTCCAGAACCTTTCTGCCCCATTGACCATCCGTTCTGCGAGCAATGAGCCCTACCCACTGCCACTTAAGTTTGGCAATTCTCGGGCTTGCCAAATTCTATTGCTCGGGCTATGTCGGTAACACTGGTTCTCTTGCGGATTTCTACATTTCTGATTCGACCACGCAAGGAAACTTCATGCATAGCCCTCTCCATTGCCCTTTGGGTGACTGTAAGCTTTCTGGTGAGGCCCATAGTAAGCGACCATGTCTCAGAGCCATATGTCTGGCAACACACACTGGTCATAGACTTTCGTCTTGAGACACTGTGGTAAGTTGGACGAGAAGATACCGCAAATTTCCGAACACTGCCCAGCCAAGTCGGATTCGACGGTTGACCTCTTTCTCGAAGTTGGCCCTACCCAACTGAATCGTTTGTCCCAGGTAGACATAGTCACCCACAACATCGAGTGTAGAGTACCTTGATTGGGGTGAGTGTAACATGGACAATCAACATCACCTTGGTTTTGTGCATGTTCATCCTAAGACCCACTCTTTAGGAAGCTCTACTGAGGTCATCGAGCATTGTACTGAGGTCCTCCATAGTCTCAGCCATGACCACTATATCGTCGGCAAACCGAAGGTGAGTGAAGTATTCGCCATTGACATTTATGCCTAGCCCTTTCCAGTCCTGAACCCTGAAGACATCCTCCAGTGCAGCGCTGAACAGTTTTGGAGATATTACGTCTCCCTGTCTCACACCTCGCTGCATACGGGTTCCGAGGTCTGATCCTGAAGTCGAACTGACATGGTGGCGTTTTTATACAAACATTTCAACACTTCGATGTACCGGTAGTCAATTTGGTACCGTTGGAGAGACTGCAGAACAGCCCAAGTGTCGATCGAATCGAAGGCTTTCTCGTATTCCACAAACGATAAACAGAGAGGCAGGTTGTACTCTTCGGTCTTCTGTATAACCTGCCGCAGCGTATGTGTGTGGTCTACGGAGATGATTAGTGATGACCCTTGAAAACGGCTCTAAATCCATTTATTTTTGATGAATTCCGTCTTCAGGTGACATACTTGCAATTTCATAAGGACAGTTTACCTCTATTATCGAGTCTTCACCTACCAGACCATCCGGACTTGCCGCTAAAAAGGGTTTGTTTTCATCGATAAACATACCACACTCTAATACCTGTAGCCCCGTGTGCTTGATAAATTGATCGATCGCTTCAGATTCCTTTTCCTTGCCATAATTGGTAGCCACGGTTCCTTTAAATTTGTTATATTTATTAACGTTTGTCATATTTTGCGAACCGATGTTTTCGGTCGCATCTTACATATTCGCCCAAAATTCGATGCCGTAAGCCTCTTTAGACTTTCAATTTCCCATATGCTATTATCGCTTTGGCCCCCACTATTTTTCTTTGAACATCCTTAGTTGAGAGCAATCTTTCAAGAAATTTATTTTTCTTTTAATTTATATAAATCCAAAGACATATCTTCTTCCAACTCTAAGCGACCGTAGTTTTTAACAGGGTATGTAGGTAGTTCTTTTTATTTTGCTCGTTCCGTCTTTGGAATACGTCAGTTTCCTTTTTCGGTAAATCTCTGTGGTTTTTTTCGAACGCTGCTTTTGTTCTATTTTTTTTTGTATATTGGCCCGGACTGCAGCCCTGTATTTTTTTTTGAATGCGTGCATGAATAGCCTTTAGCTATTCCATGAAGTTACTACTCCATCACATCTTGTCTGATGTGATATGAGCCACTTCCTGCAAAGTTAATTATTTTTCCGCCAATAAATTTAGCAATTACATTATTAAATTGCTGTACAGTATTATTAGTCACGTCCAAAAAAATATTTTCTGCGTTTGCGGTTAAGAATAACAGATATTGTTGGATATCTGTCCACAATCCACAACAACAAAAGTAACGAGTGACTGGGGCGATTACAAGAAATACGCGAGCCGCGGCCGGGAGCGTTTCGGAGGCACGCACACACTGTCAACTTACACACACATGGATAGGGCGGCCGGGTGCCACGCGCTCGCAGTTCGCAGAGCGACAGCGATAGTTTTTTCAAATACCTATTTTTCAAAAGTCTCTCCGCCCGTATTTCCTCTTAAGGCGACAACACGCCCCAGCGACCTTGAGCGATTGGGAGGAGCTTGCGCCGCACCCCCGCGACCCCGCAACTACACGCTCGTAATTTCGTAGGGTAACCATACGCTTCAGACGGCGAGGACTACTGACTGTTTTTGTTTTTATGTAGTGAGAAATAATAAGGTAGCATTCTGATAATAAATATTATTTTATTAGTGGTGAGATCCTACGAATATTAAAAATGCGAAAGTATGGATGAATGGATGGATATTGGTTCCTCAATCACACCAGAGCGGGTGAACGGATCTGGGTGAAACTTGGCACAGAGACAGATTATAGTTCGGAATATCACATTTATTTAATCCCAGTAAAATGTTCCCTTGGAGCAACAAAACTCAACACGCGGGTGTAGCCGCTAGCAGAAGCTAGTGGTTTATATATTTACGTAAGTAATCAATGTGCTCATTCATATATAGGCAACTAGCTGTTCGCGGCTTCGTTCCTTACCTACTCTACCCTACCCACCTACCTACCCTATCTACTACACCCAACTCTACCATACCCTACGTACCTACCAATAAAAACAATAAAATACTATAAATAGCCTATGTCCTTCCTTAGGATGCCATCTATCTCCTTGCCAAATTTCATTGTATTCCGCTTAGTGGTTTTGACGTGAAAAGGTAACAAGTAACGTAAAGGTAACAAGTGATAGGTAAATAGTGTAAAAATAATAACAAGTGATAAAAACATAAAATAAAGACATGTGATTTGTGTGCATGGGCGGATTCAGAAGGGAGGGGGGGGGGGCACGCGACACTTGAAATAAAATGATGTGAATTATTAACATTATTTTATTTTTAGCAAGTGATAAAAACATAAAATTAACATGACTTTATTTGTGTGCATGGGCGGATCCAGGAGTAGGGGGGGGGATACTTGAAATAAAATGATGTAAATTATTAACATTATTTTATTTTTAACAAGTGATAAAAACATAAAATAAAGACATGTGATATGTGAGCATGGGCGGATTCATGGGGGAGGGGGGCACAGGACACTTGAAATAAAATGATGTGAATTATTAACATTATTTTATTTTTAGCAAGTGATAAAAACATAAAATTAACATGACTTTATTTATGTGCATGGGCGGATCCAGGAGTGGGGGGGTGGGGATACTTGAAATAAAATGATGTGAATTATTAACATTATTTTATTTTTAACAAGTGATAAAAACATAAAATAAAGACATTTGATTTGTGTGCACTGGCGGATCCAGGACTGGGGGGGGGATACCTGAAATAAAATGATGTGAATTATTTACATTATTTTATTAGCTTTAAAACTCCTCAAAACCGAGAACACTCATATCTATACGATGTGTTTCTTTCTATTGTTCTGTTTTTCTTGTATTATGTCGTCTTGTGTACTAGTGTCTATCGCTATTGCTCGGTTTTTCCATCGTTTATTTTTCTTTTCTTATTCTCCTTCTTGTTTTCTTCTGCGTTCTACAAGAATATATCATATAAATATTCATATGAGCCGACTATGTTAAAATCATTGTTTACCTAGTAGGGACTGTTCCTCATTTTCGGTCACTTTGTGAAAGGATGATGGATCCCCCTCAGATATAGTTGTTTCAATTTCTGCAGAACTGAAATATAATCACAATGATAAATACACCGAAACAATCTATGCTATATCAGCTGGGGCAAAAATAAAAGATGAACAAACCATAATAAAGGTTTTAACAGTGTCTCCTTTGCTGTCAGGCTGTCACTCAAACATCTAAAATAAAAACATCATGAGATGCTTATTTCATACAACAACCAAATACCAAACACTCATATGCATAAATAGGGCAATCATTTAAATTATTATTTTACTAACTATATTTTAAAATAATATTAATATTTTAATGTTTAAAAAAAAATAGGTATTACTAAAACCAAAAGCAATAAATAGCCCACATGAAAACCATTTCCCCTGCCCAACCCCTCCCCCCGGTATCCGCGCCTGGTGGTGCCAAATATAAAATCTTTATAATATATAAATAAATACTCTTTTACTAGTAAAAATGTCTAAAAACTATAAATAGCAGCCTAACTGCGTAAGTGAATTCGGCAAGGCAAAGGGTTTGACCCCATGAAAGAACATGAACAATTAACCAATCACAAGCGAGATGAAAGACGCGATGTGGATTTTCGTCTATGTGATTGGTCGATTGTTCATATTCTTTCATGGAGTCATACCCTTTGCCCTGATAAACAATTGACCAATCACATGCGAGATGAAAGACGCGATGTGGATTTCCGTCTATGTTATTGGTCGATTGTTCATACTCTTTCATGGGGTAAGACACTTTGCCTTTCCGAATTCACTTACGCAATTAGGCTGCTGATATTATAATGCAAAATCTACTGATAAAATAATAATAAAAAATATGTTTAAATAATACTAAAGTCGGAATATTAAATTAGGTACCTATGCATTTACCTGTCGGTACTTATGTCCATATTTTCATGACCAATAAGCGGAGTTGCCTTTTTCTCCTGTTCTGTACAGCCGGGGCTACAATATAAATGTATGTTTGTAAGTATAGATAAACCATTATATTGTATTAGGCGAAATTAGTAAAGTATTCGTACATGACGCACTACCACAAAACAGACCCAAAAGGTACCGTGTTGTACCTAGAGGTACAACACGGTCAAAATAAATGTGCACCTCGCTGGATTGCGAACCCACTTCTGCCTACCCGCGCGGCGCCCTACGTTTGTCCCGAGCAAGTCGAACGACAGAGTGACGTGACAGCGCCGGGTGCACAGTTATATTCCCTGAGCAGTACGTACTTGGAGTGGAGTACTATACTTACAACTATGCCAAATTGCTAATAATTACATTCACATACTTTTTGAAAATGTTATCCGGACTGTCCCTACTAGGATGGTGGTATGGTTACATTGAATGCAATGGCAATACTCACCTCGTCTCTGCATTTATATCTAGATAATCTTTGTTATTTGCTATTTTGGTAAAACAGAAATAACATAATTATTTTAATAAAATAAAAGTATGTTTATTACAAATTTACTTTATATTTATGTTATGTGTATTTTTTTATTTAGTTACTTATACTAATTTAAACTTTAGGAATACATTATTGATAATTAAAATATGCCACTTACCTAAGTAACCTTTTTTTTTTCATTATAAGCCATCTCACTTTCAAAAATTTTAATTTACCGCCCATTTTAGCGCGAACCTTATAAACAAGCAAATAAAATAGTGTCCTTTTGCTCCGAGCGCGCGAGCGTCGGCGTCTACCCGTGACAGTGGTCAGCGATGCACTGCCGCCCGTCGCCCGGTGGGGCCCCCGCTTCAACGCGCACCAAGTTTAGTCGGCAAAACTAATTACATTTATTTACTAATCATAATTTTAAAAAAAGCCGTAGATTAAAATTTTGATAATTAAATTGCCTTTTAGATGGTGAAAGTTTCATAAAAATACGCCCAATGGTTTTTGCGTGATTGTCGATTTTTGGTCCGCGTTAGACATTACTTTGCAAATTAATTAAACTATGTTACACTAATATATTTTAAAATGTACTCAGATGAAATTATTAAGGAAACGCTCTAATATAACATATATTTTTTCCAAAAAATTACGACTAGCCGTTTAGGCGTGATTCTCATTTTAAAAGCAGCTACTCAAGGGAATCTGCGCGCAAATAATCAATCTTCCTAGCTTATTCCCAACTATAGTGGGGTCGGCTACGAGTCTAACCAGATGCAGCCTGCTGAGTACCAATATTTTACATTGAGCGACTGGCTATGTCACTTCTAAAATCTAGTAACTGGGTACCCTTGGCAAGATTGGTGTAAGATTTCCTGGTCTCTTACTATCCGTAACTACTGTCTCCTAGATCTACAAAAAACTAAAACCCAACTCCTAAATAATCACGGTATTAAAATAATGAAACATGAAAATATGCCCGTAAATTTACCGTGGTCGTAAGCCACCGACCGTAATAAAACAATACATTCTGCAAAGTAGCATACGATCACATACGAGGTGGGACGAAAAAAACATTTTTTTTATTGATTTCGTGCCCCCTAGAGGGCTATTAAAATAAATATGACGTCACATAGCCTTTAACGAACGCACAAAAAAGACGCTTCCAACAACAACTCATTTGTCAAATTATCTTAATTATTAGAAGTTATGAGAGAAAAGATGAACACACACACATACCGGGACTATAATACATAAAAATATAACCCTCGCTTTCACACATCGCCGAAATCGGGTAAAAATATATAAGCGGGGGCACAACATTACAACAGTTTAACGTGGTTTCCGAGGCACAGAAAAAGATGTTAAATCAACCACGGATAGACCTGGGGTTGCATAACCTTTAGTATCGAGGCCGAGCGGTTATAATTACATAAAGAAAGTATTATCATACTAATCTTTTTAAACTTTACTGATTATTATTTCAGCTAAACGGTGCCTTATAACATTTTCCTAGACACATAAATTATTACAATTGAATTATTCTTATATTCGGTTATGAAGAAATTCATGATTACACATGATTTCTCTGGTATGAAATTGAGTAATAAAACCGAATTGTAGACGCACTAAACTTTTTATAACTTTTTAGTTGAGTCATACATTATAATAATACTATTAGTCGTCATAATCTAAGAAGTACGTCGACGGTTTTCATTTTACATGCCGCGATAAGTTTCTACGTAAGAAATTGAAAAATAAAATTCATAATACTAATTAAATACTATGTCACCCATACACTATAACAACGAGTATCATTCGCAAGCATCAAGTTTAATTATTATTAAGTATTTTTATAGCTGTCAAAATGGGCCTTTTATTTTTTTACATTTTAGTTTAGTAATATTAGTATTTCTCCCAATAATGTGTTAGTCTGATGTATAAGCTATATGCCTGTAAAATTGCATCAAATTCCGTTCAGTAGTTTTTTGTGAAAGAGTAACATACATCCATCCACCCATCCATCCATATTCATAAACTTTCACCTTTATAATAGTAGTACTATTTGAAAATTGTTATTTGTACTATATGTGTTTTATAGAAGTACTACCTATTCGAAAAGTTGTATAAAAAAAAAAAATTGTGATCCCAATACACACCTGCAGCCTAACTGCGCAAGTGAATTCGGCAAGGTAAAGGATTTGTCCGCCATCAATCGACCAATCATTTACGATATAAAATACGCGATGTGGATTTCCGCATATGTGATCGGTCAAACCCTTGCCGAATTCCCTTGGGCAATTGGGCTGCTCGAACAAAACCACCAAAAGTTTCTTAGCACCGGTATTTTTTATTTACTTATTTTTTTGTTCTGTAATGAAAGTGTTTGATCGTGATAAAGGATAATTTCCTCGTAAAAAACAATTTATTACTACAAAACATACCTTTTAAACACAGCAGGCAGCAATAACATCAACACGATAACTGACCTCCCATCAAGGGTTAGCGATAAGTTCTACGGAAATCACCATGTTGATGCAAGTCTGTAATTTGTGTAAACTGCACGTGTCTATTGGATAAACTTTGTTTTACATGGAAAAGGCTGTTACCAGTTTGTGTTACTACATGTGTTTGTTTAGTCATACGGGCCATAAGAAACACACCCACCGCTGCTGGTTAAAAACATAGGCTGGGTAGTATGATGTTAAGTAAGAAACAGTCTAGTATTACCACTACTTCTACCTACGAAGCGTTTATGTTTATTTTTATTGTTGGTCCCAAAGGGTAAAAACGGGACCCTATTACTAAGATTACGCGGTCCGTCTGTCCGTCGGTCTGTCTGTCAGCAGGCTGTATCTCACCACTACTTCTACCTACGAAGCGTTTATGTTTATTTTTATTTTTATTGTTGGTCCCAAAGGGTAAAAACGGGACCCTATTACTAAGATTCCGCGGTCCGTCTGTCCGTCGGTCTGTCTGTCAGCAGGCTGTATCTCACCACTACTTCTACCTACGAAGCGTTTATGTTTATTTTTATTTTTATTGTTGGTCCCAAAGGGTAAAAACGGGACCCTATTACTAAGATTCCGCGGTCCGTCTGTCCGTCGGTCTGTCTGTCAGTAGGCAGTATCTCATGAACCGTGACAACTAGACAGTTTAAATTGTCACAGATGATGTATTTCTGTTGCCGTTATAAAAACAAATATTAAAAACAGAATAAAATAAATATTTAAGTTGGGTACGAAACCCTTCGTGCGCGAGTCCGACTCGCACTTGGCCGGTTTTTTTAAATATAAGGCACAAAATGAGGCTTGTCTAATCATTCTGGATGATAGTCACTATGCTATGATATGTCTTAGAAGTACTTAATGCCGACGATTTTGCAGTTATAATAGATCGTATCGCTAAAAATCAGGTGAGTTTTACAAGC
Source organism: Orthosia gothica (assembly GCA_949775005.1). Lineage (NCBI taxonomy): Eukaryota > Metazoa > Arthropoda > Insecta > Lepidoptera > Noctuidae > Orthosia > Orthosia gothica. The sequence continues at coordinate 23,171,171 of OX459048.1, read as the reverse complement.
AAGTAGTAGCCTTAATTAATCAATATTGTTTTCATGTTGGCGGCAGGCAATGCATCGTCGATCCTTTGTTTTTTGATAACTAAACAGACAGACGTATCGCTAGGGAGTTCGTAGCTTAAGGAGCATTTATTCCCCAATGTTAACGCAGTACTGGCCGTGCGCCCGCTCGGAGCCAGAATATCAATATTGAATCTCCTTTTGTACAGTTTTGTTTGTAAAATATTCTATAATTTACATATACTATTTCAGTTATTAAGAAGTTCTAGCCCTTATTTTTCTGTAAGAAAATATTTTTAAACATCCAAGTCCTTTTTGGAGGAGTATCCAAAAGTAGCGAAATAATATCGTGTTGTTAACTATTTTTTTAAAGCAAAACTATTAGTGATACAAAAAAAAACATGTTTGACAAATAATATACAGTCGGTAAAAGCTGCTACCTGACCCACCCTGCCGTTATCTGACTCACTAAAATGGCACCCACAAAAAAATGAATGGGGAGAAATGGGGGGAGTGTTAATTTTGTATGTTACTTCTTATCATGCAACTTCTTCTTATTATGGACCGATTTAGACGAAATTTGGTATGAAGATAGTTTGAGACCCTGAGAAGGACATAGGCTACTTGCATAAAACACGAAGGGGAGAATTGGGGGACGGGGCATCAGTTTTGTATAAAACTTCTTAATAGGGCTTAAACCGATGCACCGATTTAGATGGAATTTGGTATGGAGATAGTTTGAGATTTTTGGAAGGGCATAGGCTACTTCTTTTTGCATAAAACACGAAAGGGGAAGAAATGGCAGATAGCATTAATTTTGTATTTAACTTCTTATCACGCAACTTCTTTTTATTATGAACCGATTTAAATTTGGCATGGAGATACTTTGAGACCCTGAGAAGGACATAAACTACTTCTTTGTGCTTAAAAATCGAAGGGTGAGAAATGGGAGGGCTTAGTTTTGTATGAAACTTCTTACTATGGGGGATCAATTCACTACAAACTTAGTGGCAATACTTCCAATACAAATGATTACATTGTATTGTTTTTTAATTATCCCTAAAAGGGGGTTAGGGTTGTAAAGATAAGATGAACAAATTTTCTTCATGTTACTGAATTTCGGCAGGTGGCAGTACAAAGATAGTAAACGTTAGTTAAGAAAGGATTTTTGTAAATTCGAGTTTTGAGGGGTAAATGAGGACAGCTGAACTCTGCATGAAACTTTTTATAGCAGCTCCTGATTTTGTTGAAACTTTGCAGGCATGTTTTTGATAACAAATGATTGAGATCTACATATATAAATGAGGTCAAACGAACTTCTTGAAGTGAAGTTCGATCATTATTATAAGAGTCACTTCATTCGAAGATACATTTACACAGGTAGTGCCTTTAGCCTACACGAGGTATTCGCGTACGTTGAGAGAATCGATTTTTTTAATCGATTTCCATTTTTTCTTTTTTCTACCCCGACTCGCCACAATCCAGTGCCGGTCGGGCTGTCACCTCATTCTTGTTCAGAGATATTTTAGTTTTCTTCTTCTAAATCTGGGATTTTGGGTGGGTGGGAACCATGTATCTTCGAATGAAGTGACTCTTATTGATCGAACTTCAAAAAGTTCGTTTGATCTCATATTATAATTCGTCACTTCATTCTTCAGATACATTTACAGAGGTAGATGTTTAGAGACATATTATCAATGTTCTTAAGTGGTAATAAAACATTTATGATCATCAATAGAATACTTTTATTTCTTAGTAAAATATATTTTGTTTACAAACAATCCTCTTTCATGTTAGTAATAATTATTATTAATCACATAAGCACGGAAGTAAAGGCTGCCCTAACAGGGTACAATTTTGGCAAGTAGGTACATAAAATCATACAATTAATTCGTTCCTTGAAACAATTGTGTATGAGATGTGTAAGAGATATTCTTATTATTACTCGTTATTAGTACTCGTGATCGCACAGACAGACCGAGCACAAATTCCTTCGTCCACTACTGGACGGTTATAAAATCTGGCAAACGTCAGGGAGGAGGTAGACCATCCAGCTGTTTTCCTTATGGTGTCAAGGCAGACTCCGGCAGAGGCCGCCGCTGAGGTGGAGGCGTGACGCGTGCTGTGTGCACTGAATACTGTTATGTCAACCCCGCACTCTGCTAGAGTCTGCTTTATCTACCTGCTTATGGTTCCTGAAGATGCCTTTTTATGAGATTTTTTGTGAGTAACTAGAAGATTTTCTGTGCCTTCAGGTCGCAAACTCGATGTTGCTGCTAGATAATCATCAAGAGTACTGGCTGGACAAATGCTTGTATTTTCCATGAAATATGGTAGGAATAATGCTGGCTGATATCGATTAGGTGCTGACATCTTTATAGTGTCTGATATTGTTATCTTTATTCCTGAATATAGAAATTCAAATTTTCAATTTTATACAGAACGTTTGTACGCGATGTGATGTGCACAAAGCCAAAAAAAGTTGACAACTTTTTTGTAAGTTTGACCAAACCCAGATTACTGTTAGGATACCATTCGCATACGTAATCTAATACAGTTTTTGGGTCCCAGGTAGTGGTATATTTGGGATGGGACGGCTTTTGTCTGTAAATACCTTTAAGTAAGCGTTTAATCCTTTCGTCTGATCTGATTTCAGCAAAGCAGAACCTATGAGTCTGTAGTTTATTTGTTTCCTTTTGTACCTATTTAACCTATACCTGTACTGACTAACGTCTTCAAATAAGTATGTTAATCGTTTTTACGTTAATGCTTCCTGTATCTATACAGGCTGAGATTTCCAAGTAGGCGTGGATGGCCAAATCATTACTATGAAGAATAGCATAAAACAATCAAATGAGTCGACGGGCCCATTTTGGCTAAAACTAAAACTGCAACATTGGTTTTTTTTTCTACCTTTATGTCGATAACCGGAATTGATTGACAAAATCTATATTAACGCGGGTGAAACTGCGGGTAACAGCAAGTATTATAGATATAACCAAACAAATTTCACAAAGTTCTCAGCAAAACTTGTTGATTACATAACACTCCAATCATTTTCCAGCCAAATATTTTACGTAACCAGCCTTATATCGGCAATTTTACTACTAAAATTGTCGCAACAATGGCCACAATTAATGGCGAAGGCAACTGTACCGAACAAAATTTGATTGAATTGAAATTGGAGAACAAAACTGTTGTGCAAACCACTGTGATTGCTAACGTGGTGATGGCACTGGCTTTGGGTATGTCGTCATTTTTTTTTTAAGTTGGGTAAAGCTTACGAAATAATGTTGATAACTATAAAAAATAATATATCACTCCCTTTTTAGGGGAGCGGGTGTATATGATAATACATTTTATTTGTAATTAAAAAGAAAGGTCATATTTGGTTAGTTGTGACATTTCGATATAATTAAATTTATTTTTATTTGATTTTTCTATTAAGTTGAGAGGGTAAATCATAATTTTACTAATAATGAGAAAAGATTAACAAAAAACCCGACTGCTAAAAATTCTTAACTGAAAAGAGAAAAACAGGTACTAGGTATAATTTATACATTAAATATTATAAGGTGTTGCCAGCGGTTGCAAACGAAGTTTTGGTAGGTTTTTCTATCATTTTTGTTTGTCCCTGCCTGCAGCACCTCATAATATTTAATGTATAAATTAAATCTAGTACTTGTTTATCCCTTTTCAGTTCATTATTTTTTCTTCATAATTAACTAGGGTGCATGAGAAGAGCCTCCCCGAGCGGCGTCCAGATCATAATAAAACGCCCGGCGCACCCTGGTAACAGCTGGCACTCGGTAACGCTGAGTCCAGAGGCCTTAGTGCAAGTTTTTACTCACGGTCAATCGCGTTAACGTAAACGTCAATTTGTATGGAAACTGGATAAGCGCCGTCTGGGGACGGTAAGGAGAAACCTCTTTTTTTGTATACATTTTGACATAATTGATCGTTTACGTAACACGAGTGAGCGTGAGTCACGCGTGAGTAAAAACTCGCACTAAGGCCACAGTTGGCCAATCTTCTCACCATTATGATTCCTCACGGCCACACCAAAGGTCCTTATCAGAGCAACTACAATCGGAGTACCTTAATTTATCCGAAAACTATTCCCTCCCAGATTCGACTACGTCAGCTCTCTGAGCCTGCCTTGAGCGTCATCTCGATCAACATTGAGGTTTTTTTTCTTCAGACAAAGCGCTGGTTCTCTCTGAACTCTGTCTAACTACGCAATGTGATATTATCTGCGTACAAGAAACCCACCGAGATCACAATCAACCTCGGCCGCAAATACCTGGACTTATCTAAGTTGCTGAAATCCCGCACCCTAAACACGGTAGCGCCATCTTTACAAAACCTAACGTTACACAGGTCTCCACTTCCTGCAACTCCGAAAATTCTATCGAAATGATAACTATAGATACTGGAAGTTGCACCGTTACCTCTATCTATAAACCGCCTAGTCAACCATTCCAACTATGCTACACAACTAATTTCCGTGATCGAGACAGTTCCATAATAATTGGAGACTTCAATAGTCACAGTACTACCTGGAGTTACCAGAACACAAACGATGATGGGGTGGCGGTTGAGCAATGGGCAGAAGCGGAAAGTCTATTCTTATTGCATGATGCTAAACAACCCGCATCCTTCAACAGCGGCCGATGGAAACGTGGATATAATCCTGATCTTATTTTTGTCAGTTTGAACATAAACCACACGTGTCTCGAGAAAGTGGAAGCCCCGATACCTCGTACGCAGCATCGCCCGATATCATGTAAAGTACAAGGTGCTATTAAACCAACTACAGTGCCATTTAGACGCAGGTTTAACTTTGCAAAAGCTGACTGGGAGCATAACGCAGAGACCTTGGATCGAAAACTGTATTCTCTCGATCCAGGGCCTCATAACTATGAAAAATTTGTCAAAGCTGTCCGGACTTCTTCCCGTAAATTCATTCCCAGAGGGTGCCGCACACAATACATACCTGGTCTGAAGCCCGAGTCTTCTAGATTATTAGAATCCTACCAGCATTTGTACGCAAATGACCCTTTTGCAGAAGAGACTATCGCAGCGGAGAACTGCAAGAACTGTTAAATAAAGTCAGCGAAAGTCGTAAGGAAAAGTGGATGAACACAGTAGATAAAATAGATATGACCAAAAATAGTAAAAAAGCATGGTCCACTCTTCGAAAGATCACTGGCGACCCCCCTGAGCCCACACCTCCGAATCAAGTTACAGCCAATCAGATAGCCCTTCAATTTTTTTTAAACGGCAAAACCCCGAATAAACTCCATAAAATCCCCAAAACTGCGACACCATCAACCGTTTACTGACATAAGCAAGCCCTTCACACTCTCTGATATAATACTAGAAATAAAGTCCCTTAAAAATGGCAAAGCCGACGGGGTGGATGACATCTGCGCAGAACAACTAAAGAACATGGGTCCAGTAGCTGTTTCATGGTTGCTTGGTCTTTTCAACTCATGCTTGAAGAACAGAAAAATACCCAAGCAATGGAGTAAACCTAACGTGATAGCACTACTCAAACCTGGTAAATCTCCAACGGATCCTAAAAGCTAACGCCCAATTTCTATACAATACCACACTTTTAAATTATTTGAACGGCTTATCCTAAATCGCCTCCAGCCGCTGGTCGAGCCTAGTTTGATCCCGGAGCAAGCTGGTTTTCGTCCTAGAAAATCCTGTACTGCACAAATCCTTCGACTCACTCAATATATAGAGGACGGATACGATTCCACCCAAATAACCGGGGTCGTACTTGTCGACCTGTCGGCTGCTTACGACACGCTCAACGTTAAAAGATTGCTGTTCAAATTAATAACTTTAACAAACGATAAAGTTTGCATACGCCTTTTGGGAGAAATGTTGCGTAATTGGCGGTTTACAGTCCACCTTAATCCAGACAAGAGCAGATGGCGTATTTCAAAGAATGGTTTACCCCAAGGTAGTGTTCTGGCCCCTATTTTGTTTAATATTTATACCAATGATCAGCCCAGAACGACGAACACAGAACGATTCCTCTACGCTGATGACTTGGCGCTGGCTACGAGGACCACAAACTTTGAGGATGCCGAAACCAATCTCGAAAAGGCTCTGTCGGATCTCAGTGGATATTACGAAAATAACGCATTAAAGCCTAACCCGTCTCAAACACAGTCATGCTCATTCCACCTGAGAAGGCGTCAGGCCTCAAGAAAGTTAAGCATCAAATGGCGAGGCGCTAATATAGAAAACAATGACCACCCTATTTACCTAGGTGCCACCTTGGACTGCCGCTACCGCTCACTGACTTACAAACACCATTGTTTGAAAACAAAACTTAAAGTCAGCACCCGCAATAATCTACTCCGCCGTCTAACGTCTACTTCCTGGGGTACCTTCGTATATCGGGTTTAGCTCTCTGCTTTTCGGCTGGGGAATTTGCATTCCCAGTGTGGCATCGATCCGCCCATGCCCGACAAGTGGATGTAGCTCTCAACGAGACTTGCAGGATTATTACTGGGTGCTTAAAACCAACCCCAGTTACTGCACTATACCCGCTTGCAGGAATAGCACCTCCGGATGTCCGAAGAGAAGTGGCATGTTACACGACATCCTTTATATAACGTGGAGAAACCAAGGAGAAGATTAAAAATTCGAACAGCTTCCTGTTGGTCACCAAATCAATTAACGGCGATAAGTTAAGCGAAACAAAGAAAAATCTATGGCTCCTCAATTACCCCCTCTAGCTGACTATATTGAGCCTGCAGAAAAGCTCCCTGCGGGCCACCAACTGCCTTGGCCCACCTGGAAATCTCTAAACCGACTACGAAGCCAGGTGGGTCGCTGCAGGCACAACCTAGTTAGAAGGGGGTACTCCAATGACCCACAGTGTGATTGCGGAGCCACGTCCCAAACAATGCCTCACCTTTTGTCGTGCTCTCTGTGCAACAACACCTGCACCTTAAAAGACCTCTGTGAGGCAAATGATAACGCTGTTGGCGTGGCTGAATTCTGGTCAAAATATATTTAACTTTGGAATCATCTATACTTGTAAGACAAAGAAGAAGAATCATAATTAACGTAAAAGTACGTAAATTATGACGGCAGTGTTTATCCTCCAAGCAATGCTAAGCAAATTATATTATCTAATGATTTCGGTTGTTTACTGTCTAGACACCTGAGAGCATTTTTGTGCTTTTAGAGTAATTTATTAAAACTAAAACATAAACCCACTGATTTTTATCTGAATTACACTACGAACACTAGATTAGCATCGCTCTTTGACATTGAGTTATTCATTTGTAACAATCAAATTAGACTTCATTCAGGTCTTGTAGACACTTTATGATGGCATACCTTAAATAAAACAGACGTTCAAATATTTTTATTATTTAAAAATAGTGCAGTACATAATCGAACGAAAATATCTACTGCACGGAGCAAGTAAAAATTGTCCTAAAGGTGCTAGACCTTAGACCTGTTTATTCTTCAACTGTGCGTGAGTAGAACTCCACAAAGAAATGGACAAGCTCCGGTCACCAATTTCAACAGAAGAATTTCATCATGCATGGAATGAAAAAGTCCGCCGACGCTGGTATGAGTAGAAGCTATTACCCGTCAGTTGAATCGTTACAAAAGAATTAAATCCTTATTTTTTTTAGGGGTGAGACGAAAATTCACCAGCTGACGGTGAATAGAACTGACCAGCCCTGTGGACTGCAGGCCTGCTTGCGCCATGCTCTACGCTTGGCCAGATGGACGGGATTCTTTCCAGTGCAAGGTCTTGGACAATCTCGTGCTGATGGGACGAGGTAGCTGAAGTTTAAGGTTTATGCAAGTCTAAATGATAGAGATACGTTGCTCGTTTTCTAAACTAGCTTATGCTAGCGGCATCGCCCACGTAAAAGATGAAAACTATCCCTCGAATACGTACTACTGGGATAAATGTATACTTTGTCCTAATTCAGTTTATGGTCTACCCGTGTGGCCATTTAATCCTTATTAGTTTCACGTTTCACAAGTCGGTCACGTTTATCAACGCTTGACGAGGCCAGTCCATGGATGGACCATCTTTAGATACCAAAATTCCTTCGAGCCTCGGAAAGCACGTTAAGTTGTTGGTCCTCCATCCGATAGTCTTTACGGGTAGCCAGAAGCCAGGAATTCTTTCTCAAGTCTTGCTAAGGGGTATCGTGTTTTCCGGTTAATTTATCGGTTAATAAATTAGAAAAACGTTTTAGAGAAAATATAGGCAGTCGCACCACGTAAAAAACTGGTACTGGTTAAACTGGAAGCTGACCTTGGGGTCAAATAAATTCAATCTGCCTAGCCAAATATATTGGTATAGTTGGCTAGGCAGTTTGAATTTATTCGTCGACTTTATCAAACAAAAGAGTTGGACTCACATCAACATTCCCCTCATCTCATATTCTGTATTAAACCTTTTATTTTTAGGTTTAAAATAAAATGTTACTACTGTTGCTATTATATTGCCACATTCATAGGACAATTTGTGATGTTGTCTTTCACCACTTGGCATTTCTTTCAAACTGACGTCAATTTGGTTCATATAAGTAAGTATTTTTAGCCTTACTGTTCACTTGTATGTTAATTATTATTGAAATTAGCTTTAGCTTCTGAAACCTTTATTGATCACAAAATATTATATTTATCCACAGAACAGAGAAAGACAGTAGAAGTCGCTTAGCGCTTCATAAGTATTGGAACCATTGACATTTTAATTTGTAATTTTAATTTTTGAATACTTAATTAACAATTTTTATGAATTTAATGATTTAATAATTCTGTGATATTTGAATTTGTAATTTTATTTTGACATATTTCAATATTAATTAATGTATGTATAATTCTAATTATTCTGTGACATTTTAGTTTGTAATTTTATTTTTTTAGATACTTAATTAATATTTTTTATGAATTTTTGCGTGCCTATTTCTAGGCAGAATGTACATGGCTCACTCCTATTTACAACACCTGTATTTTAATGTAACCTACATTCATTGCAAATAAATGATTTGATTGATTGATTGATTTGAACCAGCGTACCCAAACTCACACATTTAAAGATAAATTTTATTTCGTTACACTAAGAAACCTGTGGTGTGATTGGTAGTTTGAAAGTAGGAAATATATCAATCGTCGCTTGTTTGAAAATAAACCACAATTGTATGTTCATAAAGTTGTTTATTGTCTATTATGTTTAGGTATTTATTACTTTTGCTGTTCAAAGCGCACACGGAATAGTTTAGTGAGCAAGTTACGCTACCCGCCGCTAGATGTCACTATAATAAATGCATTCAATTTAAAGCTGTATTTCGTTACATTAAAGATTTATATTTGCGTAATGAGGTGATTACAATTCATCCTCTTCAAGGGATGTACCACTGTCGTTGACTTATTTATCGACATGCCGTTTTACTTTCAAATAAAATACAATCAAAATCTAGATTCGATAAATATTATTATGGTTGGAAATCATCTGTAATATATAAATGATGGCTACACTCGGACTATGTTTAGCTTGACTAAACGTACTTTGATGAAATTTTGGTATATACGTAGATAATAGAAGTCTGACTAACACATAAAACACTTTTTAACTGACTTCAGATAAAAGGAGTATATGTTAATCTGTTTTTATTTTTCACTTTGTCGGAACTAACTAATACACTTTGTAGATTTTGAAGGCTGCTGTCTTTTTTATCACGATCGAATGATGCGAAATCGCGTCTACTCATTCATAAAAAAATATAGAATTTTAGACTTATGACCTGTTTCCATAATAAACAACGGATTTATTAATTACCTAAGTAAAAACAGCTAATTTAGGAAAAATACACAGATTATTAAGAAGTTGCCTTTTTGTTTGTAAAATATTAATTTTAATTATTTGGTGTATCCGCACATTAATTAATCGTCCTGTAATAGCTTTTATCTACACTCATAACGTAATATTCCAAATATTAATTCAAAAAATATTGCATAAACACGTACTTTATATTCGTGGATCGGTAATATAAAAAAAAACCATTACAGTGCAACATTTTCCTCCGATTTTCAAAGAACTGCATCATAAAATAACTTTTTAATTTTATAGCACACTTTTACTTTTAATTTATTGGCGCTTATGGGCTAGTGTCACTGTCTTCGGACGCGCGCGCTGCGCTGTCATGATGCAATGAGAATCTAAGTTGCCCGCCATACTGCATATTTTTTCCGTTTCCCCTTTTATTTTATTTCAACTGTATGAGTGAAGATAAAATAGTGTATGCAACGGCATATAATTAGGTATTAAAACACTCGCGTGTTAATATTATCACATTCGGCTTCGCCTCATGTGATAAACCCACGCTCGTGTTTTAATAACCCATATTATATGACCATTGCATAAACTACTATTCAGTTCCATTACATTAATTCAACCATTACATCAGTTCCGTTACATGGTGTGTTGTGTTTTGATGAACTTTTTTTATCTTCGATCAGTTTTTCTCCAATAAACTTTCTTAATATTTTGGGCATTATTTTTCTTTTTAAATAGTTTTCCATAGTTTGAATGACAACTTGAGCCACTTGATTTTTTATCATGTCGCTTGATGGATAAACAAGCAAATATGTTATAAAATATGAAACCGGTAATAATTACCAAATTGCATATATTGTCCTTAGGACAACAGAGAAATAATAACATAATTGTAATTACCTGAAAATTTAGAATTTGTTTTTTTGGCACTGCTGTGTCGGCTAGGTATTGTTTTCCGCTTTAAACAAAAAAATCTAGTTCTACGAAGTGATCTGAACAAATTGTATCGGTTTAAGACTTTGTGAATTACACTTTTTCGATTAACTTTTCTCATTTAAAATATTACGAATGTTTCATTTATTTCAAACTTGCTTAATGCAGTACTAGAAAAAAAAAAGGTTTGAATATGGAAATGTGTTTGAATCAATAAAAAAACCGGCCAAGTGCGAGTCGGACTTGCGGTAAATTGCGGTTTACGATTTATGACGTATTAAAAAAAACTTCTTACTAGATTTCGTTCAAACCAATTTTCGGTGGAAGTTTACATGGTAATGTACATCATATATTTTTTTTAGTTTTATCATTCTCTCATTTTAGAAGTTAAAGGGGACACACATTTTACCACTTTGGGTGTATCTCTCGCGCAAACTATTCAGTTTAGAAAAAAAAATATATAAGAAACCTCAATATCATTTTTGAAGACCTATCCATAGATACCCCACACGTAGGGGTTTGATAAAAAAAAAATATTTTGTTTCAGTTTCAATAGTTTTTTTTCTATTTTTGTATGAAAATCTTAATGCGGTTCACAGAATTCATCTACTTACCAAGTTTCAACAGCATAGATCTTATAGTTTCAGAAAAAAGGGGCTGTGACATACGGACGGACAGACAGAAAGACAGACATGACGAATCTATAAGGGTTCCGTTTTTTGACATTTGGCTACGGAACCCTAAAAACACACACAGGTTTAATTTTTTTCCGATCTAAAACAAAGAAAACATTGTAAGTTTAAAATATCGATAACTCATTATCGATAACGGCAATCTCTAACTGAGTTGCTGTCTGTGACATGTGCATAGTTGGAATATTCGAGAACAATATGTTTGAGTTTAAAAGAAAGTAGTAGACCTTAAATTTATCATTTTTTTGGTAATTCAATTTCTTTTTAGTAACGAAAATCAACATGAAACCTCACAGAACAGAAAAAAACGCCTTCGTCTTCTTCCTTCTTCGCCTTCTGTCTTTCTCTGTTCTGTGTGAAATCTCGATCTTCCGAAAAAACATCCTGTATATAATAAGGATTCCTAAATAGAACCATAGCATATAATATTGGAAAAACGTATATCCTCCAATGCTACCTCCGTAACCAAATTAAACTCAGATAACCTCTTGTCGCTTACATAACAAATACTCCAAAATGTTTTCAGCCAAAATCATGTTTTATTTAAACAGCCTTATTTCAATGGTTTTACTGCTAAAATTGTCGCAACAATGGCAGCAATTTATGGCGAAGACAACTGAAATCGAACAAAGTTTGACAGAATTGAAATTTGAGAACAAAACGATTGTGCAAACCACCGTGATTACTTATATGGTCATGTCACTGGCTTCAGGTATATATCTTTTTTGTAATTTTACAATTGACATTCTTTGTACTTATTTAACAAAGTTGCACATAATTTTTCGAAGATTCAACTAATAACTAATCGTATTTCTTTGTCGTTCTTTTTATTTTGTTACCTCTGATTGTTGTTGTGTTAAATTTTAGCATAGTAAATACTTTTTCTCGTTTATTTGCATAACAGATATGATCATTTTTGTCCTTTTTCTCAAGCATTGTTGCCATAATCATTTGAAAATTTATCTTATTTACATTACAGTTGAACAAATCGTTTGCAAGATTTTCAACATCAAATTCGTGATGACATGCCCGCGAGATGCCGGGACCACTGCCAATTTTTTGGAAAACTTTTCGATGCATACGATGCCACATGTCTTCGATTACATTCCCTATAGCGCTTTTAGCGCTTTTCTTTTACAGGTGATCTTTCTAATCTTTTTGATCATTATTATTATCAACCATTTTATAAATAGTATCTATAGTTACTTTAATATCACTTAACTTTTCATATCCACAAACACTATTGCTATATTTTCTCATTTTTGATTGCCATCATACTGAAAAGTTCCTTTAAGAGGATACTATCGAAATGAATGATTATAGTATGAATGTATATAGTTAAAATTATAAGGATTCCGTATGGAATCAGACGTAAAGAATTTCGCCATACCATGTCTTCCCGTGGGTTTCGTAAGAACCATTGTAAGACTTATATTTTAAAGAACCATACTGCGATCGCCTACCAGCCTAGCGCCTGCCAAGTTTAGCGATTATAGCAAAACCGCACACATGAATAGCACAAATTAAAAATGGCCCCTAGTGCCCTGCAGACTGACTGCCTTCAACTACGGTAGCGTTCGAGGTGACGGAATGGCAAGGGGTGCTAAGAATCTCCAGACGAGAACCAACAAACGCTGACGACTGGATTTGGCAACGTACAACATGCGCACACCGACGAGAAGATCATCGAACTCGAAGAAGAATTAAGCAGGTTACGATGGAGTATAATAGGGTTATCTGAAGTCCGAAGAGAGGGAGAAAACTCGATGATTCTATAATCCGATAATTTCCATTATTTCCGAGAGGTTAATCGGTAGTCCCAGGGTGCCGGACACCACCCTGGTACTACCGACTGACTACTACTTTACTGACTGACTTTATCGACAATAATTCCCTTGTAAATAACGTGGTGAACATCGAGAGTGTGTCAACCAGGATGGCGTGCCTTATTCTCAGAATATACTCGAGATATTCGCTGAAGGTCGTACAGGTCTACGCCCCGACATCGGCGAACTCGACGACGAGGTGGAGGTCTCCACCTCGTCGTCGGTGTTTACCGAGGTTTTTGTTGATATTTCTAGAGTCATGCATGGTTACAAAAGTCACTTCACCGTAGTCATGAGGGACTTCAACGTGAAACCGGGCAAATGAGACGATGTTGAGTTGCAAGTGGGGAAATTTGGAGTTGGATGTCGGAAACACCGGGGTCAGCTCTTACCAAGTTTTATGGAGAAGGAGGCCCCTATATAATGAACTGCTTCTTCAGAAAGCTTGAAAATAGGAAGTAGCAGAGTTTCGATGATGTATCAAAAATGAGATCGATTTCAGCATGTTAACCAACGAGCAAATTTTCAATGATGTCTCTGTGATCAATTTGGTGAAAACCGGGAAGGATCACCGCATGGTAAGAGGCACATTGCACATTAATATTAAGCTTGAAAGGTCTCGATGAAGTCCCGCTCCGTCTAGCACAGATACAGGTCCAAATCCCCGGCAGCTTTAAGCTTGAACTCCAGAATCGTTTCGAGTGTCTAGGTAGGTCCCTTGACGATTACATCGATGGGTTCGTGGAAACTGTCCATACGGTTGGGTCTTAGTTCTTCAAGACCCGTCGTACAGATAGAATTAAAAAGCTCTTTGATCCTCTACTTTAAAGCATAAGAAGGAGAAGCGTGAGATGATCCTGCATTCTTTAGATTTGGCGTGCAAATAGCGACAGTTCAATAGAGGGATATCTAAATCCTTGAAAAGAGACCTCCGCCACTTTAATACCGAGCGTATTAAAGACGCAATTGAGCGAAATAATGGCTCCAAGGTGATTTAAAGGGATCTGGCTACTCATGAAACTGAAGACCGACGATGGCAGGATCGTATCCGCTAAACTGGAGCTTCTGACGGAGACCGAGGCATTCTATGGACACTTGAACACATCAATCAGCAAACCCGTTGCGAATCTAGCAATCAACTCAAGAGCTAGATTGACCCGACACTATACCGAAGACATCCTGGACGTCAGCCTGTACGGGATTAGGAAGGCTCTGAAACAGCTTAAAAAGAGGTTAACTAGGTTATTTCTAGGCTTCATCATCGACCACATCATCGCTTACAATCAGGTGAGATTGTGGTCAAGCGCAAGCCTATCCATACTAATATTATTAATGCGAAAGTAACTCTGTCTGTCTTTTTACGCTTAAACCGCTAAACCGATTGAGATGAAATATGGTATGGAGATAGTTTGAGACCCGGGAAAGGACATAGTCTATTTTTTCTACATAAAACACGAAGGGGCAGATATGGTGGGTCGGGTAGTTTTATATTAAACTTCTTAATAAGACTTCTATATATATTTGACTGAACCTTCAACTGTCAATAAGCAGACACAATAGAAATTACCATTGTTTTAATCCGATTCGGATGAATGGACAGATGACCGGCTGAAATGAAATTTGGTATGGAGATAGTTTCAAACCCTAGAAAGACAAAGACTTTTTTTTTATAAAAAACGAAGTGGGAGACATGGGGGATGGGGCGTTAGTTTTGAACTTAAACTGATGAACCATTTTAAATGGAATTTGGTATGGAGATAGTTTGAGACCTTGGAAAGGCCATAGACGTACTTTGTTTGCATAAAACATGAAGGCGGTGAAATGAGGTATGTTAATTTTGTGTGTTATTTCTTATCATGCAACTTCTTTTTATTATGAACCGATTTCGGTGAGTTTTGGTATCACGATAGTTTGAGACCATGGGAAGGACATAGGCTACTTCTTTTTGCATAAAACACGATGGGAAAGAAATGGGAGGAGAGTTAATTTTGTATGTAACTTCTTATCACGCAACTTCTTCGAAATATGGTGCGAATGCGATTTAGAAGAAATTTGGTAATAGTAGTAGTTGTACGACGAATCCCAATATGACCCACTAACTTATTATTTAATTGGAAAGACTTCAGTTTCCAATCAAACTTAGTTTTGCTTTTACTATTAACAAACCTCAAGGTTAGCACCAGTTCCAAATGTACCCCTATTTTGGAAAGCCTTGCTTTACCCACAGCCAGCTATGCGTAAGTCCAGGACCCAGCATGTGTATGTATTAGTGCCAAATGAAAGGACATACAACATAGTATATATCAGCGTCCTAAAATGTTGTACCCATGATTAACGGCATAATTGCGAAATGTCAATTAACTGTAGATAAAATGGCCAAATCATGACTACGAAAAATAGCACAAAACAATCAAAGGAGCCACGGGGCCATTTTGATTAAAACTAAAACTGCAGCATTTGATTTTTCTCACTCTGTATGTCGACAACCAGAATTGACTGAGAAAATCTATACTAACGCGGGTGAAACTGCGGGTAACTGCTATTACAAAAAAATAAAAACAAGGCACCGGGTGATAACGGAATCACAAAATCAGCCAATCTCCTGAAAGCGGATGGGAAACCGGTCCGTAATGCCCTTCAGAAGCTGATTTATGATTCCGTCATACTCGAGGGCAAAACGCCACAGGCATGATGCAGAAAAGAAAGAAAAATATTTATTTGTGACCCGCACTGGAGACACGAGAAATAAGCATACAAATGAAAAATAATAAAATAAAACCCTGTTCGAGACCAAAAAGGCTCCTATCTCAGCATGTGCAGCGATATCAAAAAAAGGTAATAACGCTGCGCAGATATTCTGATAGGGCCCACTGTTGATGCCACGGTCAAACTTACGGAATCGGGACTAATATATAATAAAATAAAATAGAAGAATATATAAATAACAAACAAAATAGAATAAAACACTGAAGTTGGACAAAGTATGTGTAAGTTTAATCTATACTAATATTATAAAGCTGAAGAGTTTGTTTGTTTGTTTGTTTGAACGCGCTAATCTCAGGAACTACTGGTTGGAATTGAAAAATTCTTCTTGCGTTGGATAGTCCATTTATCGAGGAAGGTTATAGGTACTATAATATTATAAAGCTGAAGAGTTTGTTTGTTTGTTTGTTTGAACGCGCTAATCTCAGGAACTACTGGTTGGAATTGAAAAATTCTTCTTGCGTTGGATAGTCCATTTATCGAGGAAGGTTATAGGCTATATAACATCATGCTACGACCAATAGGAGCGGAGCACAAATGAAACATGTTGCAAAACGGGCAAAAATATTCCTTTTTGAGAGCTTCCGTTGCGTGCGCTGTGTAAACGGTTTAAGTTACGCAACAATCATGTTTGTAGGATAGGTAGGGTAGATAGGTAGAAAGGTAGCCAGATGACGGGAGCGAAGCCGCGTGGGACAGCTAGTACAAATATATAAATCAAATATATTATGTAAATGTAGGTAGACCTCGAAAACGACGTCCGCGATTCTCAATGATTATTTGTCGAATCCATAGACAAACAACAGAGCGCGCGGACCAAAGAGTGATTTATTAAATACAGAAGAAATCTATGGCCGGCTGTCAAAAGAAAAATCTTATGTAAGTTATGTTATGAAGTAGTGTAAATGAATGAGTGTAAATAAACCTGGCGAATCAAATACAACGAATAATATATTGCTAATATTGGATAAATCAGAGTGGTGAGAATTTAATCTATCCTTCTCCAGTGCGGTGTGAGAAAGGGAGACGTCATTTCTCCGAAAGTGTTCAGTGAACAGGTTCTGGACTGGAGCGGCTAGGCATCAACTATCAACCATCAACCAATTAATGGCAAGTACGTTACTTCCCTTCGGTTTTCCGACGACATAGCAGTCATGCTGAGACAATGGTGGGCCTCAGTACAATGTTCGATGATCTCAGTAGAGCTTCCGAAAGAGTGGGTCTTAAAATGGATATGGACAAAACCAAGGTCATGGTGAATCAAGATCGGAGACTCTATTCTCGAAGTTGTAGATAATTATGTCTACCTGGGACAAACGGTCCAGTTGGGTAGGTCTAACTTCGAGAAAGAGGTCAACCGTCAAATCCAACTCGGCTGGGTGGCGTTCGTGAAGTTGCGTGGTATTTTTTCGTCCAATTTACCGCAGTTTCTCAAGAAAAAAGTCTATGATCAGTGTGTGTTGCCAGTGATTACCTATGGCATCGAGACATAGTCGCTCATAGTGGCCTTATCAAAAAGCTTAAAGTCACCCAAAGGGCAATGAAGAGGGCTATGCTTGGCGATTCCTTGCGTGATCACGTCAACAATGAGGATATCCGTAGGAGAACCAAAGTTACCGACAAAGCCCGAAGAATTGCGAAAGCTAAGTGGCAGTGGGCAGGTCACATCGCTCGCAGAACGGATGGCCGATGGGGCTGAAAAGTACTGGAATTGCGACCGCGTACCGGAAGACTATGTCTAGACGACTCCCACTAGGTGAACCGATGACTTTTTTAAGGTTGCGGGAAAGCGCTGAATGCGAGACACACAGGATTGGTCAATGTGGTGACGCTTGGGGGTGTCCTATGTCCAGCAGTAGACGTCATTTTGCTGAAATGATGATGATGATGATATGGTAAGAGAAAACCTTTGAAAGGGTTGTGTGAAAGATAGAACTCAGTGCCATGCCCAAATGAATTAAGGGGAGGAGAATAATGAATATGATTGAAGGCAATGCAAAATCTTTTCTTGTGAATAATTATTTAGTACCTTCTGCATTTATTGTTCTGGTTTTTTTCAGGTCATATGGATCCAAACATCCGTTCTTTGGAGTCTTAACGATGTGATGATCACCTGTTTTAGCATTTACATTACAGCATACTTCCGGAATCTTAACAAAATTATCGCAGTCAACGCTAAGAAGGAGGTGAGTGGGAAACACGGCCCATTTTAAATGGGTCTGCGCAGGACATATCTCTCCGTCACACACGAAGGATGCCTTCCCTGAGGACAGTGTCCCTACCATAAACTCTTAGAGCAAGGCTATATCCATTGTGCATAGGCGACAGATTTATGCAATAATTCATAATACAGCTGTGAGTGCCTAGTGGTATGGGCCGCAACGTTTAAGTTGTAGGTCGTTGGTTCAAACCCAGGCAGGCCCTTTACTTTGTGTAATTTATTTATTTATTTGCTCTCATAACGGTGAAGGAAAACATCGTGAGATAACCGGCATGTCCTAGACCCAAAATTCTAAGACATGTGACATACGCCAACCCGCATTAGGCCCGCGTGGTGGATTACGGCCCATTCCCTCTCACAGAAAGGAGGCATGTGTGCCAGCAGTACGAACATTAAAAAGGCTGATGATGAATGTACGGCTGTGCTTACGCACTATGGAAATTACCTTGTTCTAAGAGTTCATGGTACGGCCTCTGGAAAGATGTAGCACAAAATCTTGAAAGGTGACGATTATACCAGGTGCTTTCAAGAATACTTGGTGGATGGCCTTTGGCTGGTACTTGGATAGCGTACTAACCCGAAGGCGGGTAATAAGTACGTTTTTTAAGATCTTATATTACTTTTATAATAATAACCTGTAATTAAAAACAGGATATTGAGATATAGCATCAAAAGAACTTTATAATTTTTTATCAACACTTTTAAACAGGGTGACTGGTAATTGGGTGCGTTTCTAGAAATGTAGTGTTTTTGATTTACTTTGCATAGACTTTATCATGATAATTTGGGGATTCATTCAGTTAGGTGGTTTTTGAGTTAGTAAACTTTTTGAGTTTTCTGGAAATTTTCTACCTCGCATCCGAAACTGCTAAATGTGAAAAATCTTTTCTACTCTTAATACTGAAAGCACTAGAGTGTAGGTTCCAAAAAATGATAACTACCAGGTACCATCAAAACACTGGGGTTCTAGAGTCTAGAACAATAGTATAAAAATTTAAGGAATGCAAGAAATTACCAGTCATTCTGTATATTCCATTTACAGTTTGGACTTCCATGGTCAGTACTACGAGTGCACTATTCAAATTTGGTGAAGCTAGTAAATGAGATAGATGTTCAGATTAGTTCCTTCATTCTGCTGGCGTGCTTCACTAATCTCTTCTACATCTGTGTGCTGCTTTTCGACTGCTTGCAGTAAGCCAATCTTATGTTTCTAATAAATTATTATAAAATATAACACTGCTCTTAAAACGGTGAAGGAAAACAGCGTGAGGAAACCGGCATGTCTTAGAAACAAGAATTCAAATACATGTGACATCCATCAACACACATTGGGCCCGCGTGGTGGACTACGGTCCATTTCCTCTCATGGAGAGAACATTAAATAAAAAGGCTGATGATGATGATGATGATGTCTACCTGGGACAAATGGTCCAGTTAGGTGGGTCCAACTTCGAGAAAGAGGTCAACCGTCGAATCTGACTCTGCTGGGCAGCGTTCGGGAAGTTGCGCGGTATTTTTTCGTACAACTTACCACAGTGTCTCAAGACGAAAGTCTATGACCAGTGTGTGTTGCCAGTGTTTACTTACGGGACAGAGACGTGGTCGCTCACAATGGGCCTCATCTAAAAGCTTAAAGTTACCCAAAGCGCAATGGTGAGGTCTATGCTCAGAGTTACCTTGCGTGATCGAATCAGAAATAAAGACATCCGCAAGGTTACCGATATAGCCTGAAGAATTTCCAAACTTAAGCGGCAGTGGGCTGGGCACATTGCTCGCAGAATAGATGGCCGTTGGGGCCGAAAATTTCTAGAGTGGCGACCGCGTACCGGAAAACGCAGCGTTGGAAGGCCCCCCTCTGAGTGGAGCGACGATCTAGTCAAGGCTGCGGTGGATGCAAAAAGTATGGCGACGCTTGGGGGAGGCCTATGTCCAGCACGAGTGGACGTTTTTCGGCTGAAATGATGATGATGATGACATATAAAATAGGTCTATGCTTTAATGAGCCTACTTAAATGACTGATGCTTGAATACTTAGATCTTGTTCAAAAACACTGTTTTATTTTTTCAGTAGAATACATGTCAATTATGCATTCTGTGACGAAGCACTAATAAGGCAGTAAGTACCCATAATCAATTTTTTTATATCTATACGTATATACTAATATTATAAAGAAGATTTTTTTTTTGTTTGTACGGAATAAGCGCTTGTCCGATGTTAATCGGGGTCGGCGCAACATGTTTTTTTCTTCACTACCGTCCTGGCCCCCGTCACGTCATCCCTGAGTCCCTTTTCTTCCATATCACTGCTCACACAGTCCATCCATCTATTCATTCGTCGCCCCATCCCTATCAATCCATCTACATTTATATTCATAACTCTTTTAGTATCATGCGTTTCATCCATCCTCAACACATGACCATACCAGGGCAAACGGTTTCCTTTTAACTTTTCTGTCACTGGCGCCACTTTCTAACTTCCTCTAACATATTCATTTCTCACATTATCCATCCTCGTCACTCCGTACATCCATCTCTGCATTCTCATCGCATCTACATGCAATCTCTTTTCATCCATCTTTTTCACATCCCAACATTCTGATCCACACAGTACGACAGGTCTAATCACGGACTTGTAAATTTTCCTCTTTAACTTGAGGGGTATCCGTGGGTCGCAAGTTGTTTTAGTGACCTGTCATCATTTCATCCATCCAGAGTTGATCCAGTGCGTTACGTCTCGGTCTACCTCACCATCCCTTTGGACAAACGACCCTAGGTACCGGAAGCCGGAGCACATCGGTATGGGTGTTCCAGCGAGAGCAATAGTCACGGAACTGGAGAGACCGCCAAAACCGCATAACAAGTATTCTGGTTTAGTTCGACTCAATTTCAAGTCAACACTGTCCAGTCTGTGCCAGCCTCCAATCTGCTCTGGACCCCTAGGCCACTCTCGGCCACCAGCACATAGCATCGGCAAACAGCATACACCAGGATGCCTCTTACTATGTCCGACGTCAGAGCGTCAATTATCATTATGAAGAGGTAAGGACTGAAGGCCGACCCTTGGTGCATGCCGACTGCCACACTGAAGCTGACACTTTAGATCGGACTTGGGTACTGCATCGACTGTACGTCGCGTGGACCAATTTTACTTACTTGCCAGGCACACATTTCTTCTTAAAGGCCCACCACAAAACCTGACGAACCGGAAATACTGCACTGATTTTAAAATTATTTGAACTATTTTAAGCTACATTATTTCGGAGTACCAAAGGTTTCTTTTTTACCGGCAAAAGTAACGGCGGGAGGGGTGGGCACCGGGAGCGAAGCCGCGGAAAAAAAACTTGTAAACAATGAAGTCTTAATATGGCAACACAGACTTATTTAATTAATTTTTCATTGCAACTAAAATAGTTACGAAAAACCGAGATACCAAAGATTTCAAAATTGTACACTGGATCCTGCCCTCTTTTGTCATCATTCTCTGTCACTCTCTAGGGTTTGCTGTAAGAGAACTCAACATTGAGTTAAGCTCGCCATTGTACATGTACTTTATTATCACATTGTATTGAATATTGTTTTTGGTGTACAATAAAGAATTAAGAATACCATTGCAAAATTAGACAGTTTGCAACATATGGTTACAAGTGTTACAACAACAACAACAATTTTAAAATACCATTGACATTTTGACCAATTCAGTCAACTAAATGAGTTAATCTCGCAAAAGTCTTTAGATGGCAGTTTTCCCAGTTTTCATGAGCTAGAATTCATAATAAAATTAATATTTTTTTGTCATAATTAATCATTTGTTTTCAGGGTATTGTGGTCTCCATACTACCTCTTGTACTTCTTGTACTCATTCATCTTCACAGTCCTTCGAGCCATGATGTTATTACTATTCGCTTCCAACGTGCACTGCGCTGCTCTCGAACCTGTTGACTTCATAAATGATATACCTTCTTCAGTATATGATATTGAGGTATAACAGTAATGAGAGTTTGTTTATTCTTTCTGTATGCGTTTACATCATTCTTTTTATGTTAGTTTTCAAATTATTACAAATTAATTACGTTTCCGGCTAAGCGTTAATCTTTTTTTCTGCTTAGGTTCATCGCTTTCATTTGCAACTAGATCACACCGTCGCATTAAGTGGAAAATTATTTTACGTAACTCGAAACACGATCTTACAAGTAAGTTATTCAAAACACGCATATTCAAGGTAAATGTTCTGATTACTCTAATCTGACTAGACTGTCTGCAAATTTTAAAGGAACTAGTTGTCGCAAACGCTACTGTTAAACGTAAGTTTTGATTCTCGAGTCGTTGTTGTATACAGGTCCATCTTTGCGTAACTCTTTCCAAGGTACTGTCATAGTGTTATGTTATGAGAAAAAAATCGCCCAAGTGCGAGTCGGACTCGCGCACCGAGGGTTCCGGACAAACCTGTAGTTATATATTAATTAAAAGTGGCCAGCCGGCCGGTGGTTGGCCGGTTTTTAGATTTAAAATTATCTAAAAATTTACAGTTTTCGCAATATTTCCTTTATCTGTGTTATAAGACGTTGCGTCGTACCAAATTTCAAGATTCTGAGTTCATGGGAAGTACCCTGTAGGTTTTGATTGCGAGTGTCGAAAATTTGCGGCATAAACGGCTGTGTCTTTTGATTGCGTTAGCTTAGAAGTTTACAGCTTTAAGGGACAGTAGACCTGAGTAATTGATATAAATTTCAGCTTGATACCTCCACGCGTTCCTGAGAAAAAGGGTCTTGACCGACAAACGGACGGACGGACAACAAAGTGATCCTATAAGGTTTCCGTTTTTTCCTTTCGAGGTACGGAACCCTAATAATAACAATTTAACCATTTTTCTCTTCTTTCAGATGATGAGCTTAATAGCAACATACGAAATTGTGTTACTGCAGTAGTCCTTAACAACTGATCCTTAATTCAACGGTACAACGGTAGCCTCAATTTTATTGTTAAAAATATTACATATTGATAATGATAGAACAAATCATAAGAAATCAATGGTGTTGAATTTTTATTTTAGTTTTCATGAATAAAGCCAACCTCTAAAATAATCGTGGAAACCTTGTTTGTGACAAGGTAAAATTGTTTGTTTGAGTGTTTGTAAATCGCTACCTACGGAAGTATTGATCAGATTATGAAAACTATTTCACTAATAGGAACGAGAAACGAGGTCCTGGAGATGGAGCATATCGTTCTCGAGGTCTTAAGTTCAAATATTATGCTATTGCAGTTCTCGCCAAACTTCTTGGCCACCCTGAAGTTAGCTGCAATGGCTGCGCAGTAGAAAAACGCATAAAAAAACAGCACCGCGCGATGCCTTGAGCATCGGAAAGCCAACTCAGGCCGGCCAAGAAGTTTGGCAAAACTATACCAATGTAACTTTTTAAATTCATAATAAATGTACTTTCCATATTTACAACCTACCAGTTTCTCAAGACGAAAATTTATGACACGTGTTTGTTGCCAGGGATGAACTATGGCTCTGAGATGTGGTCCCTCACACTGGGCCTCATCAGAAAGCTTACAGTCACCCAAAGGGCAATGTAGAGGGTTATGCTCGGAGTATCCTTGCATGATCGAATTAAAAATGTAGATATCCACAGGGTTACCGACAATGCTCGAAGAAAGCTAATGCTAAAGCATAGCTAATATGATGATGATGATGCTGTATGTACTTTCTTTTTTGTAACGTCGCTGACAACGGTTAACGAAACCTGGATTTATAGTTAATGGATATCTGAAATCACCATAATGCAATGAGCAAGTGTGGTATTTAATGCTCGTACCATATCTTTATGAAAAGAACCCTTTGCCTTGAAGTGGGGACACTAACGGGCTGGTATTTTTCTTATTACTTATTTAAAATTGGAATCTCTGAGTATCTAAAACTACTTTTTAATTCCGGACAAATGCATAATTCCTATTGGGTTTGCACGTGAGAAAGCTGGTTATATATATGGTTAAATACAAAAAATAAATACAATAATAGATACATAAATACATACATACAACTAATATACAGACAAGAGAACTAAGATTATGATCACAGTAACAAGTAGTGCTCCCTCACAAGTCGCTCAAAAACAGGCAGTGATTGCGCGCGCTTTATAGCCACAGGCAATGCATTCCATAGACGAGTGACCTGGACAGTAAAAGATTTGTCTAGGAAGATAGTGGAGTGCATTGGCATTTTCAGTTTCATATTATCCGATGACCTAAGAACTTTCACGTGCGAGTCACACAGAAACTGAAACCGTTTCTTGAGATAAAGATGGGTGGGGATGATAAGAAGTTACATACAAAATTAACATTCCCTTAAGTGAGACGGAGAAATAAGGGAATGTTAATTTTGTATGTAACTTCTTATCATGCAACTTCATCTATTTATGTACAGATTTAGTTGCTTGCTACCCATCCTTGATTATGCTGATGCCAGCTATCTTGACCTCACTGAAGTGCAACTTGATAAACTTGAGCGGCTTCAAAATCTTTGTATAAGGTTCATATTTGGTTTGCGCAAATATGACCATGTTTCTGAATTTCGTTTGAAACTCAAGTGGTTGCCTATTCGCCATCGCCGGCATGCTCATATTCTTTCTCTCCTGTATAATATTCTCTTTCTTCCTTCTACCCCTCTTTATCACAAGAAACGGTTTCAGTTTCTGTGTGTCTCGCACGTGAAAGTTCTTAGATAATCGGATAATATGAAACTGAAAATGCAAATGCACTCCACTATCTTCCTAGACAAATCTTTTACTGTCCAGGTCACTCGTCTATGGAATGCATGGCCTGTGGCTATAAGGCGCGCGCAATTACTGCCTGTTTTTAAGCGACTTGTGAGAGAGCACTACTTGTTACTGTGATCATAATCTTATATAAGCTGAATTGTTTTCTTGTCTGTATATTAGTTGTATGTATGTATTTATGTATCTATTATTATATTTTTTTTTTGTATTTAGTACCTACTTCCTTAATATCTTTTTATTTTAATTTTGCACCAAGTGCAACCCCTTATTGTGTCCAGGCTGTCACTTTCCATTCTTGGTTGCCTGGAAGAGATCGAGAATCGCGATAAGGCCGCCTGTTGTATGTTTGTTTTAGATATAAGATGTCTTTTTGAATAATTTTTCTCTTTGTGTACAATAAAGTGTAAATAAATAAATATTTCGAATTCCAATATTCCCCACTGACCTATCATTTAAATTCAAAAGACTCCAGTTTCCAATCAAACTTAGCTTTGCTATTACTATTTACAAAGCTCAAGAGTAGCAGGGGTGCATTTGCCATAGTTTACCCAAGGCCAGCTACATGTAGCTGCTGATGTTCGCATGTGTTCAGGGCCCAGAATGTATATGAATTAGCATCAAAAGAAAGGACATACAGCATAGTATATAGCAGCGTCATAAAATGTTGTACCCATGATTAAAGGCATTATTATTGAATGTCAATTAAATGTAGATACAACTTATGATAGAGTCATCATCTTCCTGCCCTTATCCCATGTTACTTGGGGTCGGCGCAACACGTTTTCTTCTTCCATACCATCCTGTTCCCCGTCACTCCATCACTGACGCCCTTTTCTTTCATATCACTCCTCACACAGTCCATCCATCTTTTGATAGAGTGGTATCTTTAATTCGCAGCAAAGCGATAACTCTTTAGTTTATTTGTTTCCTTTTGTAACTATTTAACCTATACCTGTATCGACCAACGTCTTCAATTAAATAAGTTTACTGTTTTTATTTTAACGAATAACCATGAGAAGTTCCAAGCTGAGCTGAGCTGAGTTTTTCTAGTGAGCGTGGATGGCCAAATCATCACTATGAAGAATAGCACAAAACAATCAAAGGAGTCAAGGGGCCGATTTTGATTAAAACTAAAACTGTAACATTAGATTTTCTTATCCTGTATGATGATAACCAGATTTGATTGACAAAATCTATATTAACGCGGGTGAAGCTGCGAGTAACAGCTAGTCGTTTATATTTTTAAATATTTCGCAACAAGGAACTACGAAGAAAAACAAGATATTAAAAAAAGGTATAAATAATAATTATTAGCCCGCCGTTACCGGAAACACGGTCCAAGTTACCGGTGGTTAGGGCACCTGAATACCGCTTTCTGGATCAAGCCCTTAATCCAAGTGCCCAACAAGAGCCTCCTCAGGAGTTCGTCGAGGCTCTTGG
This sequence comes from Orthosia gothica, assembly GCA_949775005.1. Classification (NCBI taxonomy): domain Eukaryota; kingdom Metazoa; phylum Arthropoda; class Insecta; order Lepidoptera; family Noctuidae; genus Orthosia; species Orthosia gothica. The sequence continues at coordinate 23,144,685 of OX459048.1, read as the reverse complement.
CTATTATGCTATTGGCTGTCAAGACCGTCGGCACAATGACTGCTGTATTCACATCCCACATGTCGACAACCTTGTAAGCCAGAGACCCTAGACATGTGACATTCTATCATCGAAAGCTTGGTGATAACAATTGGGTAAGCGTCAAAAATGTATGGGAATGTCAAACGCTACCGAAATATGACGTGACCGATTCCCCATATTTTGGTATTTCGACCATCGCCATCGCTGATATAGAATGACACTTGTCGAGAGCCTCACATCAAGTTACATAGTTTTTTTTATATTTCTTAGCCTTTACGAGACTCATCTTCGTAGTATGATTATTGTGCGCCCACCATACGGACATGAAATGTGTTTGGAAATCGTTGAACATTTTCATTATTTTGCTGAAAAATAAAAAATGATTATTTTCCAAACAAATAATACAATGATAAAGTTCTTTATATAAAAAATATTTGCTTATCTTCAGGTCTGAGTTTTTTTTCACGGCTTATAAACTTAAAAACCAATTAAATCAAACCAAAAAACAAGGTAAATTCACCATTATTGCAGTGGACCCTTTAATTGAAATAATGCAGTTGTCACACCACCGACGTTCAGCGAATAGCGAGTAAAGCTAGAAACTAAAAACTAGTTGGCGAGCAGCGAGTAGCGAGTGTGCCTCTCAATGCCTCATCATCATCAAACCTCTCATTGTGAGTTCTGTCATCCAGGTGAGCAAGCAAGCATCGCCAGTGGTGTCTCATCCCATCCATAGCGTACTATACTGATTATACTGATTATTTTTTGTATATCGATCGCGTTTGGTCCCGTTCCAAGGATATAGATGGGTGAGCTATCTATGGCTGTGGAACGGAACGGAAACGATCGATTGACAAAAAATTCACAGTTTCTTTGTATGGGATTAGGCATCTGTACGCTAATATTTTATTATCTGTGGTTGAGCGAATATCGCTGAGCGTCTATAACTTTGCTCTTGTCGCTTGTACAAACTTGTGATGTCTCGCCGGCCGTGTGAATAGCCACAATAAGTGTCTCTTTTATTGACACGGGATCTTATATCTTTTGTACGTTTCTTTAGCAAGAAAATAGTCGATATATAATCGCTTACTCGTCGGTCACCGGACCCTCCTTGGAGGAGTACCCCCCATCACCGGCGCACCAGAACACACTGTGCACCGTGACCACCCCAGGGACCAAACCAGCACATGGGTGCCAGACGACCCCGTGTATGGTACCCTTGGTCTCCCTGTGACGGGTCAGGTCAGTAGCCCCGCCGCCAACCACATTTCAGCGTCAGGGGATAGGGACCTCCCCTGCGGCCCCATCGCGTCCGCCACAGACAGTGATGACCCCGTACAGGCCGCGGAAGGAAGGGAGAGCGGCGCACCGTAATACCGGCACTACTCTCCCGCCGCGGCCTCCAACTCTCAGCCGCGATATCGTATGAGACCTGGGACGCTACATACAAAATCGAAAGCGGCTCACCTCAGTTGCGATGTCACCTCTGTTAGCGGTACCGCAACCTACTTGTTGGCCGCTACGCTATCGGCCACGCCACGGAACTGAGCTCCTGCGAGGGGGGGGGGGAATTGCCTAAGAATTTTAAGTTGGTAAAATGTAAGTACTCGATTTCTTACTCCATTAGATATTAAGGAATGTCATAGATATACGTATAGTTCATTTATTTTGGAATGAAAGCGTTTATTATAACTGCGCGCCATATAATGAAATATGAATGTGTTGAAGGTGAATACTATCGGTCTTTGCCCGAACCATACTTCTGGTCTGTAAAATTTTATAAAAATTAGTTTATCGGTTTGGCCGTGAAAACACATAACAACATTAAGGTAGGCTGTTGTTAGTTCATCAGTTTTAGAAATACTTTTATATTATAACCAGCTTTCTCACGTGCCAACCCAATAAGAATTATGCATTTGTTCGGGATTAAAAAGTAGGTTTAGATACTCTGAGATTCCTATTTTAAATAAGTTATAAGAATAATACCAGTCCGTTAGTGTCCCCACTGTAAGGCAAAGGATTCTTTTCATAATGGTACGAGCATTTATCACCACACTTGCTCATTGCAGGATAGTGATTTCAGATTTCCATTAACTATAAATCCAGGATTCGTTAACCGTTGTCAGCGATGTCAAGAAAAAAGAAAGTAATCATCAAAAGCATCATCATTATCATATCAGCTGAAAGACGTCCACTGCTGAACATAGGCCTCCTCCAAGCGTCGCCACATTGACCGGTCCCGTGCGGATACCCGCAACCTTCATCAGGTCATCGGTCCAATTGGGGGTGACCTACCAACGCAACGACTTCCGGTTCGCGATCGCCACTCCAGAACTTTTCAGCCCCATCGACCATTCGTCCTGCGAGAAATGTTCTCTGCCCACTGCCACTTAAGTTTGGCAATTCTTCGGGCATTGTGGGTAACCTTGGTCTCTTGCGGATATCTACAGTTTTGATTCGATCACGCAAGGATACTCTGAGCATAGCCCTCTCCATTGCCCTTTGGGTGACTGTAAGCTGAGCCATAGGTCATCCCTTGCAACACACACTGGTCATATAATCTTGAGACACTGTGGTAAGTTGTAAAGTTTGAAAGTACATTTATTATGAATTTAAATAGTAGATTATTAACCAAGGGGATAAAGCAGTGTCTTCTGTCGCGCGTGACGATTTAAATCGCGAGCGTAACGAAGGACTCGAGGTTTACTCCCGAGCGAAGCGAGGGATTTAAGTCGAGTCCAGAGTGTATGTAGCGAGGGATTTAAGTTCACCCAAGACTAAGACAGCTTTATCACCGAGGAAAATACCCTACTTTTCGTACCATTTGCGAAAAAATTAACACAATATATGAGATAAGCATTTATTAAAAATAATGACACATAAAAATAAATTAAAATAAACTTAACGGTTATGTATTTGAGGAAAACAAAAACGCGGCAAATTCCTAGACTAATATTTTTTTGTCGGAAAAGCAAAGGCATCAAGCTCATACGGCCCCGCCGGTTTCGTAATTTTATTAAATAATCATAACTGCATAATAAATGCGTATTCCTTTTTCAAAAAGATGTATAATGCTTTTTCAAGTGAGCGTGGATGGCCAAATCATCACTATGAAGAATAGCAATCAAAGGAGTCAAGGGGCCGATTTTGATTAAAACTAAAACTGCAACATTAGATTTTCTTATCCTGTATGATGATAACCAGATTTGATTGACAAAATCTATATTAACGCGGGTGACAGCTAGTCGTTTTACATATTTCTCAACAAGGAACTACAAAGAAAAACAAGATATTAAAAAAAGGTATAAATAATAATTACTAGCCCGCCGTTACCGGAAACACGGTCCAAGTTACCGGTGGTTAGGGCACCTGAATACCGCTTTCTGGATCAAGCCCTTAATCCAAGTGCCCAACAAGAGCCTCCTCAGGAGTTCGTCGAGGCTCTTGGCTATTATGCTATTGGCTGTCAAGACCGTCGGCACAATGACTGCTGTATTCACATCCCACATGTCGACAACCTTGTTAGCCAGAAACACTAGACATGTGACATTCTATCATCGAAAGTTTGGTGATAACAATTGGGTAAACGTCAAAAATGTTTGGGAATGTCATGGGAATGTCAAACGCTACCGAAATATGACGTGACCGATTCCTTATATTTTGGTATTTCGACCATCGCCATCGCTGATATAGATTGACACTTGTCGAGAGCCTCACATCAAGTTACATAGTTTTCTTATATTTCTTAGCCTTTACGAGACTCATCTTCGTAGTATGATTATTGTGCGCCCACCATACGGACATGAAATGTGTTTGGAAATCATTGAACATTTTCATTATTTTGACGAAAAATAAAAAAAATATTATTTTCAAAACAAATAATACACTGATAATGTTCTTTATATAAAAAAAGATTTGCTTATCTTCAGGTCTGAAGTTTTTTTCAGGGTTTATAAACTTAAAAACCAATTAAATCAAACCAAAAAACAAGGGACATTCACCATTATTGCAGTGGACCCTTCTATTGAAATAAGGCAGTTGTCACACCACCGACGTTCAGCGAATAGCGAGTAAAGCTAGAAACTAAAGGTAGTTGGCGAGCAGCGAGTAGCGAGTGTGCCTCTCAATGCCTCATCATCATCAAACCTCTCATTGTGAGTTCTGTCATCCAGGCGAGCAAGCAAGCATCGCCAGTGGTGTCTCATCCCATACCAAGAAACCGTGCTGACGTACTATACGGATTATTTTTTGCACATCGATCGCGTTCGGTCCCGTTCCACTTCCCGTTCCGTCGCTTGTACAAACTTGTGATGTCTCGCCGGCCGTATGAATAGCCAAAATAAGTGTCTCTTTTATTGACACGGGATCTTATATCTTTTGTACGTTTCTTTAGCAAGAAAATAGTCAATATATAATCGCTTACTCGTCGGTCACCGGACCCTCCTTGGAGGAGTACCCCCCATCACCGGCGCACCAGAACACACAGCACATGGGTGCCAGACGACCCCGTGTATGGTACCCTTGGTCTCCTTGTGACGGGTCAGGTCAGTAGCCCCGCCGCCAACCACATTTCAGCGTCAGGGGATAGGGACCTCCCCTGCGGCCCCATCGCGTCCGCCACAGACAGTGATGACCCCGTACAGGCCGCGGAAGGAAGGGAGAGCGGCGCACCGTAATACCGGCACTACTCTTCCGCCGCGGCCTCCAACTCTCAGCCGCGATATCGTATGAGACCTGGGACGCTACATACAAAATCGAAAGCGGCTCGCCTCAGTTGCGATGTCACCTCTGTTAGCGGTACCGCAACCTTCTTGTTGGCCGCTACGCTATCGGCCACGCCACGGAACTGAGCTCCTGCCTCGACTAAGCGGGGAACCCACCGAGGGGGTGTGGGGGGGGGGGGGGGAATTGCCTAAGAATTTTAAGTTGGTAAAATGTAAGTACTCGATTTCTTACTCCATTAGATATTAAGGAATGTCATAGATATACGTATAGTTCATTTATTTTGGAATGAAAGCGTTTATTATAACTGCGCGCCATATTATGAGATATGAATGTGTTGAAGGTGAATACTATCGGTCTTTGCCCGAACCATACTTCTGGTCTGTCAAATGTTATAAAAATTAGTTTATCGGTTTGGCCGTGAAAACACATAACAAAATTAAGGTAGGCCGTTGTTAGTTCATCAGTTTTAGAAATACTTTTGTATTATAACCAGCTTTCTTACGTGCCAACCCAATAGGAATTATGCATTTGTCCGGGATAAAAAATTAGGTTTAGATACTCTGAGATTCCTATTTTAAATAAGTAATAAGAAAAATACCAGCCCGTTAGTGTCCCCACTGTAAGACAAAGGGTTCTTCTGATGAGGCCCATTGTGAGGGACCATGTCCCAGAGCCATAGGTCATCCCTGGCAACACACACTGGTCATAGATTTTCATCTTGAGACACTGTGGCAAGTTGTAAAGTTCGAAAGTACATTTATTATGAATTAAAATAGTAGATTATTAACCAAGGGGATAAAGCAGTGTCTTCTGTCGCCGGTGACGATTTAAATCGCGAGCGTAACGAAGGACTCGAGGTTTACTCCCGAGCGTAGCGAGGGTGTTAAAAACTTAAATCACGAACGAAGCGAGGGATTTAAGGCGAGTCCAGAGTGTAGCGAGGGATTTAAGTTCACCCAAGACTAAGACAGCTTTATCACAGAGGAAAATACCCTACTTTTCGTACCATTTGCGAAAAAATTAACACAATAATATTATGAGATAAGCATTTATTAAAAATAATTACACATAAAAATAAATTAAAATAAACTTAACGGTTATGTATTTGAGGAAAACAAAAACGCGGCAAATTCCTAGACTAATTTTTTTTTGTCGGAAAAGCAAAGGCATCAAGCTCATACGGCCTCGCCGGTTTCGTAATTTTATTAAATAATCATAACTGCATAATAAATGCGTATTCCTTTTTCAAAAAGATGTATAATGCTTTATATACAAACTCATTTAAATCACATTCTCCCCCTAGAGGATGAATGAAATTCAGTACAATCTTCTTTCCCTGTTTTTAACAGATTAAAAATGACTATTGTTATGTTCGCTTTTTGTGGCATAGATTGTCACTTTTTTGAGCAAGTGGTACGAAAAAGTTACATAAGTTACATTTAGTTACGAAGCAGTGGTCAAACGCGAGCATATCGAAAAATAAAATTAAACATTTGTATAGTTTTAGAAACTTCTTGGCCGGCCTGAAGTTGGCTTTCTGATGCTCAAGCCACTGCGCGGTGCTGTTTTTGTATGCGTTTTACTACTGCGCAGCAATTGCAGCCAACTTCAGGGTGGTCAATAAGTTTGGCGAGAACTGCAATAGCATAATATTTGAACTTACGACCTCGAGAACGACATGCTCCATCTGCAGGACCTCGATTCTCGTTTCTATTACTGAAATAATTTTCGTAATCTGATCAATACTTCCAGAGATGAAGTTTTACAAACACAAAAACAAACAATTTTACCTTGTCATAAACAAGTATTCCACGATTATTTTAGAGGTTGGCTTTATTCATGAAAACTAAAATAAAAATTCAACACCATTGATTTCTTATGATTTATTCTATCAGTATCAATATGTAATATTTTTAACAATAAAATTGAGGCTAGCGTTGTACCGTTGAATTAAGGATCAGTTGTTAAGGACTACTGCAGTAACACTATTTCGTATGTTGCTATTATGCTGATCATCTGAAAGAAGAGAAAAATGGTTAAATTGTTATTTTTAGGGTTCCGTACCTCAAATGGAAAAACCGGAACCCATATACGATCGCTTTGTTGTCCGCCCGTCCGTTTGTCTGTCAAGACTCTTTTTCTCCGGAACGCGTGGAGGTATCAAGCTGAAATTTATATGAAATACTGAGGTCTACTGTCCCTTAAAGCTGTGAAATAATCAAACTCCTAAGCCAACTCAATCAAAAGATGCAGCCGTTTATGCCACAAATTTTCGACTCTCGCAAGGGAATCAAAACCTAAAGGTAACTTCCCATGAACTCAGAAACTTGAAATTTGGTACGAAGCAACCTCTTATAGCACAGATAAAGAAATATTGCGAAAACCGTAAATTTTAGATTATTTTAAATCTAAAAACCGGTCAACCACCGGCCGGCCGGCCATTTTTACTTAGGATATACCTACAGGTTTGTCCGGAACCGAGTCCAACTCTCACTTGGCCGGTTTTTTCTCATAACATAAAACTGTGACAGTACCTTGGAAAGAGTTACGCAAAGTTGGACCTGTATACAATAACGACTCGAGAATCAAAACTTGCGTTTAACAGTAGCGTTTGCGACAACTAGTTCCTTTGGACTTTTCAGGCAGTCTAGTCAGATTAGAGTAATCAGAACATTTACCTTGAATATGCGTGTTTTGAATAACTTACTTGTAAGATCGTGTTTCGAGTTACGTAAAATAATTTTCCACTTAATGCGACGGTGTGATCTAGTTGCAAATGAAAGCGATGAACCTAAGCAGAAAAAAAAGATTAACGCTTAGCCGGAAACGTAATTAATTTGAAATAATTTGAAAATTAACATAAAAGGAATGATGTAAACGCATACAGAAAGAATAAACAAACTCTCATTACTCTACCTCAATATCATATACTGAAGAAGGTATATCATTTATGAAGTCAACAGGTTCGAGAGCAGCGCAGTGCACGTTGGAAGCGAATAGTAATAACATCAGGGCTCGCAGGACTGTGAAGATGAATGAGTACAAGACGTACAAGAGGTAGTATGGAGATGACAATAGCCTGAAAACAAATGATTAATTATGACAAAAAATATCCATCTAAAGACTTTTGCGAGATTAACTCAGTGAGTTGACTTAATTGGTCAAAATATCAATGTAATTTCAACATTGTTGTTGTTGTTGCAAATGTCTAATTTTGCAATGGTCTCTCGGTTTTTTGTTACAATTTTAGTTGCAATGTAAAACTAATTAATTAAGTCTGTGTTGGCATATTAAGACTTTATAATATACTACCTTTTTTCCGTGGCTTTGCTCCCGGGGCCCACCCCGCTGGACCCGTTACTTTTGGCGGTAAAAAGTAACCTTTGTTACTCCGGAATAATGTAGCTTTAAATAGTTGAAATAATTTTTAAAATCAGTGCAGTATTTTAGGTTTGTGAGGTTTTGTGGTGGGCCCTTAAGAAAAAGGTGTGCCTGGCAAGTATGTTAAGTTGGTCCACGCGATGTACAGTCGATGCAGTACCCAAGTCCGATCTACAGTGGCAGCTTCAGTGTGGCAGTCGGCTTGCACCAAGGGTCGGCCTTCAGTCCTTACCTCTTCCTAAAGATAATGGACGCTCTGACGTCGGGCATATAGGAAGAGGCATCCTGGTGTATGCTGTTTGCCGATGACATTGTGCTGGTGGCCGAGAGTGGCGTAGGGGTCCAGAGCAGATTGAAGGTGTGGTGGCCAGGCTGGAGAGTGTTGACTTGAAATTAAGCATAACTAAACCAGAATACTTGTTGTGCGATTTTGGCGGTATCTCCAGTTCCATGCCTATAGCTCTTCCTGGAACACCCATACCAATGTACTTTGACTTCCGGTACCTAGGGTCTCTGTCCAAAGGGATGGCGAGGTAGACCGAGACTAACGCACCAGATCAATTCTGGATGGATGAAATGGTGACAGGTCACTGGAAAAACTTGTGACCCACGGATGCCGCTCAAGTTAAAGAGGAAAATTTACAAGTCCGTGATTAGACCAGTCGTACTGTATGGATCAGAATGTTAGGCTATGAAAAAGATGGAGTAATGAGAATGCTGAGATGGATGTGCGGAGTGACGAAGATGGATAAAGTGAGAAATGAGTATATTAGAGGAAGTTTGAAAGTGGCGCTAGTGACAGCAAAGTTGAAAGGAGACCGTTTGCCCTGGTATGGTCATGTGATGAGGAGTGATGAAACGCATGTTGTTTAAAGAGTTATGAATATAAATGTCGATGGATGGATAGGGAGGGGACGGCCAAAGAAAAGATGGATGGACTGTTTGAGCAGTGATATGAAAGAAAATGGAGTCAGTGATGACGTGACGGGGGCCAGGACGGTAGTGAAGAAGAAAACGTGTTGCGCCAACCCCAAGTAACATGGGTCAAGGGCAGGAAGATGATGATGATGATGGTCCAGAATTTTCAGCGCTTATTACGTATAAACAAAACAATATTTCTTCTTTATTATATATGTATAAACTTCTATACTAAAGTTTAGATATAGAAATATAGATTATGGGTACTTACTGCCTGATTAGTGCTTCGTCACAGAATTCAGAACTGACATAAATTTTACTGAAAAAAAGTGATTTGCATTAAATTAAGTTATAATAACAAAATAGTGTTTTTGAGCAAGATCAAAGTATTCAAGCATCAGTCATTTAAGTAGGCTCATTAAAACATAGGCCTATTTAATATGTCTTCATCATCATTTCAGCCGAAATGTGTCCACTGCTGGACATAGGCTTCCCCCAAGCGTCGCCACACTGATCGGTCCTGTGCGTTTTGCATCCACCGGACGCCCGCAGCTTTGACTAGGTCGTCGCTCCACCTAGAGGGAGGCCTTCCAAGGCTGTGTCTTTCGGTACGCGGTCGCAACTCTAGAATTTTTCGGCCCCAACGACCTCTGTTCTGCGAGCAATGTGCCCTGCCCGCTGCCACTTAAGTTTGGAAATTCTTCGGGCTATATTGGTAACCTTGGTTCTCTTACGGATGTCTTCATTTCTGATTCGATCACGCAAGGCAACTCTGAGCATAGCCCTCTCCATTGCCCTTTGGGTGACTTTAAGCTTTCTGATGAGGCTCATTGTGAGCAACCACGTCTCTGTCCGGTGAGTAATCACTGGCAACACACACTGGTCATAGACTTTCGTCTTGACACACTGTGGTAAGTTGGACGAGAAAATAACGTGCAACATCCTGAACGCTGCCCAGCCGAGTCAGATTCGACGGTTGACCTCTTTCTCAAAGTTGAACCTACCTAACTGGACCGTTGGTTCCAGGTATACATCATCATCATCAGCCTTTGTTAATGTTCTCTCCGTAAGAGGGAATGAACCGTAATCCACCACGCGGGCCCAATGCGGATTGATGGATGTCACATGTATTTGAATTCTTGTTTCTTGGACATGCCGGTTTCCTCACGATGTTTTCCTTCGCCTTTTTAAGAGCAGTGTTATATGTTATAATAATTATAATAGAAACATAAGAATGGCTTACTGCAAGCAGTTAAAAAGCAGCACACAGATGTAGAAGAGATTAGTGAAGCACGCCAGCAGAATGAAGGAACTAATCTGAACATCTATCTCATTTACTAGCTTCACCAAGTTTGAATAGTGCACTCGTAGTACTGACCATGGAAGTCCAAACTGTAAATGGAATATACAGAATGACTGGTAATTGCTTGCATTCCTTGAAATTACGTGTTCTAGACTCTAGAACCCCCAGTGTTTTGATGGTACCTGGTAGTACAATTTTTTTCGATTCCACTCGAGAGGTTTCAGTAACAAGACGGTAGGAGATTTTTCACATTTAGCAGTTTCGGATGCGAGGTAGGAAATTGCCAAAAAAACTCAAAAACAACCTGAATGATAAAGTCTATGCAAAGTAAATGAAAAACACTCCATTTCTAGAAACGCACCCAATTACCAGTCACCCTGTTTAAACGTGTTGATAAAAAAAATGTAAAGTCCTTTTGAAGCTATATCTCAGTATGATGTTTTAAATTACAGGTTATTATAATAAAAAGTAATATAAGATTAAAAAATACGCATTTATTACCAGCCTTCGGGCTAGTACGCTATCCAAGTACCAGCCAAAGGCCATCCACCAAGTCTTCATGAAAGCACCTGGTATAATCGTCACATTTCACGATTTTGTGCTACATTTCCAGAGGCCGTACCATGAGATCTTAGAACAAGGACATTTCCATAGTGCGTAAGCACAGCCGTACAGTCACCATCAGTCTTCTTAATGTTCCCACTGCTGGCACACAGGCATCCTCTCTGTGAGAGGGCATGGGCCGTAATCCATCACGTGGGCCCAATGCAGATTGGCGGATGTCACACGTCTTCGAATTTTTGGATCTAGCACATGCCGGTTATCACACGATGTTTTCCGTCACAGTTTTGAGAGCAATAGTGATGAAATAATTTACACAAAGTATAGCGCCTGCCTGGGTTTGAACCTGTTGCCTACAACTTATACGTTGCGGCCGATACCACTAGGCCACCGCTGCACTCACAGCTGTATTATGAATTATTGCATAATTTTTTTCCCCTATGCACAATGGATATAACCTTGCTCTAAGAGTTTATGGTAGGGACACTGTTCTCAAGGAAGGCATCCAGTTCGGTCTGCCATCTCCTTTGTGTGTGTCGCAGAGATATGTCCTGCGCAGACCCATATAAAATGGGCCGTGTTTCCCACTCACCTCCTTCTTAGCGTTGACTGCGATAATTTTGTTAAGATTCCGGAAGTATGCTGTAATGTAAATGCTAAAACAGGTAATCATCACATCGTTAAAACTCCAAAGAACGGATGTTTGGAGCCATATGACCTGAAATAAAAAAAAAACAATAAATGCAGAATCTACTAAATACTTAAGAATTATTCCCAAGAAAAGATTTTGCTTTGCCTTCAGTCATAATCATTATCCTCCTCCCCATTTGGGCATGGCACTGAGTTCTATCTTTCACACAAACCTTTCACAGTTTTTCTCTTTCATAAGGGAAAGCATAGACCTATTTTATTATATGTCATCATCATCATTTCAGCAAAATGACGTCTACTGCTGGACATAGGCCGCCCCCAGGCGTCGTGTCGCCACATTGACCAATCATGTGTGTCTCGCATTCAGCGGTTTCTCACAACCTTAAAAAGGTCATCAGTTCACCTACTGGGAGTCGTCTAGTTATCGCCTTTCGGTTCTCGGTCGCAATTCCAGTACTTTTCGGCCCCATCGGCCATCCGTTTATCCTTATCCTTATGTTTCGCAATTCTTCGGGCTATGCGGTAACTTTGGTTCTCCTACGGATATCCTCATTTCTGATGCGATCACAAAAGGAGACGCCGATATATAAAGATAGCCCACTCCATTTCACTTTGGGTAACTTTAAGCTTTTTGATTAGGCCCATTGTAAGCGATCGCGTCCCAGTCCCTTAAGTAATCACTCACAATCACAGAATCACTGACAACACACACTGGTCATAGACTTTTGTCTTGAGAAACAGCGGTAAATTGGACGAGAAGATACCGCGCAAAATCACGAAACAGAGCCAGCCGAGACGGATTTGACGGTTGACCTCTTTCTCGAAATTAGACCTACCCAACTAGACCGTTTGTCCCAGGTAGACATAATCATCTACAACTTCGAGTATAGAGTGTCCGATCTTGATTCACCATGGCCTTGGTAATGTCCTTATTCATTTTGAGACCCACTCTTTCGGCAGATCTACTGAGATCATCGAGCATACTAAGGCCCGCGATGGTCTCAGCATGACTGCTATGTCGTCGGCAAACCGAAGGGGAGTGACGTACTTGCCATTAATGTTGATGACTAGGTCTCTCCAGTCTAGAACCTGTTCACTGAACAGTTTCGGTGAAATGACGTCTCCCTATCTCACACCGCACTGGAAAAAGATAAGTTTCGAGGTATGATCCTAAATACGGACTGTCATGGTGGCGTTTTTGTACAAACTCTTCAACACCTAGATGTACCGGTAGTCGATCTGGCACCGTTGGGGAAACTTCAGTAAAGCCAAAGTCTCAATCGAATCGAAGGCTTTCTTGTAGTTCACAAACGCTAAGCAGAGAGACTAAAACTGAACTAAGATAAGCTGCCGCATCGTATGTATGTCGTCTACGGTGCTAAAGCCTTTTCGGCATCCGGCTTGTTCAGGAGGCTGGAAATCGTCAAACATGCACGCGAAACGACTCGTTATGACTTCTGAGCATGAGCATTACCACCCTTCTTGAAAAAGAGTACCAGCACACCTCTGCACCATGCCTTGAGTACGACGTAATCAAACTACTTCTGAAGGGTATTAAGGACCGGTTTCCCACCCACCTTCAGGAGTTTGGCTGTGATTCCGTCATCACTCGGTGCCTTTTCTTTTAATTTTGTGCTATCTGTTACCCGCAGTTTTGCCCGCGTTAATATAGATTTTGTCAATCAATTCTGGTTGTCGATATAAAGGGTGAGAAAAATCCAATGTCGAAGTTTTAGTTTTAATCAAAATGGCCCCGTGACTCCTTTGATTGTTTTGTGCTATTCTTCAGAGTGATGATTTGGCCATCCACGCCCACTTGGAAAACTCAGCCTGAATAGGTACAGGAAATAATAACGAAAAAAAGATTAACTCACTCAATTGAAGACGTTGGTCAATACAGGTATAGGTAAAATAGTTACAAAAGGAAACAAATAAAGTAAAGAATTATAGGTTCAGGGGGGTGACCACAAGCTCTTAGAGTAAGGTTATTTTGAGATCGAGTAAGTGACAGATGTATACACGTCATATACATGTGTCCCTTACACACACTCAAAATAACCTTACTCTAAGAGCTTGTGGTCACCTCCCTGGTTTTGCTGCGAATTGAAGATAACACTCTATCATAAATTTTATCTACAGTTAATTGGCATTTCGTAATTATGCCGTTAATCATGGGTACAGCATTTTAGGATGCTGATATGTACTATGTTGTATGTCCTTTTATTTGACACTAATACATACACATTCTGGTTCCTGGACATACGCATAGCTGGCTATGGGTAAAGCATAGGCATAGGCATAGGGCCCCAGCATAGGGCTTTAGTAGTAAGGAAATGGGTTTCGCCCCCTTTCCTTTTTTATGAAAAAACTTAGTCTTTGTCCTTCCTAGGGTCTGAAACGAACTCCATACCAAATTTCATATAATCATAATATGAAGTTTTATACAAAACTACCCCACCCCCATATCTGCCCCTTAGTGTTTAATAAAATAAAAAAAAGTCTATGTCCTTTCCCGGGTCTCAAACTATCTCTATACTAACTTTCATCAGCACTGTAAGCGTGAAAAGGTAACAGACAGACAGACAGAGTTACCGGATTTGAGGAACATCGAGTCCTCCCCCTCTCTTGGGACTTCAGATAACCCTATATTTCTCCATCGTAACCTGCTCAATTCCTCTTCGAGATCGATGATCTTCTCGTCGGTCCAGCGTGTGCGTATGTTGTAGTTGCCAGATCCAGTCGTCAGCGTTTGTTGATTCTCGTCCGGAGATTCATAGCACCCCTTGCCATTCCGTTACCTCGACCGCTACCGTAGTTGAGAGTAGTCAGTCTGCAGGGCACTAGGGGCCATTTTTAATTTGTGCTATTCATGTGAGTGGTTTTGCTATTTGGGTTGGCGATCGCAGCATGGTTCTTACAAATGCTCAGAGAACGTTGCCTCTTACGAAACCCACGGGAAGACATGATATAGTGAAATTCTTTACGTCCGACACTATACGGAATCCTTATGTTTTTAACCATTTACATTCATACTATAGGTAATCATTCCTTACCATAGTATCCTCCTAAGGGAACTTTTCAGTATGATGGCAATCAAAAATGAGAAAATATAGCAATAGTGTTTGTGGATATGAATAGTTAAGTGATATTAAAATAACTATAGCTGATACTATTTATAAAATGTTTCATAATAATAATGATCAAAAATAAATGAAAGAACACCTGTAAAAGAAAAGCGCTAAAAGGGCTATATGGAATGTAATCGAAGACATGTGGCATCGTCTGCATGGAAAAGTTTTCCAAAAAATTGGCGTTAGCCCCGGCATCTCGCGGGCATGTCATCTCGAACTTGATATGGAAAATCTTGCAAAGGATGTGTTCAACTGTAATGTAAATAAGATAAATTTGAAAATGATTAAAGGCAAAAATGCTCGAGAAAAAGGACAAAAACGATCATATCTGTTTCGCAAATAAACGAGAAAAAAGGATTTACTAAGCTAGGATTTAACACAACAACAATCAGAGGTAACAAAATAGAAAATAACGACAAACAAATACGATTAGTTATTAGATGGCTTTTCGAAAAATAATGAAAAAAAAAAACAATGAAAATTGAAAATTATGTGCGACTTTGTTAAATAAGTACAAAGAATATCAATTGTAAAAAATAAATGATATACCCGAAGCCAGTGCCATGACCATGTAAGCAATCACGGTGGTTTGCACAATCGTTTTGTTCTCCAATTTCAATTCTGTCAAATTTTGTTCGATTTCAGTTGTCTTCGCCATAAATTGCTGCCATTGTTGCGACAATTTTAGCAGTAAAACCATCGAAATAAGGCTGTTTAAATAAGAAATAATGTAGGCTGAAAAAAAAATAGGAGTATTTGTTATGTAAGCGACAAGAGGTTTTCTGAGTTTGTTAAGTTGTATATATCAATCAGAGAGCAGTGGTGGCCCAGTGGTTACGGTCCCGACTTACGAGTTGTAGATCGTGGGTTCGTTTACTTTGTGTAATTTATTTTATCACCACTGCTCTCAAAACGGTGAAGGAAAACATCGTGACGAAACCGGCATGTCCTAGAACCAAAAATTCATCTTGACATGACATGACATGTGACATCTACCAATCCGCACTGGACCCGCGTGGTGGATTATAGCCCACTCCCTGTATGAGAGGAGGCCTGTGTCCCAGCAGTGGGAACTTTAAAAGGCTGATGATGTGATATATCAATCAAAATTTGGTTACGAAGGTAGCATTGGAGGATATACGTTTTTCCAATATTGAGTAGTGATGTAGTATGATATGGTTCTATTTAGGGATACTTTTTAGTTTTTATAAACAGGATTTTTTTTCGGAAGATCGAGGTTCCATGTTGACCTTCGTTACCAAAAATAATTGAATTACCAAAAAAATGTGTCTGGTAAAGATAATATTTTGTGATTAATAATAAGTTTCAGAAGCTAAAGCTTCATTTCAATAATGATTAACATACAAGTGAAAAGTATGGCTAAAAATACTTACTTATATCAACCAAATCGACGTCAGTTTGAAAGAAATTCCATATAGTGAAAGAAAACATCACAACTTGTCCTATGAATGTGGGAATATAGTAGCAACAATAGTAACATTTTATTTTAAACCTAAAAATAAAAAGGGTTAACACAGAATGTGAGATGAGGAGAATGTGGACCTGAGTCCAACTCTTTTGTTTGATAAAGTCGACGAATAAATTCAATCTGCCTAGCCAACTATACCAATACAGTTGGCTAGGCAGATTGAATTAATTTGACTGAATTTGAAATCAATTAACCGCAAAACACGATACCCCTTAGCAAGACTTGTGAAAGAATGCCTGGCTTCTGGCTACTCGTAACGACTATCGGATGGAAGATCAACAACTTAGCGTCCTTTCACAGGCTCGAAGGAATTTTGGTATCTAAAGATGGTCATCCATCCTCGGACTGGCCTCGTCAAGCGTAGATAACCGTGATCGACTTGTGAAACGTGAAACTAATAAGGATGAAATGGCCACACGGGTAGACCATAAACTGGTATAGACAAAGTATACATTTATCCCAGTAGTACGTTTTCGAGGGAAAGTTTTCAACTTTTAAGTGGGCAATGCCGCTAGCAAAAACTAGTTTAGAAAACGAGGAACGTATCTCTATCATGTAGACTTGCATAAACTTTAAACTTCAGCTACCTCGTCCCATCAGCACGAGTTTGTCCAAGACCTTGCACTGGAAAGAATCCCGTCCATCTGGCCAAACGCAGAACATGGCGCAAGCACGCCTGCAGTCCGCAGGGCTGGTCAGTTCTATTCACCGTCAGCTGGTGAACTTTTGTCTCACCCCTGAAAGAAATAAAGATTTAATTATTTTGTAACCATTCAACTGAAGGGTAAAAGCTTCTATTCATACCAGCGTCGACGGACTTGTTCATTCCATGCATGATGAAATTCTTCTGTTGAAATTGGTGACCGGAGCTGTTCCATATCTTTGTGGAGCTCTACTCACGTACAGTTGAAGAATAAACAGGTTTCAGGTCTAGCACCTTTAGGACAATTTTAAGTTGCTCCGTGCAGGAGATGTTTTCTTTTGATTATGTACTGCACTATTTTTAAATGATAAAAATATTTGAACGTCTGTTCTATTTAGGGTATGCCATCATAAAGTGTCTACAAGACCTGAATGAAGTCTAATTTGTTTGTTACAAATGAATAACTCAATGTCAAAGAACGATATAAATCTAGTGTTCGTAAAGTAATTCAGATAAAAATCAGAGGGTTTATGTTTTAGTTTAAAATAAATTAGTCTGAAGGCACATAAATACTTTAATGATCTCAGGTGTCTAGACAGTAGGCAACCGAAATAATTAAAGTATATAATTCGCTTAGCATTGCTTTGAGGATAAATACTTCTGTCATAATTTACGTCGTTTTACGTTAATTATGATGAAAAAATAATGAACTGAAAGGGGACAAACAAGTACTAGGTATAATTTCTGCAGGCAGGGACAAAAAAATATATAGAAAAACCTACTAAAACTTCGTTTTTTTTTCGAGCATATGTTTGGATGTATGTATTTATGTCCATTTCTATAGCTCGCTCTACAGCCCAAACGGCTTGACTTTTACTGACATATGAGGTGTCATTGGATTCGTCTCAATTGTGGAAGTGACATAGGCTATATCATTTTCAAATATGGTGTGCCCACTCCCCTAAAAAGGGGGTGATATTATACCATTTTTTTACACCCGACAGCGGGAGGGGTAATCCTTTTCGAGCATATGTATGTATTTATGTATGTATGTATATATGTCCATTTCTATAGCAATCTCTACAGCCCAAACGGTTTGATAGACTTTGACATATGAAGTGTCTTTGGATTTGTCTTAATTGTAGGAGTGACATAAATTATATAATTTTTAAATATATTTTATTATTAGCGACATTTGAATTTTTTTTGTCAAAAAAAATTATCAAATAATGTTTGGGATTCTTACTCCATTGACGCACATCAGGGACCAACAGCGACAACCCGAAGCAGGCAATGATACCACACACTACGTCATACTTATCGATTGACTGTGATTGGTTGTCTTCTAAAATATTGTTTCCTCACCCCTCTCCTTGAATGTTTTAAAAATAAAAAATGGCGAAAACAGAATTTGTACGTTAAGACGAACGCATCGTTTTTATTAAAAATCCTCAACACAAACTCAAAACCACCATAAGTTTTCACAAACCTCACCGCTGCTGCTACATTTTGAAACTTCGAACTAAATATTGGATTATATATCTACAAGATCGCTGAATGACCTGATGTGAACCCCTTGCACGTGGCGGATTGAAAAGAAAACGCAAAAGGTTTCATCGAAAATAATACGTAATCGGTGGGGCCAATCCTTACTTACTTCTTCCTATCATCTCCTGAGTTGTATTGGTGCTACAGTGTGTCTGTGATCTAATTTCAGAGAAATCGCCGCATTGTATTCTCGGAATATCGGATTTCCAGTCAATTACTATCCTTGTGACGTGGCTAGCATCAGTGCCTTGTATATTATATATATATATATTTTTTTTTTTTTTTTTTTTTTTTACAGGTAGGCCATTATGTGGCACTTTTGAACGTTAAAATTTACATTTAATAAAAATTGATTCTACCGTGCATTCGGAAATGTAGGTTGTTATGGAGAAGAACGCACAAGAAACTCCATACTTACTCTTTTAAAAAAAAGTTTTATACAATATTTATATAGGTACATACATTAATAAATTCGCGCAAATAGTATATGTTAAGGACTTTATTTGCCTAGGCCAGTTGGTGTCGTTTGAAAACTGCACTGAAAAAGAGACACATAGAAGAATAGCTTTAGCATGGAAAAATACTGGGGACTGAAAGAAATTATGAAAAACAGATAAGTCAACTTACATATAAAAAAGAAAGTCTACGAAATAGCTATCCTGCCTTACGTACGGATGTCAAACGTGGTCGTTAAGGAAAGAAGACGAAGAGAAGATTGCCATATGCCAAAGGAAAAAGGAAAGAAGTATGCTACACATAAAAAAATCATACAAAGTAAAGAATTAAATAATACGGATGAAAACAAAACAAACCGACGTAAAGCAGAGAATAAGATTACTGAAGTGGAACTGTGCAGGGCATCTGTGTAGACTGGAAAGTACTAGGTGGACAAAGAGGGTTACCGAATGGATACCACTAGAAGGTAAAAGAAAGCAAGGAAGACAAAGAAAGAGATCATCATCATCATCATCATATCAGCCGAAAGACGTCCACTGCTGGACATAGGCCTCCCCCAAGTGTCGCCACATTGACCGGTCCCGTGCGTCCCGCATCCAGCAAATCCGAATCCCCGCAACCTTCACCAGGTCATCGGTCCACCTGGTGAGAGGCCTTCCAACGTCGTCGTCGTCTTCCGGTTCGCGGTCGCCACTCCAGAACTTTTCTGCCCCATCGGCCATCCGTTCTGCGAGCAATGTGCCCTGCCCACTGCCACTTAAGTTTGGCAATTCTTCGGGCTATGTCGGTAACCCTGGTTCTCTTGCGGATCTTTACATTTCTGATTCGATCACGCAAGGATACTCCGAGCATAGCCCTCTCCATTGCCCTTTGCGTGACTGTAAGCTTTCTGACGAGGCCCATTGTGAGCGACCACGTCTCAGAGCCATAGGTCATCACTGGCAACACACACTGGTCATAGACCTTCGTCTTGAGACACTGTGGTAAGTTGGACGAGAAGACACCGCGCAATTTCCCGTACGCTGCCCAGCCGAGTCGGATTCGACGGTTGACCTCTTTCTCGAAGTTGGCCCTACCCAACTGGATTGTTTGTCCCAGGTAGACATAATCTGCCACAACTTCGAGTGTAGAGTCTCCAACCTTGATAGGAGTGGGTGTTACATGGGCATTCAACATAACCTTGGTTTTGTCCATGTTCATTTTAAGACCCACTGAAGTGTATGGAGCTAGTGAAACAACCTTGTTAGCTGAGAGCTGGTTTATTACTGAGTAATGACACGCGTCGCAGCGCGCGCTAAGTATCTATAGCTACTTATACATACATACATATCATTCCTCCCCAATTAGTTTTTTGAACCTGTAGACAAATCAAACATAAAATTAATTACAATCGGTTCGCTAAATTAACAAATGTGAAACTCTTAAAAATATTTCTTATAGTCTATTATTTTTCTAACACGCTTCGACGTTTGGCGTGTGAGTGTGGGTGACGGAACCGGGCGTTCGTGGACCGGGCTCAAGGCAGCGACGGCGGTATCGCTTGCCTGCTCGCTCGCAGTCGCAGGCCCTGCCATACCAGGCTGCGCTGCTGACGGACTGACCCAGGTGGATGTCTCTTTATCTATCCCTCTCTCACACTCTTCGGCCTGATAATGCGAACAATTATCACCATCCTTTTCTTCAATAGTAACTCGCGACTCAACATTTTCAACCGCCGGTGTATCTACCGCGGTTTGACTGTATGGGTTTCCCATTACTGGTTCTGAATCTATTGCTGAACTCGTAGATTCCGCCGACGGTTGAGCATGATGAGATACGCCAGTCCCCCAATCTGATAATAACCTATCATTGCTACCTCTATACTTAAAAATCTGATCTACATGTCGTATACACTCGATATGAAAATCGTGGATTTTAATTTTGTACATTCGATTCCCTATTTTTTTCGTTACAGTTCCCAATTGCCATGATTCCTTCCGTGCATTGTACCATCTTACCCAAACAATATCACTAATAGAAAAATGTCGTTTCCCAATGTCTGAATTCGGCGCGAGTTTATTTGAGTCATCCGAGGGCATTATTAAATCTAACCGAGATCGTAAGGTCCGTCCAAACATTAACTTAGCGGGCGTTTCCCCGGTGGTACAATGCACCGTGTTCCTATAATTAAACAAGTAGCCCAGTAACAATTCGTTAATTTGACACAATGAAAGGTTATCCCTAATTACACACTTTAGCATCTTTTTACATATTCGGACTGAATTTTCAGCTTGACCATTGCTTGGCGGGTGATAAATAGGCGTCGTCATATATTTGATACCATTACTACTACAGAAAGTTTTAAACTCCAAAGAATTAATTTTAGCATCATTATCTGATATTATAACATTTGGAATACCAAAAGTTGAAAAAATTGCCTTTAATTTCGAAATCAGTGCTTTTGAAGAAAGTCCGTTATGCATGTGCAAGCATTCCAACCATTTGCTGAATGAATCTACCACAACGAGATATACCCTTTGGCCTACAGTCATATAATCTATGTGGAGGCGCTGCCAGGGCGCGCCGGCAGAGGGCCAGGGAGCGGAAGGGGAGCGCGGGGGCGCGGCGCGCACGCTGACGCACGTCTCGCACCCGCCGATCCAACGCTCGATGTCATTATCGATTCCTGGCCACCACATCCTCCCTCTGGCATTACTCTTGGTTTTAATAATACCTAGATGAGTGTCGTGCAGTTCACGTAACATTATCTGTCTAAGCGACTGTGGAATCACAATCCTATGTCCTCTAAATAAACAACCGTTTTCGAATTGCAGGTCCGACTTACATTGAAAATACGGCAGTACTGATGTGCAATTTATTTTACGAGGCCAGCCGCTTCTCAAGTACCTCACAACTGTTTGAATAGTCTTATCGCTCGCTGTAGCCCGGGTGACGTCACGAGTAGTGATGGCGGGGGAAGCTTCATCTAAAAACCTAAGCGTATAATAGGTATCTATATCGCTTTCGTTCACTTCGTTTTTACAAGCTAACGGTGCACGAGAAAAATAATCCGCTACTAAATTCTTGTCGCCCGCCACATATTGTACAACATAATTATAAGCAGATAAAATAATGGCGTATCTCTGCAGTCGCAGCGCGGTCGTCACCGGTATACCCGTCTTGTTATTAAATATCGATACTAGGGGTCTATGATCGGTTCTTAGTATAAACGGCTCGCTGCGACCATAGAGGTACTGATGAAAACGTTTCACCCCAAAAATTATAGCAGTCGCCTCCTTTTGGATTTGGCTGTAATTTCGCTCATTAGAAGCTAAAGAACGAGACGCGTAAGCTAGGGGTCGCTCCTGGCCGTCGGGAGCCTGCTGAGCTAGCACAGCGCCGAGCCCGGTGGGGCCCGCGTCCACTGTGAGTACGAGCTGCGCGCGCGGCTCGAAATGTGCCAACACGCGTTCCGAGGCCAACTCGCGGCGCACGGCCGCCATGGCGTTGCGCTGTCTATCTGTCCACACCCATACCGCGTCTTTACATAACAGTTCGTGTAAAGGACTAAGGAGTGACGAGGCATTAGGTATAAAATTTCTATAATAGTTAACTATACCTACAAACCTTTTTACCTCAGTCACATTGGTAGGCTCTGGCGCGCTCATTATGGCCTTGACCTTGTCCGGGTTGGTCATTAAACCGGATTTGCTAATAACGTACCCTAGATACGTAACGCTATTTTTAAAGAAAGCACATTTATCTTTCTGTAAACGTAACCCGGCATCATTTAACCTACGCAGAACTTCATGTAACCTACCAATGTGTGACTTCCTATCCGGGCCTGTGATGCAAATGTCATCGAGCCATACGCTAACACCGTCTATTCCCGCGAGAAGGATCTCCATTGATTTTTGAAAAATCGCCGGTGCATTAGCTAGACCATATACTAGCCTGGTATACATATAAAGGCCCTTATGAGTACTTATAGTTGTGAGTGGCTGTGACGAGTCCTCTAAAATAAATTGATTGTACGCATTTTTTAAATCTATTTTGCTGTACATTTCACCACCGCCGATTTTAGCAAATACCTCCTCTATCCGAGGCAAGGGATATTTTTCTATTATTAGGTCTCGGTTCAGTGTGACCGATATTTCGCCTGCGATTCTGACGCTTCCGTTTTCTTTCAAAACGGGTACTATTGGTGTCGCATACTCTGAATGATCTACAGAAATTAAAATACCCGCATCAACCAAACGCTGCAACTCTTTCTCGACCTTATCTTTAAGCGCAAAGGGTACACTTCGTGGTTTAAAATACTTCGGTACGGAATGTTCTTTAACTTGTAACTTTACTTTAAACCTATTAAACGAGCCTAGTTCATCCCGCCATAGATTGGGGAATTTACCTAGCAACAAATCCGTATCAAACCCTACCTTATTTTGTAATGAGTTCAAACTAGAGGTCAAAACTAAATTAAAAGCGGACATGAAATTTCTACCTAGCAATGGAGGGCCCCCGTTTTCAATAACAAAAATTTTAATCATTTTCTTCACTTTATTATAAAACGCTTCTATAGCAAAAACCCCCAAGGGAGATATTTTATGTCCGTCATACAGACACATTTTAATATTGCACTGTTCTAACGGATACTGCGAAAACTTATCCCGATACAATCGATCTGAAATTACACTGCCACCTGAACCGGAGTCGAGTTCCATCAATATCCTACAATTACCTAAAATCAAATCTATTTGTATTGGCTTGTCATACCTTAAATTAAAGTTCTGGCATTCCTCACAACCCGCGTCCTGATCACTGCATTTCTGATCTGTTTTGACGTGATACACGCACGAATCTTTCGCAGCGCACACTTTTTTTAAATGCCCCTTATGACCGCACTTTAGACACTTGTAACCTTTATAACGGCACTTATCACTGTTATGGTTTTTTAATCCACAAACCGCACATCGTGCGCCTGCGCCATTGCCGCTGGCGCCGGCGCCGACGCTTCCGCTGCCGCTGCCGCTCCTGCTGCCGCTGCCGCTACCGCTGCCGCCACCACGACCCCGACCGGTCTTGTCTGGGAATCCTGCGCGATAAATTGGCTCTTCCTTTACCAAACTAACGTCGCTGGTGACGCCGGAATTGAGCATGACTTTAGCTTCCTTGGCGCAGGCCGCTTGCTCCGCCATTTCAATAGCCCGCGCTAACGTCAGCGCAGAAGGGCTCTGTTCGAACAACTTGTCCCTTTCGGGACCGGCATTCAGACCGAGGACAAAACGATCCCTAAGGTTCGTTTCTAAAGCAGAACCGAAGTCGCAGTAAACAGCTAAACCTCTTATTCGTGCCGCCCATTCCCCCAATGTTTCGTCTGACTTCCTGGTAGCACCAAAGAATTTTGCTTTGTCGGCAAACGAGCACTTCTTTGGCTTAAAATGGCCATCGAGTAATTCCACAAGCTCGCTGTATGTAAGCGTTTCTAATTCCTTCGGAAACGCTAGGTTGAGTACTAGGCGGTAGGTCTCCTCCGTGAGATGAGTCAGTAAAATTCCACTTTTCTTTTCTTCTTCTACACTGTTGATTTTTAAAAACTGAGTCAATTTGCCTTTGTAAATTAACCACTCACTTATTTTATGATCGAACACGGTTATAGTTCCTAAATATGTGGTCATTTTTTTATTTTTATTTGCGCGTGGGTATCCCTACTTCGTACGCCAGTGAAGTGTATGGAGCTAGTGAAACAACCTTGTTAGCTGAGAGCTGGTTTATTACTGAGTAATGACACGCGTCGCAGCGCGCGCTAAGTATCTATAGCTACTTATACATACATACATATCACCCACTCTTTTGTAAGCTCTACTGAGGTCATCGAGCATTATACTGAGGTCCTCCATGGTCTCAGCCATGACCACTATATCGTCGGCAAACCGAAGGTGAGTGATGTACTCGCCATTGACGTTGATGCCTAGCCCTCTCCAGTCCAGAACCTTGAAGACATCCTCCAGTGCAGCGGTGAACAGTTTCGGAGATATGACGTCTCACTGTCTCATACCTCGCTGCAGAAAGATAGGTTCCGAGGCCTGATCCTGAAGTCGGACTGACATGGTGGCGTTTTTGTACAAACACTTCAACACCTCGATGTACCGGTAGTCGATTTGGCACCGTTGGAGAGACTGCAGTACAGCCCAAGTCTCGATTGAATCGAAGGCTTTCTCGTAGTCCACAAACGCTAAACAGAGAGGCAGGTTATACTCTTCGGTCTTCTGTATAACCTGCCGCAGCGTATGTATGTGGTCTACGGTGCTAAAGCCTTTTCGGAATCCGGCTTGTTCGGGAGGCTGGAAATCGTCAAACCTGCGCGCGAGACGATTCGTGACCCTTCTTGAAAAAGAGTACCACCACACCCCTGCACCATGCCTGTGTTGTTTTCCCCTCAAGTATGACGGCACCAAACAGATTCTGAAGGGCCTTAAGTATTGGTTTACCACCCGCCTTCAGGAGTTCGACCGTAATGCCGTCATCACCCGGTGCCTTGTTATTCTTAAGCTGTTTAAGAGCCATCCTAATTTCGTACAGGCTGACGTCCGGTATGTCTTCGGTATAGTGACGGGTCAATCTAGCTCTAGGGTCTTTTACTAGATTCGCGACGGGTTTACTGGTTGACGTGTACAACTGCCCATAGAATTTCTCGATCTCCCTCAGAAGCTCCGGTTTGGCGGATATGATCCTGCCATCGTCGGTCTTCAGTTTCGTGAGCTGGCTCTGCCCAATAGACAGATCTCTTGCAAAGACCTTGGAGCCCTTATTCCGCTCAATTGCGTCTTTAATACGCTCAGTATTATAGCGGCGGAGGTCGCTTTTCAAGGACTTTGAGATCCGTCTATTAAGCTGCCGGTAATTCAACGCATCGTCTGAAGACTGCAGGATCATCTCACGCCTCTCCTTTATAAGCTTGAGAGTAGGATCAGATATCTTTTTGTTTATATCTGTACGGCGGGTCTTGAAAAACTTAGACCCGACCGTATGGACAGCTCCCACGAACCCGTCGCTGTATTCGTCCACGGAGCTCCCTAGGCACTCGAAACGATTCTGGAGTTCGAGTTGAAAGCTCTCGGGGTTTTGGATCTGGATCTGTGCTGGACGGAGCGTTGACTTCATCAGTCGAGACCTTTCAAGCTTGATATTAATGTTCAATGTGCCTCTTACCATTCGATGATCGCGCCCGGTTTTCACCGAATTGATCACAGAGACATCATTGAACATTTGCTTCTTGGTTGACATGATGAAGTCGATCTCGTTTTTTGTTGCACCATCGGGGCTTTGCCAGGTCCACTTCCTATGCTCACGCTTTCTGAAGAAGGAGTTCATCATGTAGAGGCCCTCCTTCTCCATAAAACTGGCCAGTAGGTGACCCCGGTGGTTCCGACGTCCAACTCCAAATTGCCCCACTTGCAGCTCATCCTCGTCTCGTTTGCAGAAAGAGATGGAGAGATATATTTACCCAACGTTATGGAAGAAGTGGATGCAGAAGGCGCGCGATAGAATCGTGTGGAGTGATTTAGGGGAGGCCTACGTCGCAGAGGCGACCGCTACAAATAGCGATAGCAAACGCTCATAAAATAAAGTAAAGAAGGAAGTAACATATTGAGATTGAGAAGAAGAATTTCTTTTAAAAGTGTTTTCTATATTTTAAACAGTGTTTCTATACTTAGTTAAGTGTGAAAATTGTAAGTAGTGGAATAAAGGGCATTTTTATTGTATTTTATTTTTATTTATAAACATGACTCACAAAGTAATCCTAAAATATATTGTGCTACATTTGATTTACAAAAGGTGTTGCTGGCTGCTAGTGGTGAATTAGTTTATTTTATTATTGCAAGCGATTGAAAGAAAATTTATAATTTATCCGTGGTTGATGTTGGAAATTTGGTTGATACCTGCTACTTGTGGAATTAACAAATAGCTATGAAGGGCTCGAACAAAATTGCTAGCTATGTATGCTATGCATATGATATTATCAAACTTAAGACTAAAGAAGGCTGTGATGACTTTAGACTTTGGTCAGATAATTGTACTCAACAAAATAGAAATAGGATGATGTTTTTTTATGTACCTTTATGCAGCTAAACAGCTAAGTATTAATCTTAAACATACTTTCCTTGACAAAGGACATACACAAAATGAGGGCAATTCCATACATGCCAAAACTGCATGCTAAAGTTAAAGGAGTTCCTTATAATGTTATAGATTTATCTCAAAAGATGGTTTTCAACTTCAAAAATATGCAAGCAAATGCTTGTTTTAACTGGACTATAAACTCAGAGGGAAAAAAGTGCCTTTGTCTAAAACCAAACAAGTTTGTGTCAGTAAACATAAACCATACATTCTATTTTACAAATTGGAAATATGATGATTTTTAAAACCACCTTAGAAGTTCTGGTCTTTTTGTTCGAACAAGAAGAAAAATGGCTATTGGACTACGCTGGCTACGGAAATACTCTTATAATAGTTTTGAAATATAGATTTCAATCAGTTGTTACCAAAACATCCATCAAAAAACAAAATACTTAATTGGTTTATGTCGCAAAAATATCTCATGGTGTCTGATTTGTTGCTGTACATAATTGAGATCGAATAGAATGCAGCGCAGTAGGTAACGCTGTTTCCCATTCCGCAGTTTGCATCTGTCTCGACTTAAGGCGGTACCCCGAGCAAAACGCCGCGCAAGCCGTTTTTTGTGCTGTTTTTAGGAGCTATCTACTCGTTATTTAAAAAGAAATATCAATTAATAAAAATACATTAAAATTCTGCATGATATTGATTCTAAAATGGTAGATTTAGTTTTTTTTTAAATGTTGTATATATTTCACTAATCTCCTTCCAAAAAAAAATAAAAATGAGGAATAATTATTGATATTATGCATCTCCTCGTAAAGTGTTAATTAAATATTTTTTGTACTAACACTAATGGATAGACAATTTAATAACGAACATTTTTGTAGAATTATTTTTTTTCAAAAGACCAAAATTCGATTTTATAAAGATTTTATTCTAAAATCTGGGCGTATTCACTACTGTAGATCATGCGCCGCCAGTGCCGCTAGACCAATAGGAATGCTCATATCTCATGCCGATTTTTTGGTCAGGGTACCGTCTTAAGAAATAGTTGGATTGTTTTCCAAAGCGTTTCATTTAGCCTTTCTATTTGGCCATTTCCTTCTGGGTTATAGGGGTTTGTCCTGCTAGAAGCAACATTATAAGAATACAGAAATTGTTTTAGCTCTTGACATAAATACTATGCCCCTATCCGAATGAATATAGGCTGGGGAACCAAAAGTTAGAAACAAGTTTTTGAGACACTTGATAACAGTTTGAGCTAAAAGATACACATCTCACCACACCACCAGTTTATCATGAGTATTACGAAAATTTTGTGGCAAGTAATAATAAGTACCTGGGCGATCGAGCTCTGCTCGGGTGAATAGAGAAAACGAGGTTTTCTAATACACGTAATGAAACCTAGCTAGATCGATTTATCGTCCCCAAAGCCCCTGCATACTAAATTTCATGAACATCGTTGGAGCCGCTTCAGAGATTCAGAAAATAAATATACATATAATTATACCAGAATTGCTCGTAAAAAGGTAATGATTGTTGTTACTAGTGATAATGATGACAATTTTTTTCAGTGGGTAACTATTTTGCGTTGTGAGGTTGTATTTTTTAAATAAGTTGGTTATAACCGTTTGTTTCTTTGTTTGCCTTATATTTTTTGCTGCAGCGAATAGAGTATAGGTTGAAATATCAATAATTGTTTTAATGTAGATAACATTAAAAAAAAGATTGATGAAGTTCATTGTGATTCCGGGAGGTTTTTTTAACATTAAGTATTGATTATTTGAATACAGAAACTGCGATAATTCTTTAGAAATTCTTTTTGTGACCTAACTAAGGGTTGACAATATTATATCACCAATATAAATAACGTATAAGTGTCAATGTGAAATATGTTATAAAGTAATTATGTTATTATTGTTTATTTAAGCTATTTATTTATTTTAAACAACGTTTCACATTAGGATCAGTTAAAATACACGACCAGTTGAAATACACGTTATTTTTAAAATTAATGTATGCCAAGTAAATCGTACAAAGTGACACTTTGGCCTTTTTACTAGTTTTTGTCACTATAATTAAAATTAAAAATATCACGTATAAAGGCGTGTATATATATAAGTTTTTAAATTAATGTAGATATCTATATATACAAATAAATCGATATGGCTAGAATAACGTATGTAAATAACATATGTGCCATAGTAACTATGCAAAGTTTCACAAACTTCAGTTGAAGCATGTAAAAAATATGTCAAATTGAAAATTTGAGAGCCTCTATTGGAAAGTTGTCAATTCGCACATTGATCCTTATACATAGGACCCATTGATATGGAACCTCGATCTTCCAAAAAAATATCCTGTATATTTATATACTACTAGACTAAAAAAGTATCCCTAAAAAGAACCATAGCATAAAATATTGGAAAGACGTATATCCTCCAATGCTACCCCCGTAACCAAATGTTGATTGATATATGTAACTTATCAAACTCAGAAAACCTCTTGTCGCTTACATAACAAATACTGCAAAATGTTTGCAGCCAACATCATGTTTTATTTAAACAGCCTAATTTCGATGATTTTACTGCTAAAATTGTCGCAACAATGGCAGCAATCTATAGTGAATACAACTGAAATCGAACAAAGTTTGACAGAATTGAAATTGGAGAACAAAACGATTGTGCAAAGTACCGTGATTGCGTACATGGTCATGGCACTGGCTTCGGGTATATAATTTTTTTTGTAATTTTTAAAATCGATATTCTTTGTACTTATTTAACAAAGTTGCACATAATTTTTCCAAAGTTATTTAATAACTAATCTTATTTGTTTGTCGTTATTTTCTATTCCGTTACCTCTGATTGTTGTTCTGTAAAATCTTAGCTTATTAAATGCTTTTTTCTTGTTTATTTGCGAAACAGATATGATAATTTTTGTCCTTTATTTCAAGCATTATTGCCATAATCATTTTCAAATTTATCTTATTTACATTACAGTTGAACACATCGTTTGCAAGATTTTCAATTCGTGATGACATGCCCGTGAGATGCCGGGACCACTGGCAATTTTTTGGAAAACTTTTCCATGCACACGATGCCACATGTCTTCGATTACATTCCCTATAGCGCTTTTAGCGCTTTTCTTTTACAGGTGTCAATTCGTTTTGATCATTATATTATCAATCAATTTATGAATAGTATCTATTGTTACTTTAATATGACTTAACTTTTCATATCCACAAACACTATTGTTATATTTTCTTATTTTTGATTGCCATCATACTGAAAAGTTTCGTTAAGGTAACACTAGTCGAAAATTCTTCCATACAAACGTAGTGAAGAGATTACTCCACTGGTGTATGATGTACGTTCAAAATAAAAAATCATTATTTAGTCCTGTATGGAAACACACAGATACTTAGAACACTGATACTTAGCTGAATCCGGTAAGACTGGAAGCCGACCCCAACAATAATTGGGATAAAGGCTAGGCAGGCAGTCCTGTATGGAAACAAAAATGTAAAAAAGAAATATATTTGAAAGTTAATGAGCGACGAAAGTTCTATATTATTTCAACATACATTTTAACGCATCTTTTGGCGGCATTAAATACCATAAGAAAAAGGAGAACTGAAAAACAGCTTCCATACAGGGATAGATTAGTAATTCAATAATGCAAATAATTTTATTTAGTAAATATACATAGAGTAGTTTTTCATGATATCTAGGCTCGTTTTCGTCCTAAATCATCATCCATTTCGCTACAAACTTGCAAAAGTGCTAATTCATTCACGAACTAGCTTCTTACTGCTTATCACAGCATCTATTTCTTTCACACGTGTTGTCGGATAAGATAGCATGCATTTTAACCCCGCGCACAATATAGTTCATGCCGTCGACTAGTTCAACCTTAAGAGGATACTATCGTAGGGAATGATCATAGTATGAATGTAAATGGTTAAAATTATAAGGATTCCGTATGGTGTCGGACGCAAAGAATTTCACTATAATGGGAGTACTAGTCACCCTCTCAGAAATATAAGAAATTACCAGATTTGAGGAACATCGAGTCCTCCCCCTCTCTTGGGACTTCAGATAACCCTATTATACTCCATCGTAACCTGCTCAATGCCTCTTTAAGTTCGATGAACTTCTCGTCGGTCCGGCGTGTGCGCATGTTGTACGTTACCAGATCCAGTCGTCAGCGTTTGTTGATTCTCGTCTGGAGATTCTTAGCACCCCTTGCCATTCCGTTACCTCGACCGCTACCGTAGTTGAGAGTAGTCAGTCTGCAGAGCACTAGGAGCTATTTTAATTTTTTGCTATTTATGTGTGTTTTTCGTCCCTGCCTGCATAATATTTTATGTATAAATTATACCTAGTACTTGTTTTTCCCTTTTCAGTTCATTATTTTTTCATCATAATTAACGTAAAAGGACGTAAATTATGACAGCAGTATTTATCCTCCAAGCAATGCTCAGCAAATTATATACTTTAATGATTTCGGTTGTCTACTGTCTAGACACCTGAGATCATTAAAGTATTTAGGTGCGTTCAGACTAATGTATTTTAAACTAAAACATAAACCCACTGATTTTTATCTGAATTACTCTACGAACACTAGATTAATATCGCTCTTTGACATTGAGTTATTCATTTGTAACAAACAAATTAGACTTCATTCAGGTCTTGTAGACACTTTATGATGGCAAACCCTAAATAGAACAGACGTTCAAATATTTTTATCATTTAAAAATAGTGCAGTACATAATCGAAAGAAAACATCTCCTGCACGGAGCAAGTAAAAATTGTCCTAAAGGTGCTAGAACTGAGACCTGGTAATTTTTCAACTGTACGTGAGTAGAGCTCCAGAAAGACATGGACCAGCTCCGATCACCAATTTCAATAGAAGAATTTCATCATGCATGGAATGAACAAGTCCGTCGACGCTGGTAAGAATAGAAGCTTTTACCTCTCAGTTGAATGGTTACAAAAGAATTAAATCCTTATTTCTTTCAGGGGTGAGACGAAAGTTCACCAGCTGACGGTGAATAGAACTGACCAGCCCTGCGGACTGCAGGCGTGCTTGCGCCATGTTCTGCGTTTGGCCAGATGGACGGGATTCTTTCCAGTGCAAGGCCTTGGACAAACTCGTGCTGATGGGACGAGGTAGCTGAAGTTTAAAGTTTATGCAAGTCTACATGATAGAGATACGTTGCTCGTTTTCTAAATTAGCTTTTGCTAGCGGCATCGCCCACGTAAAAGTTTAAAACTATCCCTCGAAAACGTACTTCTGGAATAAATGTATATTTTGTCCTAAACCAGTTTATGGTCTACCCGCGTGGCCATTTCATCCTTATTAGTTTCACGTTTCACGAGTCGATCACGGTTATCAACGCTTGACGAGGCCAGTCCGTGGATGGATGACCATCTTTAGATACCATAATTCCTTAGAGCCTCGGCAAGCTCGCTAAGTTGTTGGTCCTCCATCCGATAGTCGTTACGGGTAGCCAGAAGCCAGGAATTCTTTCACAAGTCTTGCTAAGGGGTATCGTGTTTTGCGGTTAATGGGTTTTAGAGAAAATATAGGCAGTCCCACCACGTATAAAACTAGTACTGGTTAGACTGGAAACCGACCTTGGGGTCAAATAAATTAAATTTATTCGTCGACTTTATCAAACAAAAGAGTTGGACTCAAATCCACATTCTCCTCATCTCACATTCTGAGTTAAATCTTTTTATTTTTAGGTTTAAAATAAAATGTTACTATTGTTGCTACTATATTCCCACATTCATAGGACAAGTTGTGATGTTTTCTTTCACTATATGGAATTTCTTTCAAACTGACGTCGATTTGGTTGATATAAGTAAGTATTTTTAGCCATATTTTTCACTTGTATGTTAATCATTATTTAAATTATTAAGAAATAAATGAAATAATTAATTAAGCTTTAGCTACTGAAACTTTTTATTGATCACAAAATATTATCTTTATCAAATTCTTTTTTTTGGTAATTCAATTATTTTAAGTAGGTAACGAAGGTTAAAGGAAGGTTAAGGTTAATATGGAACCTCGAAAAAATCTATATCCTCCAATGCTTCCTCCGTAACCAAATGTTGATTGATATTTGCAACTTATCAAACTCAGAAAAACTCTCGTCGCTTACATAACAAATACTCCAAAATGTTTTCAGCCAACATAATGTTTTATTTAAACAGCCTTATTTCAATGATTTTACTGCTAAAATTGTCGCAACAATGGCAGCAATTTATGGTGAATACAACTGAAATCGAACAAAGTTTGACAGAATTGAAATTGGAGAACAAAACGATTGTGCAAACCACCGTGATTGCGTACATGGTCATGGCACTGGCTTCGGGTATGTATTTTTTTTTTGTAATTTTTACAATCGATATTCTTTGTACTTATTTAACAAAGTTGCACATAATTTTTCCAAAGTTATTTAATAACTAATCTTATTTGTTTGTCGTTATTTTCTATTCCGTTACCTCTGATTGTTGTTCTGTAAAATCTTAGCTTATTAAATGCTTTTTTCTCGTTTATTTGCGAAACAGATATGATCATTTTTAGGGTTCCGTACCCAAAGGGTAAAAACGGGACCCTATTACTGAGACTCCGCGGTCCGTCTGTCTGTCTGTCTGTCTGTCTGTCTGTCTGTCTGTCACCAGGCTGTATCTCATGAACCGTGATAGCTAGACAGTTGAAATTTTCACAGGTGATGTATATCTGTTGCCGCTACAACAACAAATACTAAAAACAAAATAAAATAAATATTTTAGGGGGCTTCCATACAACAAACGTAATTTTTTTGCCGTTTTTTACGAAAATGGTACGGAACCCTTCGTGCGCGAGTCCAACTCGCACTTGGCCGATTTTTGTCCTTTATCTCAAGCATTATTGCCATAATCATTTTCAAATTTATCTTATTTACATTACAGTTGAACACATCGTTTGCAAGATTTTCAATATCAAGTTCGTGATGACATGCCCGCGAGATGCCGGGACCACTGCCAATTTTTTGGAAAACTTTTCCATGCACACGATGCCACATGTCTTCGATTACATTCCCTATAGCGCTTTTAGCGCTTTTCTTTTACAGGTGTCAATTCGTTTTGATCATTATATTATCAACCATTTTATGAATAGTATCTATTGTTACTTTAATATCACTTATCTTTTCATATCCACAAACACTATTGCTATATTTTCTCGTTTTTGATTGCCATCATACGGAAAAGTTCCCTTAAGATGATACCTATCGTAAGGAATGATTATAGTATGAATGTGAATGGTTATAATTATAAGGATTCCGTATGGTGTCGGACGTAAAGAATTTCACCATACCATGTCATCCGTGGGTTTCGTAAGAGGCAACGTCCTCTGAGCATTTGTAAGAACCATACTGCGATCACCAACCAGCCTAGCGCCTGCCAAGCTTAGCGATTATAGCAAAATCGCACACATGAATAGCACAAATAAAAAATGGCCCCTGGTGTCCTGCAGACTGACTGCCCTCAACTACGGTAGCGGTCGAGGTAACGGAATGGCAAGAGGAGCTGGGAATCTCCGGACGAGAACCAACAAATGCTGACGACTGGATCTGGTAACGTACAACATGCGCACACGCCGGACCGACGAGAAGTTCATCGAACTCGAAGAAGAATTGAGCAGTTTACGATGGAGTAAAATAGGGTTATCTGAAGTCCGAAGAGAGGGGGAAGACTCGATGATCCTCTAATCCGGTAATTTCCATTATTTCCGAGAGGGTGACAAGTAGTCCCAGGGTGGTGTCCGATTTATCGTCCATAATTCCCTTGTATAACGTACATAATAACGTGGTGAACATCGAGAGTGTGTCGACCAGGGTAGCGTACCTTATTCTCAGAATATACTCGAGATATTCGCTGAAGGTCGTACAGGTCTACGCCCCGAAATCGCACAGTGGTATTAGGCCCTAAAAGTTGGCCAAAAATGTTTTTTTTTTATTATTAGTAAACTACTCCAAAGTACCGATCCTTTAAGAGTTAAGTAGGTGGCCAAAACAATGACCGAAGAACTCTGTGTCAGCTTGCCAACATGTGCCGCACGCTCAGTCGAAAGTTGCCGTTCGCTTGCAGTGGTCGTGCAATTCCTCGATACGCTCAAATTTTACTTGTTTTTAAAACGCTATTTTTTAAGAACAAACGATTTTGTGGTGATTTTTGTGATGGATTCCTCTCCGCCAGGTATGTAACTATATGGAACATGTTTTTTTTCTACAAAAATTTAAATCAATCTTAATCCATAGGTCCAAAAGTAAGATGTCATAAACTAATACAAAAATTCTTACATTTCTATGTTTAAATATTTTTTCATATTATTTAGCATTCTTTAATTACTTATACTAATGTTTCTTGTAGAATAGACAGTCCAGAACAAATTTATGAAAAAGCTCTGCCACCCGTACCCGCCCCCTTTTTTTGAGTTTTTTTTTTTCGTTAGTACCCTACAATCTTGTATAAATATTTGTTCCTAAGATTTATTTTTATTTTATAACAGGGACTTCAGGATTGAGGTTTATGACTCGGAATGAGTTGTATGGTATTATGCAAAGTTCTAACGAAATCAGCATTTGAGGGAATATTGACGTTTTTGAAGCAGCAATTGCTAAGTTCATACTCTGATGATGATATAAGAATCCATGATTTGAAGCAACAGATTGCTAATATACAATCCAATTTCAAGCAAAAATCGTTAGCAGCTCGTAAAACTAAAGCATGATTCGAAGAAAATTACGTAGAATGGCTATCTGGATAAATATTTGGACACAATGTTCTGCGGGTATAAAATTAATATTGAAGCTTTCCAGAAATACTGCTATGAAACTGCCGAGATGTATGTGGCTTTATATGGGTTTTACCCCATGTCGCCAACACTGCATAAAATACTTCACCACGGAGCTGAAGTACGCATTTCTTCCAATAGAACAACTCTCTGAAGAAGCTGCGGAAGCTCGCAACAAACACATAAGGCAATATCAAGACAAATTGCAGAAAGTTTTCGCGCGTAGAGTGTTATATTGACGTTTTAAATAGGCTTTGTTAACTTTGGACCCCCTATTAACAATCATGAAAAAAAAAAATATTATAAGAAAAATAGAAAGACATTGTATGGAGACGTATTAAATTTGCTTAGTGAGAGTGACCAGGGCGTGACCACAAGCTCTTAGAGTAAGGTTATTTTGATATCGAGTAAGTGACAGATGTATACATGTCATATACATCTGTCCCTTACACACACTCAAAATAACCTTACTCTAAGAGCTTGTTGTCACCCCCCTGAACAATGAAAATGTGTCCAGTAGAGACGATTTTTTTTTTGAAATTTTAATATGTCTTCTTTAATAAGTCTTCTACCTATTTTAACATATATACACTAATAATCGTCGTTCGAGTCATAAAATATTTATGGACAAGTTTTAGGGCCTAATACCACACTGTGCATCGGCAAACCCCGACGACAAGGTGGAGGTCTCCACCTCATCGTCGGGGTTTACCGAGATTTATGTTGATATTTCTAGAGTCATGCATGGTTACAAAAGTCACTTCACCGTTGTCATGAGGGACTTCAACGCGAAACTGGGCAAACGAGACGATGTTGAGATGCAAGTGGGGTAATTTGGAGTTGGATGTCGGAATTACCGGGGTCAGCTACTATCCAGTTTTATGGAGAAGGAGGGCCCCTATATAATGAACTGCTTCTTCAGAAAGCTTGAACATAGGAAGTAGCAGAGTCCCGATGATGTAACAAAAATGAGATCTATTTCAGCATGTCAACCAAGGAGCAAATGTTCCATGATGTCTCTGTGATCAATTTGGTGAAAACCGGGAAGGATCACCGCATGGTAAGAGGCACATTGCACATTAATATTAAGCTTGAAAGGTCTCGATGAAGTCCCGCTCCGTCAAACACAGATACAGGTCCAAATCCCCGGCAGCTTTAAGCTTGAAATACAGAATCGTTTCGAGTGTCTAGGTAGCTCCATTGACGATTACATCGATGAGTTCGTGGAAACTGTCTATACGGTTGGGTCTTAGTTCTTCAAGACCCGTCGTACAGATAGAAACAAAAAGCTCTTTGATCCTCTACTTTAAAGCATAAGAAGGAGAATCGTGAGATGATCCTGCATTCTTTAGATTAGGCGTGCAAATAGCGACAGTTCAATAGACGGATATCTAAGTCCTTGAAAAGAGACCTCCACCACTTTAATACCGAGCGTATTAAAGACGCGATTGAGCAAAATAAAGGCTCCAAGGTGATTTCAAGGGATCTGGCTACTCACGAAACTAAATACCGACGATGGCAGGATCGTATCCGCTAAAGTGGAGCTTCTGACGGAGACCGATAAATTCTATGGGCACTTGAACACATCAATCAGCAAACCCGTTGCGAATCTAGCAAACGATTCAAGAGCTAGATTGACCCGACACTATACCAAAGACATCCTGGACGTCAGCCTGTACGGGATTAGGAAGGCTTAGGTATAGTCTATTTGTGTCTTCATAAAACACGAAGAGGCAGATATGGGATATGGATATATCTCTCATTTCACCGGTTACGTTCAAGTTCAAAGTCGTTATAGGTACTTTACTAAACAACTTACTTAATAGGTAAGTACAACTAAAAAAAACAGACAGACTCAGCAGAGTGTCATGCCATGCATGTCAAGTCAAAGTTAGCAGAGACTTAAAATACAATAATCGATTAGTAAACGTGAATCGATTTATCTTAATTATGTAGATATTTAATTGGTTTAATGCGTTAATACTAGTAGATTTAATTATTTAAATTAAATTAATCATCTGGAGAAAGCATTTTCTTAAATAGTGTGAACTCTGTCACGTTAATCAATTATAATTTAATCGATATTCGATTTACTTCGTAACCTTAACTTAATTTTTGGATTTCTCATTTTCCAGATTGAGAATTAAGCTTATTTTCACATTTTTATTAGAAAAATATAACATTTTTTTTAAACCATACCTCAACTTATTACAATCAGGCCCAGGAATCCCCGTCTCCTTTGGTATGGAGATAGTTTCAGACCCTTGAAAGACAAAGACTACTTTTTTATAAAAAACGAAGGAGGAGAAATGGGGGATGGGGCGTTATTTTTGAACTTAAAATGATGAACCATTTTAAATGGAATTTGGTATGAAGATAGTTTGAGACTTTGGGAAGGCCATAGGCTACTTCTTTTTGCATAAAACTCGATGGGGAAGAAATGGGAGGAGGGTTAATTTTGTATGTAACTTCTTATCATGCAACTTCTTCTTATTATCAACCGATTTAGTAGATTATCTTCATGAGAAAAGGGCAAAGCGTGTTCATACGACGAATTCCAATATGCCGCACTAACCTATCATTTAAATTAAAACCGGCCAAGTGCGAGTCAGACTCGCGCACGAATGGTTCCGTACCTTTTTGTTTAGAAAACGGCAAAAAAATCACTTTTGTATGGGAGCCCCCCTTAAATATTTATTTTATTTTGTTTTTAGTATTTGTTGTTGTAGCGGCAACAGATATACATCACCTGTGAACAAACTTCAACTGTCTAGCTATCACGGTTCATGAGATACAGCCTGGTGACAGACAGACAGACAGACAGACGGACCGCGGAGTCTCAGTAATAGGGTCCCGTTTTTACCCTTTGGGTACGGAACCCTAAAAAAGACTCAATCAAACTTAGTTTTGCTTTTACTATTAACAAAGCTCAAGGTTAGCACCAGTTCCACATATACCCCCATTTTGGAAAGCCTTATTTTACCCACAGCCAGCTATGCGTATGCCCAGGGCCTAGAATGTGAATGTATTAGTGCCAAATGAAAGGACATACAACATAATATATATCAGCGTCCTAAAATGTTGTACCTGGTCTATAATTAACGGCATAATTACGAAATTTCAATTAACAGTAGATACAATTTATGATAGAGTGTTATCTTAATTTCGCAGCAAAGCAGAACTTATGACTCTTTACTTTATTTGTTTCCTTTTGTAACTATTTTACCTATACCTGTATTGACCAACGTCTTCAATTAATCGTGTTTACGTTAATACTTCCTGTACCTATACAGGCTGAGTTTTCCAAGTGGGCGTGGATGGCCAAATCATCACTATGAAGAATAGCACAAAACAATCAATGGAGTCACGGGGCCATTTTGATTAAAACTAATTATTCTCACTCTGTATGTCGACAACCAGAATTGATTGAGAAAATCTATACTAAAGCGGGCGAAACTGGTAACAGCTATTACAAAAAAAAACAAGGCACCGGGTGATAACGGAATCACAGCCAATCTCCTAAAGGTGGGAAACCAGTCCTCAATGCCCTACGGAAGCTGAATTTTGATTCCGTCATAATCGAGGGCAAAACGCCACAGGCATGGTGCAGGGAGCACACCCCTAAGCTTCTACTCTTTTTCATGAAGGGCGACAGAAGGACGACAATGCTCGGCTGAAGAACTTTGCGCCCATCTCACTTCTTAGCCATGTCTACAAGTTGTTTTCATGAGTCATCACGAGTCGTTTCACACGCATGTTTGACGACTTCCAGCCTCCTGAACAAGCCGGATTCTTTCTTGCGGATTCTGCTTTGCGTTTGTGAACTACAAGAAATCTATTTGTGAACTACAGGATCGACTACCGGTACATCGAGGTGTTGAAGAATTTTTACAAAGACGCCACCATGACAGACTGTCTTAAGGATCATACCTCGAAAACTATCCTTTTCCAGTGCGGTGTGAGATAGGGAAACGTCATTTCTCCGAAACTGTTCGGTTAACAGGTTCTAGACTGGAGAGGGCCAGGCATCAACATTAATGGCAAGTACGTCACTCCCCTTCGGTTTACCGACGACATAGCAGTCATGCTGAGACCATGGAGGGCCTCAGTACAATGCTCGATGATCTCAGTAGATCTTCCGAAAGAGTGGGTCTTAAAATGAATATGGACATAACCAATGTCATGGTGAATCAAGGTCGGAGACTCTATACTTGAAGATGTAGACGATTTTCTTAGAGCAAGGTTATATCCATTTTGCACAGGGGACAGATTTATGCAATAATATATAATACAGCTGTGAGTGCAGTGGTGGCCTTGTAGTATGAGCCGCAACGTATAAGTTGTAGGTCGTTGGTTCAAACCCAGGCAGGCGCTTTATTTTGTGTAATTTTTATATTTATTTGATCTCAAAACGGTGAAAGAAAACATCGTCAGATAACCGGCATGTCCTAGACCCAAACATTCTAAGACATGTGAAAGCCGCCAACCCGCATTCGGCCCGCGTGGTGGATTACAGGCCATTCCCTCTCACAGGGAGAGGTCTGTGTGCCAGCAGTAGGAACATTAAAAAGGCTGATGATGAATGTACGGCTGTGCTTACGCACTATAGAAATGAGCTTCAAAAGAACTTTAGGATTTTTATACACATTTAAACAGGGTGACTGGTAATTGGGTGCGTTTCTAGAAATTTAGTGATTTTGATTTACTTTGCATAGACTTTATCATGATAACTTGGGGTTTCATTCAGTTAGTGAACTTTTTGAGTTTTCTGGAAATTTTCTACCTCGCATCCGAAACTGCTAAATGTGAAAAATCTCCTCTACTCTTGATACTGAAATCTCTAGAGTGTTGGACTCGAAAAATGTGTACTCTAGAACCCCCAGTGTTTGATGAGTTTTGATGGTACCTACGAGGTTCCATCAAAACACTGGGGGTTCTAGAATTTCAAGGAATGCAAGCAATTACTAGTCATTCTGTATATTCAATTTACAGTTTGGACTTCCATGGTCAGTACTACGAGTGCACTATTCAAATTTGGTGAAGCTAGTAAATGAAATAGATGTTCAGATTAGTTCCTTCATTCTGCTGGCGTGTTTCGCTAACCTCTTCTACATCTGTGTGCTGCTTTTTAACTGTTTGCAGTAAGCCATTCTTATGTTTCTATTATAATTATTATAACATATGACACTGCTCTTAAAACGGTGAAGGAAAACATCGTGAGGAAACCGACATGTCTTAGAAACAATAATTCAAATATATGTGACATCCATCAGCCCGCATTGGGCCCGCGTGGTGGATTACGGTCCATTCCCTCTCATGGAGAGAACATTAAAAAAGGCTGATGATGATGATGTCTACCTGGGACAAACGGTCCAGTTAGGTAGGTCCAACTTCTGTGGTGGTGTCTCAAGACGAAAGTCTATGACCAGTGTGTGTTGCCAGAGTTTACTTACGGGACAGAGACGTGGTCGCTAGCAATAGGCTTTATCAAAATGCTTAAAGTCACCCAAAGCGCAATGGAGAGGTCTATGCTCAGAGTTTCCTTGCGTGATCGAATCAGAAATGAAGACATCCGCAAGGTTACCGATATAGCCCGAAGAATTTCCAAACTTATGTGGCAGTGGGCAGGGCACATTGCTTTGGGGCCGAAAAGTTCTAGATTGGCGACCGTGTACCGGAAGACGCAGCGTTGGAAGGCCTTCCTCTAGGTAGAGCGACGACCAAGTCAAGGCTGCGGGCGTCCGGTGGATGCTTGCTTGATGATTTCCAGAAGTTCTAGTCTTTCGTCTGAAATGATGATAATGATGACATATGAAATAGGCCTATGCTTTAATGAGCCTACTTAAATGACTGATGCTTGAATACTTTGATCTTGCTCAAAAACACTGTTTTATTTTTTCAGTAAAATACATGTCAATTCTGAATTCTGTGACGAAGCACTAATAAGGCAGTAAGTACCCATAATCTATTTTTCTATATCTATACGTGTATACTAATGTTATAAAGAAGAAAAATTTTTTTTTGTACGGAATAAGCGCGTTGAGTGCAGTGGTGTCCCAGTGGTATCAGCAGCGACTTACAAGTCGTAGTTCGTGGGTTCTAAGCCCAGGCAGACGCTTTACTTTGTGTAAATTATTGCTTCACCACTGCTCTCAAAACAGTGAAGGAAAACATCGTGAGGAAACCGGCATGTCCTAGAACCGAAATTCGAAGACATGTGACATCCACCAAACCGCACTGGGCCCGCATGTTGGATTACGGCCCATGCCCGCTCATGGAGAGGAGGCCTGTGTCCCAGCAGTGGGAACATTAATAAGCTGATGATGTGATGATGAAGCGCTTGTCCTATGTTACTCGGGTTCGGCGCAACATGTTTTTCCTTCACTACCGTCCTGTCCTCCGTCACGTAATCACTGACTCCCTTTTCTTTCATATCACTGCTCACACCATCGTCCATCCATCTATTCATGGGCCGTCCCCTCCCTATCAATCCATCCACATTTATGTTCATAACTCTTTAAACAACATGCGTTTCATCTATTTTCATCACATGACCATACCAGGGCAAACGGATTCCATTTAACTTTTCTGTCACTGGCGCCACTTTCAAACTGCCTCTAATATATACATTTCTCACATTATTCATCCTCGTCACTCAGCACATCCATCTAAGCATTATCATCGCATCTAAATGCAATCTCTTTTCATCCATCTTTTTCACATCCCAAAA
Organism: Orthosia gothica; assembly: GCA_949775005.1. Lineage (NCBI taxonomy): Eukaryota > Metazoa > Arthropoda > Insecta > Lepidoptera > Noctuidae > Orthosia > Orthosia gothica. Next base: position 23,102,184 of record OX459048.1, on the reverse strand, counting down.
TTCTGATCCATACAGTATGACTGGTCTAATCACGGACTTGTAAATTTTCCTCTTTAACTTGAGGGGTATCCGTGGGTCGCAAGTTTTTCAGTGACCTGTCGCCATTTTATCCGTCCAGAGTTGATCCGGTACGTTACGTCTCGGTCTACCTCACCATCCCATTGGACAAGCAACCCTAGGTACTGGAAGCCGGAACACATCGGTGTGGGTGTTCCAGCGAGAGCTGTAGGCACGGAACTGGAGAGACCGCCAAAATCGCATCACAAGTATTCTGGTTTAGTTCGACTCAATTTCAAGTCAACACTGTCCAGTCTGTGCCACCACACCTCCAATCTGCTCTGGGCCCCTAGGCCACTCTCGGCCACCAGCACAATGTCATCGGCAAACAGCATACACTAGGGTGCCTCTTACTATATGTCCGACGTCAGAGCGTCCATTATCATTAAGAAGAGGTAAGGACTGAAGGCAGACCCTTGGTGTTAGCCGACTGCCACACTGAAGCTGCCACTGTAGATCGGACTTGGGTACTGCATCGACTGTATATCGTGTGGACCAACTTTACTTGCCAGGCACACCTTTCTTCCCCCCCGGTGGGTTCCCGCTTTGTCGATGCGGGGGGGCTCAGTAACCGTGGCTTGGTCACCCACGGTGAAGCGAAGAGGAGCCCGAGGAGGGGCCGCTCGTCAGGGCTTTTGCCGATAAGCCGACGACGTAGCGGCCAACGTGTAGGTTGCGGTGCTGCCTGGGCGACATCGCAACTGAGGCGGGCCGCGATGTCGTGTGGGGTCTCCCATACCCATACGATATCGCGGCTGAGGGTTGGAGGCCGCGGCAGGAGAGGAGTGCCGGTATTGCGGTGCGCCGCTCTCCCTACCTTCCGCGGCCTAGACGGGGTCGCCACCGTCTGATGGCGGACGCGTTGGGGCCACAGGGGAAGAGGAGTGCCGGTATAGCGTTGGCCACTCTCCCTATCCCCTGCGGCCGAAAAATGGTACGTGGCGGGGCCATTGACCCTGACCCGTCACAAGGGGACCAAGGGTGCCATACAAGGGGTCGTCTGGCACCCATGTGCTAGTTTGGTCACTGGGGTGGTCACGGCGCACAGTGTGTTCTGGTGCGCCGGTGATGGGGGATACTCCCCAGAGGAGGGTCCGGTGACGGACAGCCGCGGCGGGTTCGCGGTGAGTGCTAACGCGTACCCGTGTTCCCGCCATAAGCGGCACAGGAGGACACCGTGGAGTTTTAGTGGGTTAGAGTCCCACATAACTGCGCTATCTTCCCGTGGTAGCGCAGTATGCATGAGCATTTCTCCACGCTAAAAAAAAAAAAAAAACAAAGCACACAAAACACCTTTCTTCTTAAGAGCCCACCACAAAACCTCACGAACCGAAAATACTGCACTGATTTTACAAATTCTTTCAACTATTTAAAGCTACATTATTCTGGAGTACCAAAGGTTACTTTTTTACCGGCAAAAGTAACGGTTCCAGCGGGGTGGGCCCCGGGAGCGAAGCCGCGGAAAAAAGGTAGTATATTATAAAGTCTTAATATGCCAAAACAGGCTTATTTAATTAATTTTATATTGCAACTAAAATTGTAACCAAAAACCGAGATAACATTGCAAAATTAGACAGTTTGCAACACATGGTTACAAGTGTTACAACAACAACAATGTTAAAATACCATTGCCATTTTGACCAATTCAGTCAACTCAATGAGTTAATCTCGCAAAAGTCTTTCGATGGCAGTTTTTTCAGTTTTCATGAGCTAGAGCCATTCATAATAGAATTAATATTTTTTTGTCATAATTAATCCTTTGTTTTCAGGGTATTGTCGTCTCCATACTACCTCTTGTACTTCTTGTACTCATTCATCTTCACAGTCCTTCGAGCCCTGATGTTATTACTATTCGCTTCCAACGTGCACTGCGCTGCTCTTGAACCTGTTGACTTCTTATATGATATACCTTCTTCAGTATATGATATTGAGGTATAACAGTAATGACAGTTTGTTTATTCTTTCTGTATGCGTTTACATCATTCCTTTTATGCTCTTCGTTGAGAAAGACATAGTAAATTTGGAATTCAGCTTGAAATTAATTACGTTTCCGAATAAGCGTTAATCTTTTTTTCTGCTTAGGTTCATCGCTTTCATTTGCAACTAGATCACACCGTCGCATTAAGTGGAAAATTATTTTACGTAACTCGAAACACGATCTTACAAGTAAGTTATTCAAAATACGCATATTCAAGGTAAATGTTCTGATTACTCTACTCGTAATCTGACTACCCTGCCTGCAAATTTTAAAGGAACTAGTTGTCGCAAACGCTACTGTTAAACGTAAGTTTTGATTCTCGAGTCGTTGTTGTATACAGGTCTATGTTTGCGTAACTCTTTCCAAGGTACTGTCACAGTGTTATGTTATGAGAAAAAATAACAATATAACCTTTTTGCTCTTCTTTCAGATGGTCAGCATAATAGCAACATACGAAATAGTGTTGCTGCAGTAGTCCTTAACAACTGATCCTTAATTCAACGGTACAACGGTAGCCTCAATTTTATTGTTAAAAATATTACTGATACTGACAGAATAAATCATAAGAAATAAATGGTGTTGAATTTTTATTTTAGTTTTCATGAATAAAGCCAACCTCTAAAATAATCGTGGAAACTAATTTATGACAAGGTAAAATTGTTTGTTTGTGTGTTTGTAAAACTTGGTCTCTGGAAGTATTATAACGAAAATCGAGGTCCTGGAGATGGAGCATATCGTTCTCGAGGTCGTAAGTTCAAATATTATGCTATTGCAGTTCTCGCCAAATTTCTTGGACACCCTGAAGTTGGCTGCAATGGCTGCGTAGTAGTAAAACTCATACAAAAACAGCACCGCGCGGTGCCTTGAGCATCGGAAACACTTTTCAGGGCGGCCAAGAAGTTTGGCGAAAACTATACCAATGTAACTTTTTAAATTCATACAACTTACCACAGTGTCACAAGACGAAAATCTATGACCAGTGTGTGTTGCCAGGGATGACCTATGGCTCTGAGACGTGGTGGCTCCCAATGGGCCTCATCAGAAAGCTTACAGTCACCCAAAGGGCAATGGAGAAGGCTATGCTCGAAGTGTCCTTGCGTGATCGAATCAAAAATGTAGATATCCGCAAGAGAACCAGGGTTACCGACATTGCCAAAAGAACTGCCTTACTTAAGAGGCAGTGGGCAGAGCACATTTCTCGCAGAACGAATGGTCGATGGGGCAGAAAAGTTCTGGAGTGGCGACCGCGCGCCGGCAGACGTTGCGTTGGACGGCTTCCCACCAGTTGGACCGATGACCTGATGAAGGTTGCGGGGATCCTCTGGATGTAAGACGCATGGGACCGGTCAATGTGGCGACGCTTGGGGTAGGCCTATGTTCAGCAGTGGACGTCTTTCAGCTAATATGATGATCCTAATGATGTTCTTTCTATGTATTTTTGACATCACTGACAACGTTATCGAAACCTGGACTTATAGTTAATGGAATTCTGAAATCATCAACGTGCATTGAGCAAGTGTGGTGATATTAAATGCTCGTACCATCTCTTTATGAAAAGAACCCTTTGCCTTGCAGTGGGACACTAACGGGCTGCTATTTTTCTTATTACTTATTTAAAATAGGAATCTCTGAGTATCTAAACCTACTTTTTAATTCCGGAAAATGCCAATAACCGTGGCGTGGTCATACACAAGCCACGGTGAAGCGAAGAGGAACCCGAGGAGGTGCTGCTTGTTAGGGCTTTTGCCGATTAAGCCAAAGGCGTAGCGGCCAACAAGTGCACAGTGTGTTCTGGTGCGCCAGTGATGGGAGGTACTCCTCCAAGGAAGGTCTCGTGACGGACAGCCGCGGAGGTTTGGCGGTGAGTGCAAACGCATGCCCGTGTTCCCGTAATAAGCGGTACAGTAGAACACCGTGGACGTTTAGTGGGTTCGAGTCCCACATAACTGCGCTATCTCCCCTATGTAGAGCAGTATGCATGAGCATTTTTCCACATTAAAAAAGGCAGCTGTTTCACCGACCGACGAGTAAGCGATTATCTATCGACTATTTTTTTTGCAGAAGAGACTTACAAAATATATAAGATCCCGTCCGTCAATAAAAGAGACACTTATTGATCGCTGGCTGTTCACATGGCCGGCGAGTATTCTCTCAACACAAGTTTGTTGCAGCGACAAGAGCAAAGATATAGACGCTCAGCAATATTCGCTCAACCACAGATAATAAAATACTAGCATACAGATGCCTCATCCCATACAAAGAAACTGTGCCGACGTAACTAGCGTTTTTCATCGGATTATACCGATTATTTTTTGTTAACCGATCGCGTTCGGTTCCGTTCCACAGCGCTACATAGCTCAACATCTATATCCGTGGAACGGGACCGAACGCGATCGATGTACAAAAAATAATCAGTATAATCAATACAGTACGTCGGCACGATTTCTTTTTATGGGATGTGACACAACTGGCGATGCTAGCTTGCTCGCTTGGCTGTCAGAACTCACTATGAGAGGTTATTTCTAACTACAGTGCGGCCGCCCCGAGCGAGTTGTGCGAGCAATCGCCCTTCGCACAAGAACACTCTCATATAGCCGAGCGACAAAACTATCGGAACTTCACACTCGCGACTCGCTGCTCGCCAACTTGTTTTTAGTTTCTAGTTTTACTTGCTATTCGCTGAATGTCGGTGGTGGGACAACTGCCTTATTACAATTGAAGGGTCCACTGCAATAATGGTGAATGTCCCTTGTTTTTTGGTTTGATTTAATTGGTTTTTAAATTTATAAACGGTGAAAAAAAACTCAGACCTGAAGTTAAGAACATATTTTTATTTAAAGAACATTATCATCGTATTATTTTTTTGGAAAATAATAATTTTTCATTCACGAAAAATTCGCATTCGCGAATACCAATAGAAAGAGATATTTGCCTTATGTCGGCGGAAAGCGCGACAGCAAACAAGCGGAAATTTACAATAAGGTCAAATAAGTTACCTTGAAGGTTTTGACCACAATACAAAATATCATTGAGCGATACGGAAGTGCTAGTCTTAGCACTGCCGTCCAAAACCACGCGAAGCTTAGTAGTAAGCTTATCTTCTCTAACAACTCCGTGGTGCGGGATGATGTAAGATGGATGATCGCGAGTCTCGTCAGTCTCGGCGGTGGGCGCAAGGGAGGTGAATCCTTTATCTAGTTATTCGATAACGACCTCATCATAGGCTTGCTTCAACTTCGGAGATGCTTGCATCTTACGTTCTAAACAAACGCTCCACCATGGCCTCACGGAGAGACCGGATCTGAGGCCCGGTAGCTCGTGCGTTCGACAAGTATTTCTCAGCAACAGTGCTGTCGTCTGCATCCCCAAAGATTTTAGCAGATCGTTATTTTGCGTTATTACACGCTTAGCAACAATAATGTTGCTGAGCGTACCGACCCCTAAGGAACCCTAAATTAATATCCAATTAGTCGGGGGAGCAGTATTCGAATGTACCGATCTTTCAGGAAGTCTGCAATCCAATTACACAGACCACCGGGCAGACCGAATGAAAGAAGCTTACCAATAAGGCTTTCGTGCCTCCCTCTCCATATTTAAATGGAATACGCTAGAAGATCACCAGTAGACCGATTTCGGAAAAATCAGTATTGGCAAAAAGGATATTTAAGGATATCGTTAGCTTCTAGGTACCTATGCCAGGAGCTTAATGTTGATTACAAGTACACAGTACTTCGTATGAAGCGTGGACGTAACGGAGATAGGTCTGTAGTTGACCAGGTCAGCTCGACTGCTCCTTGGGCACGGGCTGTATGTAAGCTTAGTTATAATATTAGAATTAAAATATGATAAACTAGCTGTTGCCCGCGACAGGTCCGCGTCGAAGTAAAAATGAAACAGTTTGTTTTAACAGTGGGTTCTATACCCTAAAATTCTTGTTCCAAAATAAATATAGCTTAAGGACGCTATTACATTTTTCTACAAATAACAGTACTTTTGAGGTACCATTTTAATGTATAAGCAATCACCGATGTGAAGATATCATGGTCTTAATTTAAAGATAATATATTCAGCTCCAGATATGCATCAGAAAAATTGTATGACATCATACAAAATTTTCGCACAAATACGTTTTGCCCATCACAATAATCGTAAAAAAATAAAAAAAAGTAGGGTCCCAATAGGTTCCAGTTTAGGCAAATTTACAGCATATTTTATCTTCAAAATTGTAAAAAATTGCGGTATATATAGTCCTTTACAGGTGTAGCTAACTATTTTTCACCCAAATAATTATATTTTTTAATCATTAGCTAAAATAAAATCTCTTGCCGACGTCTTCATACATTTTGTACCCGCCGCTCATCATTCCGCGCTCAGAAGCGCTCGTGGAAGGACGGGAGTATCGCTTTCTCGCAGGAAATAAATACGATAAAAGTAATAGAAAGATTGTAGTGTGCATGCGTGTGAGTACCGTCCTCGTCGTGATCGAAAGGAGTTGATATTTTATCGGACGTATGCCGTATTTTTGAGTTTCCTATTATTATTAGAATGTGATTTAGATTTTTTTTTGGGTAAGATCGGGGTTTGAATAGTTGGTGTTAAGCAGTTGTTGACAAGGTTGAGAAATGGATGGGTGGGTTTAAACAGCTCTGAGTAAGGTTAGGATTTGGATGGGTAAGGTTAAGCTGCCGACGGGGAAGTTTAGAAGTGGATGGGTGGGAGGAGATTTATGATTTTAACCGGTTTGTATGTATGTATGTATGACAAATACGGGACCAAAACCAAAATACAAAATGGCGCCGACGAAAAAATGGCCGCTTTTCGACATGGGTGTCATTTTCATGGTTACTGGGGTCGCTTTTATCGATTACGGGGTCAAAACCAAAATACAAGATGGCGCCGACTAAAATTTGACATCTTTTCGTCATCGGTGACATTGTCATGGTTTTTGGGTTCGCTTATATCGAATATGGAGTCAAAACCAAAATACAAGATGGCGCCGACGTAAATTTTGCCTGCTTTTCGACATGGGTGTCATTTTCATGGTTTTTGGGTTCGCTTATATCGAATATGGGATCAAAACCAAAATACAAGATGGCGCCGACTAAAATTTGTCATCTTTTCGTCATGGGTGTCATTGTCATGGTTTTTGGGGTCGCTTATATCGAATATGGGGTCAAAACCAAAATACAAGATGGCGCCAACTAAAATTTGTCATCTTTTCGTCCTGGGTGTCATTGTCATAGTTTTTGGGGTCGTTTATATCGAATATGGGGTCAAAACCAAAATACAAGATGGCGCCGACAAAAATTAGTCAAATTTTCGTCATGTATGTCATTTTTATAGATTTTGGGGACGCTTATATCAAATACTGGGTCAAAACCAAAATACAAGTTGGCGCCGACAAAAATTTGACATCTTTTCGTCATGGGTGTCATTTTCATGGTTTTTGGGTAGTATGTCATTAGCTTGACTTACAAGTTGTAGGTCGTGGGTTCGAGCCCAGGCAGGCGCTTTACTTTGTGTAAATTATTTCTTCACCACTGCTCTCAAAACGGTGAAGGAAAACATCGTGAGGGAACCGGCATGTCCTAGAACCAAGATATATGCATCCACCAACCCGCACTGGGCCCGCGTTGTTGGTTACAGCCCATTCCCTCTCACAGAGAGGAGGCCTGTGTCTCAGCAGTGGGAAAATGTTCCCACTGCTGAGACACAGGCCTCCTCTCTGTAATAAATATTACTATCACATCATCAGTCACTATTAATGAATAGTGACTGATGATGTGACAGTAATATTTAATATATTCCATATAATGAAAAATGTTCAAGTCATTTTTTAATCCTTGTGACCGGAAATTAATTCGTTTTGGGTATCTACTTATTTCACGTAGCGTTTTTTTTTTAAATATCTACCTACTACAACAAAGGGAAAAATTAAATTCTTTTCGGAACTCGGTGTCGGTACCTATTGTTTTTCGTCACAGGAAAGCTTTTATTTTTCTCTTTAAAATTTTTGTAGGTACCCCATATTGGGTATACTAAATACATCTGCTTACCCCCTAAAACCGTACAAGCGTGATGATATATTATGGTATGGTTAAAACAAAACATAAACATACGATCACAGTAATCGCAGGTCATTTGCTGTTTGTTATTGAAGAGTTCCATTGTCTATCTCCGAAGATCTTTATCAGATCCTAATATGTTATACAATAAAACCTTCCCTGAAAATACCACCACATACATTTATCGATGAAAACCCGATAAGTATCGGATAAGTAGTTTGGCCGAATAGATAGAGCATCTCCTTTTTTTGAAGTCGGTTGAAAATATTAACCTACTTTTTACGACGACGGTTTGTAACAGTTATCAAATGCATTTTCAAAGTGCCAACTAACTAACCTTCCTGAATCAACTTCAATAAAATTAAAAAATAATATCAAGGACCAAGATTATTTGTGTGATGTATAAAATCGAGCGCTCAGTAGTTTCAATGTGTGCGTACGCGTAATGTTGCTGTGTGCGACTAGATACCTAAATTTGAGTTCGTCGAAAGTGTAACAGCGTCCTTAAGAATAAAGACTAGATTATTATATTCTACGGTATTCTACGGTACCCAAGATTGCATTACCCTCACCCATGCATTATAAGTTTGTTAAATGTAGGTATATAATTTCTTACTGAATGAAATATGAAAGCATCTACACCATTTGAAAGACAATTTATTCAGCTCTTATGTAAAGTTAAAGTTGTTTGGTCATATGAATCAAGACATGAAATAAAACGGGTTAACTGAATGAAAGAAAAATAAGATTAGATTTTATTTTCTTGCTGGTTTTATTCAATTGTGTTCAATTCAAAGTCTTGATGACAAATAACTCTCTTGTGACCTTGATCTGCTGTTTTATACCCTTTTAAAGTGGTGAAAAACGGAACCCTATTACTAAGACTCCGCGGTCCGTCTGTCTGTCTGTCTGTCTGTCTGTCTGTCTGTCTGTCTGTCTGTCTGTCACCAGGCTGTATCTCATGAACCGTGATAGCTAGACAGTTGAATTTTCACAGGTGATGTATATCTGTTGCCGCTACAACAACAAATACTAAAAACAAAATAAAATAAATATTTAAGGGGGGCTCCCATACAACAAACGTGATTTATTGCCGTTTTTTACGAAAATGGTACGGAACCCTTCGTGCGCGAGTCCGACTCGCACTTGGCCGGTTTTTTTTTGTGTATCCTACTCTCGTTGTATGTAAGAAACAATGCATAAAAATTAAATAAATAATATTATTTATATCATTGGTTTAAATATTAGGATATATTGATTTTTACTTATAATATGCTTGTCGTGATACTTATAGTATTTTTTTACAATAAATTTAATTTTGATATATTATTGACTAAGGCGTTAGTGTGATCGATACAGAACGTGGGTATTGTGTTTGAAATCTAACACAATATTTAATGATTTTACCAAAAAAAAAATAAAAAAAAAGTTCAGGTAAACGATTGTATTATACACTCAGCATCACAAAAACGGCACCTCTGCAAAAATAGCATTCAAGCCAGTCCTGCCATAAACGTGCATGCATTTAACCCAGTTAATATTCGTATCGGTTGAAACTATGTTTAATGAACTCTATTTGGGCCCACTATTGCACCACTTTAAAAGGGTATAAAACAGCAGATCAAGGTCACAAGAGATTATTGAAAACTTTGATCTTGCTCAAAAACAATGTATTGTTAGGATAACTCAAACTTATGCAAATCACTTTTAGTTACAGTCGACGAAAACACGTCTATGCTAAATACTGCAATGACACTGTAAGAAGGCAGTAAGTATGAACTACTGGACAGTTACTTACACATTGTAAAACATACCTATTTATTTCGCATCCTTGCAATGTCGCAGGGATATGATGAAAACGGAGATGTGTAAATGATTAACTCACGGAATATGTTAAAATGACAACTAAAGTTGTGGTGATGATTCCTCTAAATAAATTACCTAAGTGATTTGAAAACACCTACATCTAAAAATAGTTGATTTATGATTTACAGTCACAGTATGAACGTAAAAGAAACAAAAGAAGTATGTAAGGATCGTAGCAGGTGGCGTTCTGTAGTTTCTGCCTACTCTAATGGGAAAATAGTGTAAGTTTATGTATGTATGTAATCACTAAAAATAGTTCTATCATTTTAGTAGTAGCAGTAATCTGAAGATTTATTAGATCGTTAGAAAGCTATTCATAGATCATGTGTGTAGCCCAAATTATACAAAGTGACGATCTATAACAGTATCAAGCCTTCCGCGACCTAATCTACTAGTATTTAATATTTTTAATACCAATTGACAAAATATGCAAACACTTAATAACTAAACAAAATGTTTAGTTTTTTTTTTTAATTTTACTTAGAATATGCTTTTTGTTTTAAAAAAAATCAATTTATATATATATTGCTTTTCGTTTTTTGATATCGAATGCCAAATAGGAAGGTATTTTTTCTTTTAAGTGTTTTGCTTTTGAAGTCGTATTATTTCTTTTGTTAAAAAGCTTTTTATATTTCATTTTTTAGTTTTGGTTACTCGTATTTACATTAAAATAATATTTAGAGCCAGAATAAATCTCATGACAATACCAATAAACCTAAGCACGACTAGGATACATTGTATTATTATGAAGCTCCGATTCACATCTTCCAGCTTCATCATCAGATTAACTATTCGACATATCTTATACCCTTGACATGCTTGTCATTATGAAGTTCCATTGGCCGTCTGTGGTTTTCATAATTAGTTTCACTTCACCAAATAGTACTTTCTGAATGCAGATGATTGCCATGTTGGTGAAAATAGCTAACATACTTTTAATATCTAAACAATATTATTATATTTTTTCGCTGAAACAGTTAAGGTATTCGATCAAATCACTAACGTTCTTTGGTGAATCATCCTTTGGAGGTATGCGGAATATGGTGGAAAGTCCCACAATCCTCCATTGAAAAGGATCAGGATCTTTCGGCCAGACGGGAGTCATGTATCTGTTCCTGGTCAACTGCCCGAAGACTATTTCATATGTTCATTTCGCGCCAAAAACTCTGCTTTTACTTTGCAGGATTTTGAGTGACGTCAGGTCATTAGTTCGTATGAGATGCCGCTACAATCCCACAGAGTTTTTATTTTAACATCTTTCGCGAATTTTTCTTGATTGTCCTTAGGAGTTTGATCAAATCTCTATTTATCATATCCTTGCGACATACCCGTAAAGATGTCTGTAACCATTGTTATGTATTCATAACCTAATACATTATTTTTGTTATCATTAATTTTGTTTTCAGATTTCACCCGTCTCCATACTATGTCATGTACTACTTGTACTCATTCATCAGTATGATGCGCCAGTTCACACGTCAGTCGAAACTATGGCAGAAATCCTTCAAAGTAAATTTCTTTAAATTGTGTCCCCACGCCCCGTATTCTCCTGGTATTGTCTTTCTGACTTTTTCTTTCACAAAGCTCAAAAAACATTTCGGAGGTTAAAAGTTTTCTACAAATCAGGAGGTCAAGGCTGCTGTCGACGCATATTTGGCCTATATGGATATTAACATACACATTTTGCCAGTTATGTTTAATGCCCTTGTAATTTTCAGCTGCTTTTCATCTACTGGATACAAATCTAGACTCCAAGCGCCTACTGAGAGATTCCAGATGCATAAAAAAACGCAACTGCACTTTGCCCGACCCGAGAATCAAACTCAGGACCTCACATTCAACAGTAGCGTTAGCACCATCTAGTCCAATGAGGCAGACTAGTCAAATTAGATTCAGATATAAGATCAGGCTTTCAGAAATAAAGAGTCATTAGTTATTTTCTCTAGGATATACGTGATTTCAATTACTTACTTTTACGATCGTATTTCTGGTTACGTAAAAAAACTTTCCACTCAAAGCAACGGTATGACGTAGTTGCAACTGAAACCGATGAACCTAAGGGGAATTGATACTTTTAGAAGGAACCATAAACAATTCCAAACTAAATTTCAAAATGTATTAGTCTATCTCAACGATGAATCAAAAAGGATTGGTGTAAATGCAGAAACAAGAAACATACTCTCATTATAGTTATACCTCAATATTATAAACTGAAGAAGGTACATCATATACGGAGAAAACAGGTCCAAGAGCAGCGTAGTGCACGTTGGAAGCTAATAGTAATAACGTCGTGGCTCGAAGTACTAGGAAGATGAATGAGTACAAGTAGTACATGACATAGTATGGAGACGGGTGAAATCTGAAAACAAAATTAATGATAACAAAAATAATGTATTAGGTTATGAATACATAACAATGGTTACAGACATCTTTACGGGTATGTCGCAAGGATATGATAAATAGAGATTTGATCAAACTCCTAAGGACAATCAAGAAAAATTCGCGAAAGATGTTAAAATAAAAACTCTGTGGGATTGTAGCGGCATCTCATACGAACTAATGACCTGACGTCACTCAAAATCCTGCAAAGTAAAAGCAGAGTTTTTGGCGCGAAATGAACATATGAAATAGTCTTCGGGCAGTTGACCAGGAACAGATACATGACTCCCGTCTGGCCGAAAGATCCTGATCCTTTTCAATGGAGGATTGTGGGACTTTCCACCATATTCCGCATACCTCCAAAGGATGATTCACCAAAGAACGTTAGTGATTTGATCGAATACCTTAACTGTTTCAGCGAAAAAATATAATAATATTGTTTAGATATTAAAAGTATGTTAGCTATTTTCACCAACATGGCAATCATCTGCATTCAGAAAGTACTATTTGGTGAAGTGAAACTAATTATGAAAACCACAGACGGCCAATGGAACTTCATAATGACAAGCATGTCAAGGGTATAAGATATGTCGAATAGTTAATCTGATGATGAAGCTGGAAGATGTGAATCGGAGCTTCATAATAATACAATGTATCCTAGTCGTGCTTAGGTTTATTGGTATTGTCATGAGATTTATTCTGGCTCTAAATATTATTTTAATGTAAATACGAGTAACCAAAACTAAAAAATGAAATATAAAAAGCTTTTTAACAAAAGAAATAATACGACTTCAAAAGCAAAACACTTAAAAGAAAAAATACCTTCCTATTTGGCATTCGATATCAAAAAACGAAAAGCAATATATATATAAATTGATTTTTTTTAAAACAAAAAGCATATTCTAAGTAAAATTAAAAAAAAAAACTAAACATTTTGTTTAGTTATTAAGTGTTTGCATATTTTGTCAATTGGTATTAAAAATATTAAATACTAGTAGATTAGGTCGCGGAAGGCTTGATACTGTTATAGATCGTCACTTTGTATAATTTGGGCTACACACATGATCTATGAATAGCTTTCTAACGATCTAATAAATCTTCAGATTACTGCTACTACTAAAATGATAGAACTATTTTTAGTGATTACATACATACATAAACTTACACTATTTTCCCATTAGAGTAGGCAGAAACTACAGAACGCCACCTGCTACGATCCTTACATACTTCTTTTGTTTCTTTTACGTTCATACTGTGACTGTAAATCATAAATCAACTATTTTTAGATGTAGGTGTTTTCAAATCACTTAGGTAATTTATTTAGAGGAATCATCACCACAACTTTAGTTGTCATTTTAACATATTCCGTGAGTTAATCATTTACACATCTCCGTTCTCATCATATCCCTGCGACATTGCAAGGATGCGAAATAAATAGGTATGTTTTACAATGTGTAAGTAACTGTCCAGTAGTTCATACTTACTGCCTTCTTACAGTGTCATTGCAGTATTTAGCATAGACGTGTTTTCGTCGACTGTAACTAAAAGTGATTTGCATAAGTTTGAGTTATCCTAACAATACATTGTTTTTGAGCAAGATCAAAGTTTTCAAGCATAAGTCATTTAAGTAGTCTCACAAAAGCATACTATGGATACATAAGTATGGCTTACTGCAAGTTGAAGAGCTGCACACAGACGTAGTAGAGATTAATGAAAAACGCTACCAGAATAAAGGAACTAATCTGATCATCTATCTATTTTATTAGCTTCACCAAGTTTGAATAGTGCACTCGTAGTACTGACCAAGGAAGTCCAAACTGTAAATATATTAAACAAAATTACTGGTATTTGTTTGCATTCCTTTAAATAAGGTGTTCTATACTTTAAAACAACCCAGTATTTTGATGATACTTAGTAGTACATATTTATTGATCTCTTCCACTCTAGTGAATTTTTGGTTATGTGGTAGAAAATTTCCAGAAACTTAAAAAGTTCGATAGCCCGAAAACAAATGAGATCGGACTGGATTCCATAGATTTTAAGGTCATTATCTATGCAAATTAACTCTAGAACACCATATTTTAAGAAACGCATCCAATTATCAGTCATTATTAACAAACAGTCCATACTAGCTCATTGCTGTCCAAATGCGGTGTCATTTGGACAGCAATGAGCTATCATGAGCAATCCATTCCGTCCTTATCATCATCATTATCATTTCAGCTGATAGAAGTCGATCGCTGAACAAAGGCCTCCCCCAAGTGTCACCATATCTTGTGTGTCTTGCATCCAGAGGATTCCCGCACCTTTTACCGGATCATCTGCCACCCAGAGGCAGGCCTTCCAACGCAGCGTCGTCGGCCGCTACGCGTTCGCTACTCACAAAATTTCAGTTCTGGTAGCGCAGGCCCATTTATGACAACTAGTTTATTCTGCCATCTCCTTTTTGATCTGACGTGATACTAATACTGTGTTTTAAGGGCTCACAGTGAATTCGGCGTGCTGAGACATGTCTAGAGCAGTCCCATTTAATTTGGGCAGTGATTTCAACTTACCTTCTTCTTTTTAGTGTTGGTCACGATAATTTTGTTAAGATTTCTAAAGTATTCTGTAATGTAAATGCTAAAACAGGTGATCATCATATCGTTAAAACTCCAAAGAAAGGTCGTTTGAAGGTATATGAACTGAAAATAGAAAAATCTAAATATTAACTGTAGAAGATTTTGCATAGCCATCAATCATCATCGTCATCTTCCTCCTCACATCCCTCTTTATTTGAGGTTGTCGAAAGGTACTATTTTTCATACAAACCATTCATAATTTTTAATCTTGCCCTACTCTATTGATTACCACCATTCCCAATGATACCCAAAAATTTCTTCACGACATTTTTTAAAATAAAAAAGTTGTTAGTATGAATATGGAAGGCAATCAAAACTAAGAAAATAAAGCAATAATCAGTGTATATAAAAGGTAGCACTATTGAAGGATCTAAGCTATTATTCATAAAACTATTGACAGTAATAAGGATGAAAACGAATTGATAGAACACCTGAAAAACAAAAGCGCTAAAGGCGCTATATGGAACATAATTGAAGACATGTGGCATCGTACGAGTGACGTAGTGCTTCAAGTCATCACTGGTAAGCCCGGCTTCTGGCAAGCAGTAATTAATCACGAAGTGGATGTTGAAAATCTTATATAAGATGTATTCAACTGTAAATGAAATAAGATAAGTTGGAAAATTATTATGACAAAAATGCTTGAAAAAAGATCAAGAAAGATCATTTCTGTTTCTACAGTAAAGAAGAAAAAGAAGTATAATTATTATACCTAGATATAAAAAAACTGGCCAAGTGCGAAACGGACTCGCGTACGAAGGGTTCCGGACCATTTTCGCAAAAATCTGTCGTTTGTTGTATAGGAGCTCCACTTAAATATTTATTTTATTCTGTTTTTAGTATTTGTTGTTATAACAGCTATAGAAATACATCGTCTGTGACATTTTCAACTGTATAGCTATCACGGTTCATGAGATACAGCCTGGTTACAGACAGACAGACAGACGGACCACGGAGTCTTAGTAATAGGGTCCCGATTTTACCCTTTGGGTACGGAACCCTAAAAATATAACATAACGCAACAGCAACAATGAGTAGAAACAATATAGAAATTAACGGCAAAGTAATAAGATTGAAATTATTAAACTTTTAATTTATAATTTTTGGTACTCATGAAAAATTTTAAATCAGTTGCAGTTGGTTCAGATTTTTCATTTCTTCGAAGAAATAAAGATAAGAAATATGAGTTATTAGAAAAAAAAATGGTACCTTATTTTAAATAAGTATAAATAATGTCTATTGTTCAAATAAAAAATAATTATAACGACATACCCAAAGCTAGTGCCACGACCACGTAAGCAACCACAGTGCTTTGCACAACCGTTTTGTGTTTCTCAAATTTCAATTCAGTCAAACTTTGTTCTATTTCAGTTGCCTTTGCCACTAACTGTGGCCATTGACGCGACAGTTTTAGCAGTAAAATCGCCGAAATAAAGCTGGTTACGTAAAACAAGGCTTTGGCTGAAAAAATATTGTGTGATAAATAACTGTCAAATTATTTCGTAACATGATAACACCTACTGAAAATTTTGTAGAATTCGAGTTGCTTAAATTATGATTTTACGATTTAACTTTTAGTTTTTTTCTTATGTTTTTTTTATAATGGATCTTTGAAGCCTAAATAATGTTTGGATGGATTTTATGAGGAAGTTATAAGAAAAAAAGGGAGTCAGTGATAGCGTGATGGTTGACAGAACGTAACGGTTGAATACAAATAATAAAACCTGTTGTGCTGATCCAAATTAAAATGAGTCAAAAGCAAAGAGATGATGATGAAGGATCTTTGAAACCCGAGGTTTAATTTTAATTTTTGTCACGGAACATATTTTAAAGAACAAATACATTTGTGGGGCAAATATTATATTCTGATATAAAAAAAAGGTTTTAGAAGGCAATGCTTAACATTGAATAATGCTTATTTAAGTGATAAAAATACTTACATAATATGTTACTCAATCTGATTTCATTTTGAAAGACATACCATATAGCAAAGAAAGCCACCACAGCTTGTCCTAATAACGTAGCAAAATAGTAGCAGCAGTAGTAACATTTTATTTTGAACCTGAAATAAAGCATTTTGTTGCACTAAATTTAGGCGATACCGTATAGCTTTTATGTGTGATGAAGAAGACAAAAAAAAACAACTTGATTCATACGACGGTTTTATTAATTAGTCATTATCATATCAGCCGCAAGACGTCCACTGCTGGACTAACTGCTAACTGGAAAATATTGAGTAGTATTGTTACTCCTTACAATATTTTAGTTAAGCATAATAAATTAAATTAAACTATTATGAAATCATTACTAGGTTTTGGGTATGGACCTCATATATCCTGCCCCAGTGTGTGACGTGGACACGTCCAATTTATCTTTGTCAATATTATAAATAAACGGTCTGTACACTTACTTATAGACTTTCACAATCTTAAAACTTCACCTACCTCGTCCCATCAGCACGAGTCTGCCCAAGACCTTCGACTGGAAATAATCCCATCCATCTGGCCAAACGCAGAGCGTGACGCAAGCACGCATGCAGTCTACAGGACTGGTCAGTTCTATTCACCGTCAGCTGGTGGACTTTCGTCTCACTCCTGAAAGAAATAAGGCTTTAATTCTTTTATAACCATCCAATTGTAGGTTAAAATCTTCTTCTCATACCAGCGTTGACGGACTTGTTTATTCAATGCATGTTGAAATACTTCTGTTGAGAATGATCGCCTGAGCTGCTTCATGTTGTTGTGGAGCTCTACTCAAATAAGTAGAAGAATAAACAGGTCTAGTACGTTCAGAAAAATGTTTACTAGCTCCTTGTAGAAGATGTTTTTGTCAATACGTACTGAACGAAGATACGTACGATTTTTAAATGAAATTAACATTCTCTCATTCCATAGTCGCTATCTCAATTTATTTAGAGTTGGCGGAGTACGTTCTCATCTTCTTCCAATAGGTGACATGTTCCACGGAACAAGTGAGTTCATTCAAGTCTCAATCTTTGTTATGTCCGCGAGTGTACGTTAGATAGGTATAAAGTCGAGTATAGTTTGATGTAATATTATTATATTATTTTATTTGAATGTATGTTTTGTATAGTGCCTGCCTATACAATGCCTACATCTAATTTGATTGTTACTCATGAATGTCAATTAGCGATGTCAATCTAGCGTTTAAAGTGTAATTCAGATAAAATCAGTAAGGTTTAATTTTAGTTAGATAAAATCAGTTTGAGGACACATAAATACTTTAATGGTTTCGGGTGTCAAGATAGTAGACAATCAAAATCATTAAATTTTTTACAATGTGGCATGATGAAGAGGTAATGTTTTTGACCGGCATGTATGTATGTATGTATTTTCATCCATTCCCTCCTAACTTCTAAACTGCTTATCTACTGTATATAGTGTTGTCGGAAGAGTCTTCGTTTGTCCGTTGATTAAAGTTGTCACGTTAATGTGACGTCACATTAAATTGTATATCAATACTAACGGCAAAACTACAAATTCTATGGAAAAAAGTGAAATGACAAAGTTGTAGATAATAGAAAGATCTACAACTTTTGGATTGACACTTTTTTCACATAACCTCAAAATGTATGTGAAAAATTCAAATAACCGAGTTTTTGGTTTTAATTTTTTAACTCTTACAACTTTTATTTTTTTTCAAATAGTTTGGTAAAAACTTACCTTTTTCTTTCCCAAACACACTGTTATTCTTTTATTTAAAATATTTATTTTTCCTCCTTATTTTGACTTAATATCGAAAAAACTACCCTAATTTTCAATCGAAAATTCTCCTGTCAAAATATCTGCTTTTTTTAAAAACTCGGTGGGCTTTTTGTTCGTTGAAATCTCTACTTTCTGATGGTGTAAAAAAAATATACATTACTATGATAAATTTTCACAGAAAATGCAAAAATTTAATAAAACATCTACAATATTTTAAGTAAATTATAGAATCTTCTTTAAATTTCACATACATTTTGAAGTTATGTGAAAAAAGTGTCAATTCAAAAGTAATAGATCTTTTTATTATCTACAACTTTGAGATTTAACTTTTTCCATAGGACTTGTCGTTTTGCCGGAAATCGAGTTAAACCGTTTTCACCCTTAAAAACTCACCCCCTTTCCCTACCCGATCTCAGATCGCCCGTAAATTATTTTTATAATATTCTTCTTTTTTCCCAATGGGTTTCAAACTATTATTATTTTGTTTCACTTTTTATTATTTTTAAAGGTTTCTACCCTGGTCTACTAGGCTATTTGAATCAACGTCAACATTTATTTTTCATCAATATTTGTCAATCTTTACTTTAGCCTGAAAACCTGTCAAAATGTGTAAGCCAAATCCAAACTTCTCATACAACGTGTAGGAACGTTGAAAGTCTTTGCGACGATGCCAGCAACATAGATTGGTCTCCTCTGTTTGCTTCTACGTCAGTCGACGATAAAGTTATTTTTTTCACTTCTAGACTTGTTGAGCTCAAAGCTGGGAACAAATTATCGGACGCAGCTGACGGAAGCGACTTACAGCCGCGGCTGATATGTGTGCACAGTCGATATGGGGCGGCTGCCAGATCTCTATCAGACGTCCGAACGCCCAAGATCACGTCCGCGACTTACGTCCGATAGTTTGCACAATGTTATGTACATTCATTACCTAGATACTCTATAAGTCGCGGCTGTCAGTCGCGTCCGTAAGCCGCGTCCGATAATTTGTTTCCAGCTTTACGATGTTCGCGCACCAGTACGAGCAGTTAAAGTAAGACATTCGCCGTTGGTAAAACCCATAGATATAATAAACAAGGTAAAACTCCTATTTTTGAAGTCAGTTAAAAATTAGCAGTATAAATCTGCCTGTATACCTATCTATTTCGTCGACTGTACATGTCCACAGGTAGGAGTGTTATTACAATTAGCATTTTTTTTTAAACAAGTAGTTATGGACAACTTGGAGCTTCTACTCTTAATGTGTTTTTGAACGTTAATTAATTTTAGGTACATTTATTTTAAAGGAAATTGTTTAATTGGCTAAGTATTTTGATATCTTTACACCAGTATTCTTCTATCCATTGCTTTCTTCCATAATAGTTACAGTCATAATTACATGCATGATAATAGTCCTAATGTTATTCCCAAAAAAATTATTTCGGGCATTCACCGACAATATTGAAAAACACATACTTATCTAATTGCTTAGATACATACTTAAATTTCATTTCATCATGAATCACGTAAATATTATCACAAAAAAAAACAATGATATATTATTGTGTGTTACATTTATTTATCAACATTCTATTGTTTTGGGAGTTTATAATCAGCGACTCACTTAGGGTAGGTCAAAGGTTAGGTTCAGTTATCAAATCGCTTTGATACATTTAAATGTATTAGGCATCTTGTTTTAATTACTCAATGTTTTTCACAATGTTTGTGGGAAATACCCAAAATATATTTTTGGGAATAACATTAGAATTACGACACATTTTGTAATTATTCGGTATAAATAGGGCGACAGCATTCTTGTTCATCATATTCCTTGCCTGACTTCGAAAACAGCAATACGTCTTCAAGAAAATATAAGTGAGTAGTACATTTCGTTTTATTTCTTGTATTTTTTGCGATTTATTTTTCGGTGACACCTAAAATTATTTCAAAATATATAGGCATTTTCTTTGCCTAAATAGAAGTGTACTAAGTCACGTTTCTGAGCCGAGCGCTGAAAATCCAACGAGCAGTAATATTTAGGCATGTCATTTGAGTTTCCTAGTGTCACTGAAAATGACGAAAATTACTGCCACACTCAGGGACGTTACATACAGTGTTTGATCGTTTAATAAGCCGCATAAGACTGTGAACTTTAGTAGAAAATCTGAAAAATGGCTTCGTTTTGTAGTAATTGTGTGTCTTCTTTACAGAAACCATAGAAGGAAAATGTTCCGGTTCGTGACCCTGGCTATTTTGATGTTGGGCGCACTGTTGGTCACAGCTGGCCCAGTCACAAAAACCTGCACTGAGAAGGCCGAGCCTGTAAGTATTTTTACCTCATTGTGTCAAGATGGTTTCCACTACACGACATCGCTTTGCTATACAGCGATGGAAAGTGCAACGATCTCGAACGATCTCCTTTTCATATGTAATACATCCCTCTTACCACAGTCCGTTTTGGATTACTGGTTGATATAATACAATGTTAATTAATGTTCTGTTTTAACTTTTTTCAGAATGGAGATGTGACAATGACCTGCCGGGATATCGGAATTATTTTAACGTGGCCGAATGGAACAGAAACAGTACTATACGATCAGGCTGAAGTATCCAACTTACGAGGATATACTGTCTTGAGAAGCGGTAATACGTATACTTATACCCGCAAAGACAATGTTGTCACAAAAACCTGCACTGAAGAGACCGAGCCTGTAAGTTAATTATTATAACGACGAGTATCTAGATCACAGTCTACACATGATACGATAAACGTTTTTTTTACTTGTTTATTAAGTTTGGCAACATTTCGTGCTTATCATATCTTTTTAACCACAGTTAGTTATTGATTACTGGTAGTTATATTACAATTGTATGACATTTTGTTTTATATGTTATTAGAACGGTGATGTAACGGAGACGTGTCGGGACATCGGAATTATTGTAACGTGGGCAGATGGAAAAAAACTAGTGCTCAACGATCGGGCCGAACTATCAAACTTGCGAGGATTTACTGGAGTGAGAAGCGGTAATACTTATATTAAACATCGCAAGGCCCATCATTAAATTCAAAAATATATTTATCACTAAAAGGTGATCCGAATATAATTATATTAAATATCTATTACTTTGTTTTATTTACAACTAACAATCACAACCAGCAACCACAACCAACAACCACAAGCAAAAAACAACCGCCAACAATAACAACCACGACCAACAATCACCAATAACAACAACCAACAACCAACGACGGCCAACAACGACAACAACCACAGCCAACAACCGCTAACAACAAGTAAATATAATGCTTAGGCCCTGCGCAGACGACAGACTATCCGTGACGCACTTTTTAGTCTGTGAAAATAGAACCTATGCAATTATATGCAGTAACGCACACGACGCGCAAAAAGTCCGGCGCACAAAAAATCCGTGTAATTCGGGCAGACCGCACCGCGCCGCGGCGCGCCGCTCCGCACAAAAAGTGTGTGAAAAAAATTGAACGTTTGCTTCAACGCGCGCTAACGCAGACGGCGCAAACTTTAGTCGGCAATCTGCATTTGCTAGGGGTGGACGTAACGCACGCGATCTATTATCATGGCGCCAGAGGTCGATGTTTCTGAATGAGTCAAAGCAGGTCTCAAAATAAATAGCAACTCATCAAATGTAGTAACAGACATTATATAAAATTTGAAAAAATTTGCCGGATGTTGTTTCAGAATTGAATGTTTAGTATGGAACTGTCCCTTCAGTAATCTTTCCGAAAGTATAGGATCTACCCAACATTCTCTATTTCTTCTTCTTTTTCTGTACTTCATGTACAAAATAATACTTCGCGATCTCTGCACGATTTCCATAGCGTCTACGTCCCTACAGCTCTGCCGACAAAATGATCGAAGATGTGCGTCGTGTGCGTTGAGTCTGTGAAAAATCCGCGACCGATTTTTTGCGCGCCATGCAGACTTTTTGTGCGCCGCAGACTCGATCGCACAAAAAGTGTGCCGTCTGCGCAGGGCCTTACTGGCAATGTTTAAAGTACTTTTAGTTTCAAGTACTCGAGTCTTGCATAAAAGGGATCTATGCATTAAGACTTTTTTTAATGAGAAGTTGCATTTAAGCATTTCTCAGCCTTGACACCATATTTTTTGATTTCGTTGGTGAAAATTCATTTATCGTCTTGTATTACGTCTGTTGTACGAGTATAGACTTCCTCAGACAGGCGCGGACCAACAAAGAGACATAGATTCGACGACCATTTTTCATATAACTTGTTCTACGAATAATATAGAAAATCTGGATTAATATGAAGAGGTGAAATAGTGTGTTTGTTTATATTTTTGTAAAGAGTAATAAAGCCGCGCGAAAAGCTAGAATAGACAGTAATAGAATAAAATTATCGTTGCATTCTCGCGAGCGCATTGTCTGCGGGAGTTTTTACAGCGATGCGACATTTTGATAAAATCTGCAGTATTTGGAATGAATTTCGGTCAAGCTGTAAGCGGTTCACTTTATAGCATCTCATTTCTCATTCAGCTTACACATTGAATCTTCATATATTTTAAGCAGCATTCCTCTTTATTACAATTATGTAATAAAATACAATTTGTCATAGACTTCGCCAGTTTATAGTCAGGAGTTAGTGTCGCAACAAATAAGTCGGTAAAACTTAACTAAAGCACAGGACCAATAAGTGTGGCGACGCTTGGGGGAGGCCTTTGTCCAGCAGTGGACGTCATTAGACTGAAATGATGATGTTGATGATAATGATGATGAATTAGAAAACATAAAATGATGTCCATACTGTACCGTGGACATATCAATTGATAGAGGCCATTGTGAGGATCTCAAACATATATTTTTGTATATATTTCTAGCTATTCCTTTATTTCCATCATTGAAAAAAATTGAGCATAGTTGGTACAGACGGTCGCGTAAAAATGCCGTTAAAATGCTGATATGATATAATAATATGATGTCTACTACCTAATTCATCTTCACGCTCCTTTTACAATAGAGGGTGCTAGAAGCTAGCTACAAAGTAAAAATGTGAGAAATTTAAGTGTGGAATGTAAGATGTAGATAATCATTGTGACTTTGTGTGATATCTGAAGTTAGACTGCAAAAGTAACGAGGTTTAATATTAATATCTTTTAATGCCGATTTTCATTAAAATTTTAAAAAAATAACTAAATATCATCACTAATAGTCACTAAATTAATAGTACATTACTGCAGCAGCCAGAAAAAGAGGCACGAGAGGCCGAGGCACACATACGTAAGTCCATCCATGCCTCTTTTGCTGGCCGCTGCAGTAATGTACTATTATGAAGTCTTAGTATTTGCGGGGCTGGAATCATTACTAGTAAAGAGTAACTTAAGTACCAGGAGATTATAATCATAGACGTTCCATCGGCTGCGACACTGGCCACTGGCCAGCTCTGTGAGAGCAGTGGGGTGGGCCATGTAATCATCATTCACCACTCGGGCGCAGTGCGCGTTGGTGGATATCACAATCATCTCCGTTATTTTATTAATGAGAAATGTTCTTAGAGCAGTGTGGGGGAAACTATTTACGAACAAGTAAAATTTCACAATTTAAAAACCCCTGACACATTTATCTTGCGAAAACACCCCGATTCAAACAGTAAAATGCCCATAACTTTTGAACGGTTAAACCGATTTTATTCAAACATAGCTAAGAACACTCTCGACAAAATTACCATTCAAACAAAAATAAAAATTGAAATCGTTTCATCCGTTTAGGCGCTATGATGCCACAGACAGACACACAGATACACAGATACACAGCAACACACGTGAAACTTATAACACCCCTCTTTTTCCGGCGGGGGTTAAAAATGAAGAGGCTTAGTGGGGTTTGAGCCACGACCTTCAACTATTATGTCGCGGCCAATTCCGCTAGCCTATCATATCACACAAGTACGGACAGTAAACCCAAATATTAATCATGCATCAATTAACATCTATCTATCAATCAAAATAAATGAAAAAACAGTCTCAGTATAATTTTCTTGACAAATTGTCACCAATTTACCAAAACTTATTTAAAGAAGACAATTTGTCGATTTCATCAAGTTTTTTATCATCAAAAATTACCTTGAAAATTAACATGTTTACTACTCAATCTTCAGGCCTAATGTTAAAAGTCGATCAATCAAATGTTGACAAAGACTAATATTTATTTTTTGAAGTATAATTAATAAAGCTGAACTATTTGTAAACAACTTGATAGACGTGTTATGACGCTGAGATTTTTAACGTTTGTTTTATTACCTATTTTAATCTTTTCAATCTACATAATTGTAGGTCAATACCAGAAGTGCCTTAAGTATTAACTCATCTTTACTTTTTGGGTGGCACCTACTATTCACGTTTCAGAAAAGTAAAGTAGAATCTACAATCCTTTTGTTTTTGGAGTAGAAGCGTATAGATCCACATAATTACAGTATAAATCATAGATTTAGAATTTTTTTGCTACGCAAAAAGATACACGAAGCGTGAGAGCGAGAAATCCTAATCAAGTACAAACCACCCTAGAGAAAAAGAGAGAGTGAATGATGTACCGATATGCCATTTTTTTCGCGACTAAGTGAACCTAGCGGACCATCTGTTTTACGCCGCGGTGAATTTCGTGCATTTAAATAATAATCTTAAGATTTAAATTGATAATATTAATTATGCAACTATGATGGCTTGTTCTGTAAGTGAATGTGACGTTACAAGGCGAAATAACCCCAATAAATACACGTTTCATAGGTAAATACAATTTTGTCCTTGGATTGCTTCGAACCATATTTTGGCGAATTTCTGCTAGTAATCGGCTCAGAAAAAGATTCTTATAATAGTATATTGATTGCCATTGTTTTATTTATGTATATTTCGTATATTTAAACAAAATTTGCGAAAATATTATGTAAAACAGTAAATCGTTTGCTTACGCTAGGGCTTGACAAAGCGGTGACGTCATGAGTATCGATAAAAATAAATAGTTTTTAGTGACATCATGACATGAATACTGTGATGTAGGTATTTCTATATTATATATTCTATGCAATAAGTGGGTATGTACAAACTTGTATGTGTGAGCCAGTCTCTCAATAAATCTGTTACGCGATTGACGTGGTTTTACTGCAGCCGACCTTCCCGGGTTCCCAGGGTCCAGAGACTCTTCAGTGGCGACGATTAAGTGATTTCACGCGTGTAAATTTTATGTTGCGACCAGAAAACTCTAAAGGTGCTGTAGACATTTTTTTTGTTTCTTCGTGAACGATCTGTGCGGTGTGAAGTTGAATAACGGACTTAAAATGGCGGTTGGAAAGATCGGTGCGTTTGACCTAACGAAAGACAATTGGGACACGTATGTGGATCGATTAGATCAATACTTTATTGCCAACAGTGTAAAAAGTGAATTAAAAGTCGCAACTTTAATTACAGTCATTGGTAATAGTGCATATGAGTTAATGGTTAATTTATGCACACCCGTTAAACCATCCACAAAGACTTATTCGGAGTTAATAGCGGTAATGAAAGGACACTTAAACCCCAAACCGTGTATGCTCGCTGAGAGGTTCAAATTTCGGCAACGGATTCAAAAACCTGGTGAAAATATCGCGACGTACTTCTCGGAGCTAAAAAGACTGAGTAAAGATTGTTGTTTTACGGCGGACAGTTTAAAAGAAAACATGAGAGATCAATTTGTGTGCGGCTTAGTAAACGATGACATTCGGCAGAAGTTGTTTACTGAAGACGACAGCATCAGTATCGACCGGGCGTATAAGCTGGCCTTATCGATGGAGGCGGCTGAGACAAACGCGGCAATAGTGGAAGACGGTACGAGAAGAAAGACCGGCGGCAGTGCAGCGGATGCGGAGTCCTTATCCGTTCATAAGATCGGGCATGAGGGCGGCGGAGGAAGGCGCGGGGCGGGGGGAGGCGGCGGCGGCTATCGGCCGGCCGCGAGGCGAAACACTCGCTCGACGCGTGACTCACGACAATCCGGCGGCGGCGGTCCAAGTACCACAAGCGGAGCGGGTTACAACTTACTTCGAGCGGGCACTAAAAATGAGGAATGCAAAGTCTGTGGAGGCAAACACAATTCGAATACGTGTAAATTCAAACTGTATGTGTGTAGAATTTGTACCCAGGAGGGACATTTGAAGAGGATGTGTCCGAGGTTGACCAAGAATAATTCCATAAATAACATAAAAGAAGACGGGCATGGCAGCGGCGACAGGTGTGGCGCTTACTCGACGGAGAGCGACAGTGACGAGGTAATAGTACCTATTAATCGCTTATCACTTGGAAAGTGTAAACCTATTATGATTGATGTAAGTGTGCACGGTTGCGACTTAAGAATGGAATGTGACACGGGGAGTGCAATCTCGTGCATTAATTACCAATTATATCAGGAAAAGTTTTCCAGTTTAAGTATTAAACCCACTAAGTTGGTTTTAAGATATTACACGGGTGAACTAGTTAGGCCTGTAGGTGTTATTAAACCCGTTGTTAAATATAATGATACGGAAAAGATATTGGATTTATATGTTATTGACAATGGAAAAACCGTTTTAATAGGTAGACAATGGTTAGCGGAGCTAAATATAGCGGTGTCGACTATGCATTATAATAAAGTCAATAATAATCGGAATTTGGATTTTAATTTCTCGGAATTTAGTTCCAGATACTGTGAGGTGTTTGCGGATGGCCTGGGGCGGTTCACGGGAGGACAAGTGAGCATCCGCGTGCGCGAGGACGCGCGGCCGATTTTCCTGCGCGCGCGCCCTTTGGCGTACGCGCTGCGTGAGCCGGTTGAGCGCACACTGGAACAGCTGGTGAGCGACGACATCCTCACTCCCGTCCACCACTCAGACTGGGCAACACCAATCGTGCCGGTCGTCAAGAAAGATGGTACCATTAGAGTCTGCGCCGATTTTAAACTAACCTTGAATAAAGTGTTAGAAGTCGACCGTTATCCATTACCTAAGGTAGAAGATCTTTTGTCTCGGTTGCACGGGGGCGAAAGATTTAGTAAAATCGATTTGTCACAGGCGTACGCACAGTTTGAACTGGATGATACTAGGAGATACGCGGTAATAAACACACATAAAGGGCTTTTCATGTATAAACGATTGGTGTATGGGCTGTCGTCGAGCCCAGGAATATTTCAACGATGTTTAGAACAATTGTTTGCAGATATACCCCACGTAGGAGTTTTTTTAGATGATATTATTATAACGGGAAAGGACACACCCCAACACTTAAGTAGCCTACATAAAGTTTTTGAACGTCTGAAATCGAGTGGCTTAAAAGTAAAAAAAGAAAAATGTTCTTTCTTTGTGGAATCGCTCGAATATTTAGGGTATGTAATAAGTAGGGAAGGTGTTCACACGTGCAAAGATAAAGTGGAAGCAATTGTTAAAACTCCGATACCGAGGAACGTGACGGAGTTGAAAGCATTCATAGGTATGGTCATGTATTATGGAAAATTTATAAAAAATGTAAGTTCGATCCTTACACCATTGTATAATTTGTTGCGTGCCGGGGTGAAGTACGTATGGAGCGATGCTTGTGAGGTAGCCTTCGCTCGGGTTAAGCAGGCACTGAGCACGAGTGAAGTGCTTGTGCATTACACCCTGGAGCTACCGCTTGTGCTGACGACCGACGCTAGCGCCACGGGAATAGGCGCCGTCATCTCGCACATCACGCCGGAGGGCGAACGCCCAATTGCATACGCGTCACGCACACTAAACTCCGCGGAGAGATCGTATGCACAAATTGACAGGGAGGCATTGGCGATTATATACGGTGTTAAAAAATTCCATCAGTACTTGTATGGTAGGAAGTTTACTTTAAGAACAGACCACAAACCCCTAACATACATTTTTGGAAATAAAGTAGGCATTCCGGTTATGGCAGCATCCAGGTTGCAAAGGTGGGCAATAATACTAACAGGCTATTCGTATGATATAGAATATGTTGCGTCTGCAAAAAACTGTGCCGACGCATTGTCGCGACTGCCGCAACCAACAGTTAAGAATAAAATCGGGCGTGAATATACCTATTTAAATTTTGCAGAAAGTTTTTTGCCGGTGACAAATGATGATGTACGTCTAGCAACAGCGCGGGATCAGGTGCTTAGTAGAGTGATGGTGAGCGTACAGTCAGGATGGCCGTCGCATTGCACAGACGAATTGATGAAACCGTACTTTAATAGGCGACACGAATTATATGTGGAACGGGGTTGTATTATGTGGGGCTATAGAATTGTTGTACCACCAACTCTTCGGAACACAATACTAAAAGAGCTCCATGTTAGCCACATGGGCATAGTTAAGACCAAGTCGATGGCTCGAAGTTTTGTGTGGTGGCCAAATATAGACGCAGACATCGAATCGACATGCCTCTCTTGCGAAACATGTGCGATGGAAGCAGCTGCGCCGCCGCAGGCTGCACCACGTAGTTGGCCGTATTTAGCCCAGCCGTGGAGTAGATTACATGTAGACTTTTTAGGCCCATACCAGGGAAAAACGTTTTTCGTAATCATAGATTCCAGTACAAAGTGGATTGAAATTTTTGAAATGAATAAAACAAACGCTTCGGCTGTCATTAAGGTTATGAGGTCATTATTTGCGCGATTCGGTTTGCCTTTGGAAGTTGTATCCGACCAGGGCCCACCATTTACTAGTACGGAGTTAGGAGAATTCTTAAAATATAACGGTATAAAGCAGTCGTATTCCCCAGTATATCATCCAGCTTCAAACGGGGCAGCAGAAAATGCCGTCAAATTATGTAAGCGAACAATAAAAAAGGCAGTCCGAGAGGCAGTAGACATCGACACAGCCATACAGACATACCTACTAGCGTATAGAAATAGTATTCAAAGCACTACAGGGGAAAGTCCCGCCATGCTGTTGCAACGTAGGCCGTTGCGTTCTCGGTTAGATCTTTTGCGCGCAGACCGCGCGCGTCAGGACCGGGTGGAAGGGGTGCAGTGTCAGCAGTCGACGAGTACGGGCACTGAACCATTGCAACACACCGTTGGTGATACGATATGGGCCAGGAACTACGGTAGCAAAGACAAGTGGTTAAAAGGAACAGTAGTAAACCAACAAGGTTCACGTAGGTATGTAGTAAACAGCGATGATGGTCGACTTCTCACACGGCATAGCGATCAAATTAGGCATAGAACTCGACGTTCATGTATAATGTACCCAGACGTAATGTCCAAGGGACAGGACAGTGGGGATGTCGTTGAACCGCAACAGCAACAGCTGTCTCCAAGTATATCGGAGCCAAGGGTTCGGGAGGGGACGAGTAGGGGCGAAGTCGGGGGCGACGGCCCAGTAGTGAGTGACGCGGTGGATACAGCAGTCACTAAGACCTCACCAACCCGTAGGGCACCATCGTCACCACCAGTCGGCAGTAAATTATCGCCGACGGCCGCGACCGTCCCGGATTCCGTGAACCGTCCCATCCGTATGCGCAAGAAACCGGTTAGATATGGATTTGAGTTCGATTAGATGTAAGAATATATTGTTATTATTATTATAGTACCTACATTAGGTAAAAGTTTAGTTATAATTAGGTTAAGTTAGTGTGTTAGTTAATGTAACGTTTAGTTTTATATATTCCTGTATTAGTTATATACTAGAAGTTTAAGTGTGGAGGTGTGATGTAGGTATTTCTATATTATATATTCTATGCAATAAGTGGGTATGTACAAACTTGTATGTGTGAGCCAGTCTCTCAATAAATCTGTTACGCGATTGACGTGGTTTTACTGCAGCCGACCTTCCCGGGTTCCCAGGGTCCAGAGACTCTTAAACTTATTTACACAAGTTATGTTAAAATAGATTTAAGTTAGGATTGAGAAGATGTTTTATCTAAACTGTGTAGTCCGGTCAAATTAGACAAAAAAATAGGGGTAGGTTTACAGTAAGTAATTCGCATAGAGCTGCAAATTAGTACGAATGTTCGAACACCATTATTAATGAAATATAAAAGGTCCCCATCGATCCCACACTTGCAAATTTTGAATTCAAGGTCAAATTGGCAAATATGTTTTTTGCGGTCTTATTAATAGGTGCGTTCTGCAGAAAATATCGCTCAATAGCTTTCGTAAGCAAAACAGCGACCGCGTACGTCAAATTGTCAAGTACGTTGTCAATTGTCATTTTCATTTCAAACGGTTATTTTCACGAAAATTCTGTGTATTAATTAAGTTTTTTAGTACGAATGTCACGATGGATGATCGACTTTTCTTCTTTTTAATTTATATTTTCAATAAAAATAGTTAAAATACTGTATTTTGTATTTTAAATACATGCGAGATAGTATTTTGTAATTTGTGTATTTTGCCCAGCTCTAATAACAGTTCAATTATCCCCTAATCGTGTTTCTTATTATGTTTACCAAGTATCGATATCGATACTGAACATGGACTTTTTAACAACCCTTTTTTTACTAACACATGGACAATTCCACCACACATAGATTTTATTTTTTTGGTTTCGCTTTTCATCTGACTCTGTATATCTTGTACATACTATATCTATGGTATAAATATGGACAAACAGTAAGGAAATGACGTAAAACGCTCGAAACGGCACACTCACACAACATGTGCATCGACGAGACCCCTAAGCAGTTGTCGCGATACTGTCAGTAGTGCGAGCCGCTTAGTGGTCTCATCGATGCGTATGTTTACCGTACTGTTTGTCAATATTTATACTGTGACATAATCACGCTTGTACTACCCTAAGGTTAGGTAGAGATATACATTTAGTAGAACACCTACATTTCGCCATTTGTTTTTAAATCGCATATAGTGGGGTGAGTCTATTACCATCGACCAGGCACTAAACCAGGCTCAGGTCTGCTACTAAAACTCCCATATGGAAAAACCTAATAACACTGGCCGACCTAGGAATCGAACCCTGGATCATACTCAACGGTAGCGTTTGTCATCAGTACATCGTCAAAACAGTCAAAATAGACCGATAAATACATAAACACAAGGTCTACGAAAGATAACACTCTGAAAAATAGTAAAAATGTAATTAAGATTGCTGCGGCAATTAAAAAATTCGTTTTCCATTTGGGCACTAAAGCATTGTGAGCAAAATTCCCCTTTCGAGCCTTAGTCGCAAATGACTACGGTAATAACACAGCCTGCAATCTTCAGACTAATAAAATAAAATTGAGATTTTGCTGAGTTAGATATAGCTGTTTTTTATAAGAGAAAATGGAGTTTAATGGAAGTGAATTATAAGACTCAAAATCAGTCAGCTTGGAAAAGAAAATAAGAGAAGAAAGATATAATACACCCTGATACTCATATAACTGGTTTAGAGCTGCTGAAAATTGAGACAAATAGTTGGCGATTGGCTTAAGTCCAGTAGTAAGCTGCTGATTATGAGGATAATAAATAAATTGTATATCAGTATTAAAAAAATAGTTACAAAACAATTTGATGATGACAAACAGAAAAGTGATAGGTGTCACCGTCACAGGGGACCACGGGTGCCATACACAGGGTTGTCTGGCGGCCATGTGCTGGTTTGGTCCCTGGGGTGGTCACGGCGTGCAATGGGTTCTGGTGCGCTGGTGATGGGGGTACTCACGGACGATTGTTAACGATTGCGCGTGTTCCCACCATGAGCGGCACAGGAGGACACCGTGTAGTTTTAGTGGGTTGGAGTCCTACATAACTGCACTATATCCCCGTGTTAGCACATTATGCATGAGCATTCCTAAGCAAAATAAAAAAAAGGTTTGATGATAATGTATCTCTCTGGGCACTACAGAGCCCTCAGCTTACTGCTCATCCATCTAACTAACTGGCTCAAATCACCATAGCATCTTTGTAAATTATAAACCATTAAAAGTCCTTTTATAAATGCTGGAGTATTTTTTGTTGAGGCACAAACAAAAGACACAGCAAAAAATACTCAGCCTTTTCTTATTAGGCAACGTGTAATAAAGTTATATCAATTTTCAATGTATAAAATGTATTTTCAAACTTAAGATAAGGTCACTTCACTCCGCATTAAGTGGAAGAGTTGGCTCGAGAAAGATTTAACTCAATAAAGATAACACTCTTTTGAAGCTATGCAGCAGTGCTGTTTTCAAATTTAAATTGAACTAACAACTTTGGATTAATAAACACGTTTATTTATAAAAAACGCAATGTATATTGATGTATCTATCGTAATGTATGTGTATTGTTGCAATTGCTAACCAGATTCTAAATTTAACTTCTCTTTGGATAATTCGAATTAAGAACCTGCTAATCAATTACTAAACTCTTCATACATTTTTAGGGTTCCGTACCCAAAGGGTAAAGACGGGACCCTATTACTAAGACGGACCGCGGACCGTCTGTCTGCCTGTCTGTCTGTCACCAGACTGTATCTCATGAACCGTGATAGCTAGACAGTTAAAATTTTCACAGATGATGTATTTCTGTTGCCGCTATAACAACAAATACTAAAAACAGAATACAATAAATATTTAAGTGGGGCACCCATACAACAAACGTGATTTTTTTGCTGTTTTTTACGATAATGGTACGGAAACCTTCGTGCGCGAGTCCAACTCGCACTTGGTCGGTTTTTATAAATAAGGCCCTACAGGCATAGGCACAAGATCTTTTTTTCTTCTCTTGTAGACTTTAGCCATTCTCTTTGAAATATTCGCCCTGTTTTCCCCGATTTCCTTAACAAATATTTGTTCGTCATTTACAATGCGCACAGAAATGAATATCAAGCTGTTTGATATATCAATATGTGTGTCTGTGTCGCTAAGAAAACAAATCAAGACTGACGGGCTCTTTGATGCGAGAATGTTTTTCCGTTTTTCCTGCATAATAATAAATGTTGGTAAGAATTTATTATTGGGGTGGATGAAAGGTTACATCAAATTCGCATCAAAAACAATATTTGATTTGATTTGATTTAATATGTTATGAAATGGTATAAACAATGAACAAACATGTGATTGCAGCAATCCCGAGAGATTTGCCGTTAATTATTGAAGAGTTCTATTGTATATCTCCGAAGTTCTTCATCAGATCTTCAGCAAATTAAAATGGGACCAATTTCGGAATATACTCATTAAAACAAAAAAGAATTTTCAAAATCGGTCCACAATTGACGTAGATTTCGGTGAACATACATAAAAAAAAAAAACATACAAGAACTCGAACTTAGAACCTCCTCCTTTTTGGTAAGTCGGTTAAAAATCAATATCAATTGTAAAACTGTTTGGTTTTTTTTGTTGAGATAATCTTTTTTAAGTTGAGTTTCTGTTAGGCTAACGAATTTAAGAGACAGTATAGAATAATCTTGAATAACCAAGAATAGTACTTATGTTTTTATATAGATATCATACTCCGGTTTAGTGGTAAGACCTCGGTGAAGAATAATGCCTCAAAATCAATGAGCTGACTAATCTTTTAGCTGCAGCGAATTTTCTATCCCGTGCTTATTATTCAACATTATTTGTTTGACATCTTGAGGATAAACAAGAACCAAAAATTCGAAGACATGTGGCATTCATCAATCCACATTGGGTCTGCGTAGTGGATTAAGGCCCATTACCTCGCTCACAGAGAGGATGCCTGTATCCAAGCAGTGGGAACACTGCTTGGATACAGGCATGAGGCTGATGATGATGATGACTTATTATTCCATAACAGCCTGAATTAAATATAAAACAGTTGTGTTACAATTTTTGTACATAATAAACTATATTCTATCTATCTAAGGTTCATAAATATCTTAAATCACCAGTTATATTTTATTCATAACCAACCAAATCTAACCTAAAAATTCATATCTCCTCTCGAACCGAAATGCACGTCGATAACTTCAATGTGGGCCAAAGTCCGACTTCATTTACATTTCAATATTAAACGGCACAGTTTATGCAAATCTCTGTACCTTGAATAGACCTTGCATATTGCTATGGACTTGCAGGGAGTGTAATGACACTTCTAGTTAATAATTATTACTAGCTCTTTCTCACGCGAACGTTGAAAATTAGGCCTTGGGATCTTACTACCAAAAGTATCTATCCTATGTCCTAATCCAGCGAATGGTCTATTCTTATTTTTTTCTTATCTAAATCCACTCAGAGGCAAGGGAGGCGTAATATCAACAAATATAACTATATAGACCACCACTTGTATAACTAGCTTGCCTATATAATATAATATAGCTATACAGATCAGGCATTCCAGGCAATTGACACCAGTCTTTCCAAGGTGTGTCTTATTACCCAGTTACTGAGTTATGGAGGTCAAATAGGCAGTCGCTCCATGTAAAATACTGATACACAGCTGCATCCGGTATGATTGGTAGACTACCCCAATGTTGTTGGGGAAAAGGACATTTATACATTTCCTAGTTAATTAGTGTTTCATTTAATGTTTGAATTATCATTTCACACATTTCCTAAATAAGTACGGAATTTTATAGATTTCCTAGGAATTGTATACAATGTCTGGTTTTCACAGATTTCCTAATTAAACATATTTATGATGAAAAATCTCCAAAAGAATAATGATCTTTATTTTGAATAAAAAATATTATCTTGAATTGAGTGATTTAAGGGTATAAGTTCTATTGAAAAGAGAACTAACATTCAATTCGTCTCGAATTCAACATAGCCATAAAAAAACCTATAATTAAAACCTCATCTCTTGCTGATTTTAGACCTGGGAAACTGCTAATCTTAGGCCTTGGAAAAGTAAAACGACTCCGTGTCAAAATGTCCTATTCGCAAAACTACATTATGAACAGATCGTCCTATTCTCAAAATTACCTAGTAGTAAATCTACCTATTAACATAATGTCCTATCACAAAGCACGCAAGCGGTGGCGCGCCGCAGAAAAACAGGCCACTACGAACAAAGCGTCATTTTGCACACACACATTGACATCACGATTTTACAGGGATTCTTGGGCAATATTGGGCCGAGCTCATTCGCGGCTGTCACGAGAGCTTTGTGCGGGCGTTTGTCACGTCATTCATAAAGTACTGTAACGAGGTTGCATTGGCTGGGCTACCTTTAGTAATTGTTACAGACCAAATATACTTTAAATTCATTCTTGAAATTCGTATTTTCATTCATTTTTAAGTTATAAAGATTATAAAATTTTTCAAGATGACAATTTAAAATTCAATATCTGAGAAAACAATAAATTATTTTAATACATTGACTAAATTGGAAAGGCTATTAAACTTTTCAACCTTCTAGATCTCAACTCTTCTTCGTTGAACTTGGTGCCTTTTTACACAACTGTAAGGAAAGCGTTATGTTTTTCGTGCGTATCTTGTATGTATGTAACATTCTTTATTAGCATGATCTTTAAAACCACGAGACGGATTTAAGTAATTAAGACCGTCTACGCGTACAATGAAACTAACATTATGATTTTTTTAAATACTTTAATAATATTACAAAAAATACACTGAAAACATTATAATATTATTTGTAACACAGTTTCAAAATATCAAGATGTTACAATCGCGCTATAATAACAAACAGACACGGTAATTAAACAAAGCTGTGCCCTCAAATCTTACGATGGTTCTCTTTTCACACAAACTCTAGATAGGTCTTGCCCGCCCAAATGTTCTATAAAAGAAGTTAAAAAAAATGGTGGATTTTGGACGCCAGATTGAAAATGAAGGATTTTTAGTGGTGATACAAAAATATATACCATGTATATTTTAAAAGTAATTCGAAAATAAATAGATAACTACAAAGTTGTGCCTAAATAAAAAGTAAATAAAACTTAAAAAACCCGACTGCTTAAGATGCGAACTAAAAAGATGTACTTAAAGAAGAAGAAAATTATGCTGTGCAGTCGGAGAAAACTTAATAATAATGGTTTAAGTCATCGCTTCTTAAATAGCTGGGCTTTTTGATTTTATCAACGTTTTTTTCACATTTATATTTTTGTCGAACTTGGTGCTTTTCACATTTTCCCTCTTACAAATAAACGCAGAATAAAGTTATACCAGGTATAAACCTATGAAAATGTATGGGTATACCTTAGTTATACCTGGTATAACTTTATTCCGCGTTTATTAGTAAGAGGGTTTATGTTTTAGTGGGATCATTATTACACTATTGTTACGTTTTGTTACCCTCCAATCTTCGTCGTATATGGCGTCGTGACTTGTATATCCTCCAAGGCATGAAAGCTTGATATAATGTATATTTAGACGAATCAATGTCTTTGTTTGTAAATTTATACTACGATAAAATAACATATAAGTAGCAATTCTAGTGAGTCCGGCAAGTTTAGCTGTCAATTTTCGAGGATGAGTGGTCCTTCTGTATACTTTCTATTTTGTGGTCTTCCTGACAATGTTTATACTGAAAAATATTATCGATTTTTCGTCATGGTTTATTATATTATATTTATTTTGAAAGATTTTTTTCATCAATTGTAGCAAAAAGAAGAAACTAAGTATTATTTCATTATGGCGAGTCAACCGTTTCATGATGGTGTTAAAAATACTTTGGTCTGATAAACTGTTATATGGGCTTACAATTGAGAGTGGAGACTAAAGGAAATAAGAATTCTACACTTGGATTTATAATTTAAAAACGATAAATGATCACTTTGGAACTGACAGCAAAAAAACAACACATTACATATTTTGGGTTTTACTTTTCCTTTTTTTTAATGTTTATAGATAAGGTAAGTTCTCATTAAAATGTAGAATAAAATTATTACTTTAAAAATCTCATATAATTTTATTGTGTGGTATGACTGTACATTCCCATTATTTCGTACATTTTGCTACTGAGTCTTTTTTGAGTATAGAACATTTTGATACGGAGTCGTTTAAACATACCAGACTAAAGAAAACAAAAGCAGCTGATGAAACACATATTTTTCAAAACTATAGGTACCTTACTTTAAAAGCCTACAAATACAGACTTTCAAAATGTAGAACAAACACTTTAATGTACTGGGAAAAGTAATGTCAGGTTCTGAGTAAATATTTTACTCTGTAGCACTGAGGGTAAAAGTCACATTTGTTGACGAGATCTTTTTTTGTCGTATTATTTTCATTTCGTTGGTTCGAAGGGACGTTTCGTTTGAAAAAGTTTTTGTTTATATTCGCTGAATAAGGGTGTTATTGGGTATCGTGAAAATACATACTTTGTATGTAGTTTACACTTTTATATTTAGATTTTGGGCAAAGTACGGTATATTTGTACGTTTATCTTTGATAATAAAGGAGAAACGCGTAACTTTTATGAAATATTTATGGAGTTCAGTTTTTAGGGATATAAAAAATACTAGCTGTCTCACGCGGCTTCGCTCCTGTCAACTGGCTACCTACCTACCCTACCCTACCTACCCTAAATACATGAATGTTGCGTAACTTTAACCGCTTACGCAGCGCACGAAACGGAAGCTCTCAAAAAGGAATATATTTTCTTGTTGGTGCATTTTTCATTTATGCTCCGCTTCTATTGGTCGTAGCGTGATGTTATATAGCCTATAACATATAATATCATAATATCAGCCAAAAGACATCCACTGCTGGACATAGGCCTCCCCCAAGCGTCGCCACATTGACCGGTCCCGTGCGTCTCGCATCACGCGGATCCCCGCAACCTTCACCAGGTCATCGGTCCACCTGGTGGGAGGCCTTCCAACGCAACGTCTTCCGGTTCGCGGTCGCCATTCCAGAACCTATGTCACTGGTTGGTTATATTTTTCAAAGTTTTCCAATTTCGTTTGACATGAAGACAATTTTTTTTGCTGAAAACTTATCTCACGGAAAATTGATGGCAAAGAAATCAACAACTAAATTATTGGTATTTTTATAGCAGCTGTTAAAAGCGTCGATATGAAATAAATGGCGAGCAAGATGGTCAGACAGTCCCGACACATGACAACGGTTTCTGTGGGCTGGGTTTGGCCACTCCTTCGAAGAAAGCTGGTAACGGTAAAGATAAATTAAAATGACAAATTGTTAAGCACGCGTTATATGCTTTGATTGGTCGTTGAAATTTCATTCAACCAATCTCAGCAGTTAACTGGCGATTACTAGTCGATTACGTTAACATCCCGACTATCGAGCTTCGAGAAACCGGGCAATTTTTTTATTTTATGTAAATTGTACTTATCGTAATTTCTGCCTAATTTTTCTTTCAAATGTTGCTTTCGCTGGTATTTCAGACCCTTTTGTTTCATAATTTTGACTGGCCGTTATCTTGTCTAGAAGGCAGGGCAGGGCGTTTGAACCCTTTTGAGCATGCAGTCTTCGTGATTCCTTAAATTTTACGGGTTCCAAATATTTTCTTCTACGCCCCGAGATAGGCTACGAGAACTGCGGTGCTGTCTCAGCCCGTAATCCAGTATTGGAGTGGTAATACTGAAGGTGGTTATTTTTCGGCTGGCGCGTATCCCCGGCGAATGGCTGACGTGTCATCCTTTTTTTAACATTTATAACATTTTGTTTTGTTAGAATTAACTTAGCTATATAGTAGTTTCATCTTTTAAATTACCACGGATTAAAACTTAGCTTTATGTCGTTACGGATTTGTTTTCACCTGAGCACATAAGTCAAAATTTAACCAGTTGCAACTGCGTTGAGGAAAGGCCTATGTGTTCAGTGTATTTTTTTCAAACCTAGCTAAAATATTATCCCTGATTTTTTTTCTTACTAAACATTTAAAACTGCTTTTCATCAACGTTATCTGCGTCATCGTTATCTGCGGTTTTTCTGTTTTTTTTTTAATTCAAGTGTTTTACCTTTATTTATTATTTCATATTTTTACGGTATTTTACCTTAAAACAAAATTATACGTATTAACGTGGTGTCTTTTTCTTTTTTTAATCCATACTATGCGAAGACATGTATTACACACACAGAAAGCTGGGTTAATGCAGCCTGCAGTCAATTTCATCCATCCCACATAATAATAAGATAAGCCTGTTACTGTCCCACAGCAGAGTAAAGGCATCTACTCATACAGAGAAGGCACGAGCATTAATCACTACGCTTGCTCAATGCGGGTTGGCGTTTTCAAACTTATATTAACTAAAAGTCCAGGTTTTCTTACGATCCTCCCGGTGGGTTCCCTCATTGTCGAGGCGGTGGGGCTCAGTAGCCGTGGCTTGGTGAACGATTTTGCCGATTAAGCTGACGACATAGCGGCCAACAAGAAGGTTGCGGTGCCACTTGGGCGACATTGCAACTGAGCCGGGCCGCGATGTCGTATGGGGCCTCCCATACCCATATGATATCGTGGCTGAGGGCTATATTGCGGTGCGCCGCTCTCCCAACCTTCCACGGCCTGGACGGGTTGCCACCGTCTGATGGTAGACGTGGTGGGGCCGCAGGAGGTCCCTATCCCCTGCGGCTTGGTGTTTGTTTGGTCTCTGGGGTGATCACAGGAGCTCTGGTGCGCCGTTGATGGGTGTTACTCTCCAGAGGAGGGTCCGGTTACGAAAAGCCGCGGCGGGACCACATATTACACCGCGTTTGGAGTCCCACATAACGGCGCAAAGTAAGTAAAAAAATAAAAAGATCCTTACGATGATCTTAGGAGAAGTACATAAGAACGTCACATTGGTACTTGCGCAGCTTTGAACCCATGACCACAAGCACGAGGTTTTAGCTAGCCATTGGGTCACAACGACATCCATCCATTTCGTATAAAGGACAATTTGTAAAAATGCACTTGAAATGAAGGTAACAAAAATGAACAAAAAACGCAATTCAGGAATACTGCAAATTATTAATTCACACTCTTACCGAAATACAATCGGTACATACCAATCAATTTTAAAACGAGTATTGTTCTCATCGAGATTAATCGAGTTCTCAATAATCATTCGTTAAATTATACCATTCGATTATACCCATTGACATAGAGGCATGAACTGAGTGTTTCCAATCCATAAATATATACAGAAAAGTATGACGTCTTGACAGTGCTTTTTCTATCTAGAATTCTGAGTGGTCACAGTCTTGCAGTGTTACATTCGTCAATAGAACCTATAGAAAAGAGACACGTAAACGCCCAGTAACTGTGAAAGTCTCTTTTTACAGAGTAATCATAACTCAATTTTTTTACGTTATTCCTCAGTCCATTGCAGCAATCATTCATTAACTAGAGGAGTCTCTTTATGTAATGAATGAGTGCCTTGTAAAGCACGTTAAGCTGTTGGTGTGATTTTTCAGTAGCTATGGGTCAGGAGCCGAGCGATATCGTATTACCCAGTTACTGGGTTGTGGAGATCAGATAGGCAGTCTCTTCATGTAAAATGCCCAGCTGGATCCAGTTAGATTGGAAGCCGACTCAACATAGTTGAGAAAAGGCAATACACATTAATTGCTCAGTCCATTCCTCTAAGTCTGTGATTATACGCATCCCGCATTCGATTGTCGATCATCAGTGTTTTAGTGAATATTTTAACTTCACCCCTTTGTTCCTCACTTCCATTTTTTATTA
Source organism: Orthosia gothica (assembly GCA_949775005.1). Classification (NCBI taxonomy): domain Eukaryota; kingdom Metazoa; phylum Arthropoda; class Insecta; order Lepidoptera; family Noctuidae; genus Orthosia; species Orthosia gothica. The sequence goes on along the minus strand of OX459048.1, from coordinate 23,061,002 downwards.
TTCGGTGCGTCGACTGTTCTCTACAAATAATACATTATAATGGGCAGTAGAAGTTTTAATACAATAGAATAGATCTTCATTCTTAGGAGTTTACTGCTCGTAATTTTTACCGAATCCTCGTGTTTGTTTTTCGTTTCAGTCTTTTTAGCCGTTGACATTGTCCGTACGATTGAACTATTTATACATACCGTCCGTAATGTGTTGTACATTTACAGCTTCAACGGTTCTCATATAGTTTGTGCTCATAGAGAAGATCTAATACCTACTTTTATCATCATAGCTAGACTAAACTTATCTGCATAATCAGGCTAAAATATTCTCACTGCTTTTACACGGACCTCCCCTCTCTGTGAGCCCACCAACTAACACACTGGCCAAGTGCATATTGGTAAACTTATCTGAAAATCATTTATTCACATCACCCTTTATATGACGTGTCCCAAAACTGTAACTTAAACATCACCCTCATGTTATTCTAGAAGTGACAGCTTTATAAAATATTCATATTCTGATGACACACATTAATCACTTGACTTAAGTGACATGAAAGCCAAGAGGCACAAATTGTAGGGTTAGGTAAAAATAAACAGTTGTACTAACTTTGTTTCTGACAGTACTTACAAGGTACTTAATATGAAAGGTTCTGATTTCGGTGGGCAGCGTTTTGGTACGACTTAGTTTTATTTTACTGATATAGTTAAACCAAAATTAATATTGAGTAGAAGTCTTTGGACAGATCTTTGTAGATTAACGGAACCTTGAAAGCATTACTAAACTTTCTTCCAACTTTACTCGGACTATTATTCAATGATTGCAGCCCGAGAAAATGTCTTAGGGAAAGAAAAAGTCAAAAAAGTCAAAAAGTCAATCAAATTGGAAAACCCTGGATAAAATTCAAGTGCTCTATCGAATTATTGTTTGAAATGAGTTAAGACAAAAAAAATAGTCTATTTCTGAATACAGTATTTGGCGTTTTACAGGATGAATTGAGTTAAACAAATAATTAACTTCAAATACTTTATTCAGATACAACCCATATATGTAGGTCAGGTCACCTCATTAATAATAAAATGGATGTGTTATGATATATTACTATGATAGATTGATAAAATTAAAAATCTTAACATTAGAAAACTCTTTGTCTAATGTTATAAGATTATTAGTTAGAACAGTACAATCAGCCTCAAAAGAAAAATACGATATTTTAAAATTTAATAAATTGAAAACTGCCTAGTTTGCTCTTTTAATCAGCAATCAAAATTAAAAAAGGAAAGACCTTTTAATACCGAAAACGGCCAATTTAAATTTTTCAAACAATAATTTATTTACAGAACTATCAAAGGCATTAGAAATTATCAATTTCAGAGTTCTGCAAGAAAATCATTTGGACAAGTAAGTAAGCAGTCTTTAGTTATAATTTTATGCTTGAAGAAATATTTTGGTATCATTTATCTTATTGGTTTTCAGTGGAGCCAAAGAAGAAAGTGCTAAGCATTGGATTTCAGATAATAGTGAGTTTTATATTTTTAATTTGATAAGATTAATTAGATTAGAGATTTTATTAGATTGATTTTAGGGGAAAATAATACACAGTTTATTATCTGATATAGTTCTATGTCCTTGAAAACGCAGATAAATCTTTTGAAAAATAATGGCTGTACGTTATTGATTGATGTCAAGAGCAATTTCCTAAAAAAAAAAACAAATTGTAAAAATTTTCACTTTAAATTTGGTGCAAAAAAGGCAATTCACTAATTTATGTTTGTTACAACTTACAGAACAGGTAACGTTGTTTTATTAGAATTAAAAAAAATATGTTGTTTTCAGCCAAACCAGACGATATCGGGCAAAATAAAATGAAAGACCAGTTAAATCTCATAGCTTTTCAAAAAGCTATGAGGGTCATAATTGTATGGGGACAATGCATTGGACTGAACCCCGTGACAGGAATACTACAAAAAGATGTGTCGAAAATGAGGTAAAATTGCAAAATAAATAAAATTTGAGACCAGAACATTTACATAATTGGAAATATATATGTGCACCAATTTATGTGAGGTTTGAAGATAAAAGAAACCGTAAAACTAATATAAAGACTAAATATGTAACATACATGATTATGGTTGATCACATATTTATCAAACATTCTCGGTTAAAAAAATAAATACAGTAATTTTCGTAGTAACATCAAAAAAAACTAGTGATATAATTTAAGTAGGTTTATCATACCAAAGAAAGAATGAATGGACTGTGTTAAAGATAATAATTACGAATTGAATCCTCTTTTTAGTCATATCATCTTGTATGCAGTCTATGCAACCTTTCTATTGAGATGACGAGTTGTAGAGAAAATTGGAAAAGAAGAATGTTAAGTTTTACCGAAACGCACAACGCTGCGGTATGCTTCACCGCTGACGCGTACTTCGAAAGAAATACAGACCATTCTTGACACTTTTCATACGGTTATGTTGCCGGCTCTAAAAAACACTGACCTCAAACGTATAAAGGTTTTCGAAATGTGGTGCTACAGGAAAATGTTGCGTATCTCGTGGATACGAACGAACATTTCGATATTGCAGGAGCTCAAAAAAGGCCACGATTACCGAAACTGCTGTTATGCCTCCGCAAAATATTTGACTTCTATGATCATAACGCCCTCAAACCTGGTGGCAATTCATAATTGTCATCGGCAATCCGAACTACGTCGAAAATTAAAGCATCAGAAGTCGTGCATGTTACTGCATTGGAGAAAGTGAAGTAAGGTCATCAAAAAAAAAAAAACAACCCACGATGATGACGAGACCCGTTGGGAAATCGTCGCTGGAGGAGGATGTGTCTGGTACCGCATATCGCATACCACAGCGTTGTAAGTTCCGATCAAGAGACTAAAGCTTTACGCAGACCTCAAATAAATTGAGAAAGGGGCAAAAGAACGAATGATAATATTATAAGGCGATTTACACACGGCACCGCGCACCGCCGCGGTAGGCGGTGAAGCGGATCTCATGTCGCATTAGCCTCTAATAAATCCGTTGACGCCTAACACACGTACACCGCTCGACCGCGCGGGTCGAGCGGTGCTCTCCTCTCCGCGTCCGCGGCGGTGCGCGGTGCCGTGTGTTAATCGCCTTAATTATGTGTTTCAGGTTCACAAAATGCTCATTTAAGTTTCTGTTCGCCATGGTTATGGCCATCGCACAAACCATTGGAACAATTTTGAGTCTGTACAGATTGTTCAGGAATCCCAATAATCTCAGTGCTCTAGGCAAGTCTTTGCATTCTGGTGCATTTAAACCAATTTTTAGCCGCTAGCGTAGCACGACATGAAAGAAAATGAAAGTTTTTTCAATATTTTGTAATCATAGCGTAGATTATGCGGAGATTTTGAGGCTGATTTTATATGATTCTATTTTATTTATTGCGGATTGCTCCAGTTTTAAATGCCCCGGTAAGCTTCCTATGGACCAACTTTGGAGCATTAGAAAACATATAGCTAAATGTATGAATAGTAGTTGCTACAGACAGACAGATCAAAATATGGTCAACTAGCAGTCCCACGCGGCTTCGCTGCCGTCGACTGGCTACCTGCCTATCCTACATACGCCGCTTATGCAGCGCACGCAACGGAAGCTATCAAAAAGGAATATTTTTCTCGTTTTTGCAACATTTTTCATTTATGCTCGGCTCCTATTGGTCGTAGCTTGATAATATAACCGCCCTCAATGAATGGACTATCCAACACCTTTTTTTTTTGAATTCCACTCAGTAGTTAATAAGATCAGCGCGTTCAAACAAACAAACAAACTCTTCAGATTTTTATTTTTAGTATAGATTAAAGTCATCAACACTTAAGTTTTCTATTAATCATTGAGTAATAAAATATTGAATGGAAATCAGAACCAAAGTAGTTTTTTTATTTAAAACCTTTGGAATGGGATGTTGCGATTCCCGGGAATTGTGACGAGCAATAAATTAATGAACTGGGCATTTATCAGCGATACTGACATGAGTATCGCGCAGCGTTGAGGTTAATTTTTTTCCGAAATATAACTTTTTTATAATATAACCGCCTGCGAGAAATCAGTGGTTCTGTCTTTATACATTATAGCCTATGTGTTATAATAGTTTTTGCGTGAAAGAGTAACAAACATCCATCCATTCATCCATCCATCCTCACAAACTTTCGCGTTTATAATAGTACTAGCTTCTGCCAGCGGCTTAGCTCGCGTGAATAGTGTTTTATCATGAACATTATACCGGGATAAAAAAGAAGCCTATGTGTTATTCCATACTATAATCTGTCTCTGTGCATTTCATCGAGATCTGTTGAACCATTCTTACGTTGTTGAGTAACAAAGATACATCCATACATCTATCTTGCCAAACTTTCGCATTTATAATATTTGTAAGATTTATAAGTATTCCTAGACAGTCTTAGGCTACTCTATACAGTCTTCACAGAGAAGAAAAATGGAAAATAGGAAAACATATGGTTCCTATGATACAGGACACAAGAACCAAGCAGCGACAAAAACTGGTCAAAATATTGCTATTTTTAGTGGAGGAACCGTTTTACATTCATCTCTATTTTTACAACCCTAACTTTCTTATGCTTTTAATAGTTTTTGATATTACCAGGTTATTTCACATTCTTCACGACGGCTTGTTTTACAACGATTTCATTCATAAGAGTAGCTCCAAAATGGCCGCGTCTGATGAAGGAGCTCGTCAACTCTAGGCTCGATGAGTACATCCAACCAGACGTCATCAAGAGGTGCAAAATAGCCTGTGCTGTGTTTATGGGAATGGGCCTCAGTAAGTTCATATTCATAAGTTTGTTAGATACTTGTAAAAAAATTCTTTTTTGTGATAGTTTTTGTAAAGGAACGCATTATCAGAAAATTAAAAAGATATAATATATTTATTTATTTTCGTAATTAGAAGTTCGTGGCTAAATAATAACAGCCACACAGGTCGATCTTCAAGGCTAAGCAACGCTTGACGAGGTCGGTCCGTGGATGGGTGACCATTATCAATACACTGAGATGCCTCCGTGCCCCGGAAAGCACGCTAAGCCGTTGGTCCCGGCAGTCATTTGAAGATGTTTGACAGGCGTTACGGGTAGTCAGAAGCCTGAGCCTTTGTTATCTGACACGTCTTGCCACTGGGGTTTCGTGTTACCCAGTTACTGGGTTGTGCAGGTCAAAATAGGCAGTCACTCCATGTAAAAGACTGGTACTCAGCTGAATCCAGTAAGAGTGGAAGCCGACCAAACATAATTGTGAAAAGGCTAGGCAGATTAATTTATTTATTTTCGAAATCAATATTCAAAAAGTCCAATTGATTTTTCACCCCCCATAACCCTTATATTTTAAATTTCATTGAAATCATTAGTACCGTTTTCGAGAACGTGATTACAAATATATCTGTAGATCTTTTTTATATATAAAACAAAGTCGTGTTAGTTACACCATTTATAAATCGAGAACGGCTATTTTCATGACCTTTGATTTGTTGGATTTATCTCTGCCTCGAATAACAGAATAACTATTAAAATATCGGAAATATTAACGAAAAACAAAATTATGTTGAAAATTCATTTTCCATACGTTTTGCTAACACACCGCCATCTCTGATACATGACATAAACAAAACGCGAAACAAAATGAATAAAGCATTGTATACTGGTTCCGGTAATGTCAGTAGATGGCGTTGTCGATAATTCTGAAATTCAAAACAAAGTCGGGTCAGTTACACCATTTGCCCATACATTTGTTTGAACTGGTACGAAGTTCGCCGGGTCAGCTTTTTTATGTATAGGGGAAGGTGGGGGGACACCGGATAGTTAAGAATAAGACACAATAAAAAAATTACTATGTTATTTATTGAGGTAATTAATGTCATAAATGTTTAAGTATACCTTAGGTATAACTTTGGCATAAAAATGTTTGAGATCAATCTTAGTAATTACAAAATAAAATTGTTTTAATAAAAAATATTAATCCGAATTCACCCCATACCTATGGGTCAAACCGGATAGGCATTTTTTATTCAAGGGGTGAATACAGATACTAACAATAAATGTAAATAATCAAATTATTCGCAGTTTTTGCATACAAAAAATAATAATTCTTGCTCAGAACAACTGATGCAACTTTCGTGAGCCCATTTAAGACAAGCAGTGCATTGGTACCATTCATCTGTGGACTTAGTTTGACTGTACTTTTCGCCACAAACCAAACACTCCGAATCCTCCTGATAGTTTTCTTTATGCGTCTTTTTACCGATACCTTTACCTTTGCCTTTTTTTGTTTTAATTACTGATGACATAGCCTTATCTACCAGTTCATTTTTATACGGTGATTCAGTCAAAATGGCGGTTTTTCCTCGACGCGCAGACGGTCGCATGTCTGACTCCGACCACTGCAGCCTATTTGACTTTCTCACATATGTTCGTGGCATGTTGACGCTCGCACTCTGTAAAAAGTAAAAAAAATAGTAATTAAACAGACGAATACAACAAACGCCAGCAATACCTACATATAAAATCAATCGGGGTGAAACCGGATAGTCGAAATCACCCCGTCCGCTTGTACCCCACAGGTGCCATGTTTGAAATTGCAGTACTAACAGTGATTATGTTAACACTCATAGCAACAACAAATACCGTTTTAAAAGGTTAAATATATATTACTTCATAAAAAATACAACTGTATAAGATAGCACATAGCTAAACTTAATGATAACACTTTAAAAAAGTCAAAATATTAGTTAACTTACCTTAGTTTACAATTTTTGTTTATAGACGCACGCGCTGAGATGTTACCGTCGCCGCCATTTGCAACTGCACTGAGTAAGCATTCGCGCGTATTTCACTGCAAGCTAGAGCGAGACAGCTGTACGCGGAGTAATGAAATAGCAACTATCTGGTTTCACCCCCTGTCCGATTTCACCCCTCATTCCTATATATGTCGCAGGTTAATGACAAAATCCGTTTTTTGATCAAGAACGGGAAGAAAACAAAATGATTACTCTATGATAGCATAAACCTGAGAAAATCTAGTTTTTTGATCAAAAACCTGAACTTGTTTAGGTTCATCATAAAATTTAAGCTCGTGACGCGATCGAATGGAAGATTATCTCGGCTGCAAGAAAAGGAAAGGATTTCACAAGCTTTTATTTAACTTGCAATGTATGTATGTATGTAAGTGTGTTGGGGTTAAATCTAGCAACTGAATTTCAATGCCGTTATCCTCCACCGAATAAGGTGAAATTTTGCATACACGTTTAGTTTGGATGACAATGCATGGTTAGCTAAGTTACGTCATTTTAAATCCACTAAGGCGGACGGCCCAAGATGGCGGTGTAGAATTTTTTTGTGCACTGCCACGATATGGATATCAAATGAAAGGGTTTGCTGAAAACAATACGAAAAAAGCTTGTTTTAAAAAAGTTTTTTGGATGAATAACTTATTTATAATTCACAAATCATTGAATTATAAATAAGTTATTATAATAAAATATATATTCACACAGAATTGAAAGATAGGCTTTAACCGCTAAAGTGTTCTTAGGTAAGTGACGTTAAAAAAAGAAACATGGCGGATTTTGGGTGCCATGGGGGTTATTTTTTTTCTTAAATATCAATGAAAGAAAGAAAACATTTATTACCAAAAACAATAAAATAATGTGTACAATATTAATACTAAATAGTGTCCAACATAGATGTGGCAATATAAGTACATTCAGTGTGGTAAAAGGAGCGGGCTCAGCAAATGCTGATCAGTGTGCAGCATAGGCACAACGCTGGTCAAAGCATTAAAGCTGTTCAAATTACAGCAAGTGGGGTACCAAAATGAATTATCTTTATAGATGATTACAAGAATATATACCATTTATATGTTTAGAAGTCATCAAGACGTATCTAATCATCCGTCTAGCGGTTTGAAAGATATGAAGCAAAAAATAATATTGCAAAGTATGTTTGTATATACATACAAGATACGCGAGAAAAACATAACATGTAGTAACATGTGTATAAAATGTAGTCGGGTAAATAAAAAATCAAAAACAACCCGAGTACTTAATAAACTTTTTTTTTTATATAACCTATTCACTCTTGACTTAAAGACCCCTAGATTGTAGCTATCGGGAAACACAGACTCCGGCAGGGAATCCCACTAAATAAAAATAAATGAAATAATCGCGAGCTGACTAACCAAAACCATGTGTATCCTCCAACTGCAAAGCATCTTTTCTTTTGGGTTTTTATTTAAAGAAATAGCACCCGACATTGTTTTTAACATAAAACTAATTCAGCCTAGGTTTGTGAACATAAAAGTGGATTTTCTCAGGTTTATGATAAAACTAGTTGTTCACCGCGACTTCGCTCCCGTAGCCTACCCCACAGGACCTGTTTTCGAGTTTAATAAATAGCCTATGTTACTCAGGAATAATTTAACTTTCTACTGGTGAAAGATTTTTCAAAATCGGTTCAGTAGATCCAGAGATTACTTCCTACAATCTCACAAACTTTTCCTCTTTATAATATTAGTATAGATAAAGTAATAATTTTGTCTTTTGCCGGTTCTTGATCGGCCTAGGTTTTTGATCAATAACCTGATTTTCTTATAAAACTGCGACATATATATTATAAATTATAAATATATACAAATATTATTTTAATAGTATAGGTTAAATATTTTCAGTGGAACACATCATGTCAATACTGTCAAGGATCGTGAGAATTCTCGAATGCCATGGAGACGAAGCTCAAGTTGGAGAGGTGTTCGTAAAGGTGACATCTCCCTGGCTGTATGAGTTAAATGTACCGTACGTGGAATGGTTAGGAGTTATTGTTCAGGTAAGCGTCTTCAATTCAATATAATTATGTAGGTGTAACCAAATACCCGCTCCAAATGTATTATATATCGGCTGCAGCTTTGGGGCAAATGATTTAATCTTTCAAGATTTTATCGGGAACTACGGTTCATTTTATCTGAAATAATTCTAAAATTTAAATGGTTAAAGGCATTGACATACCGACATACATTCATGAAAAAAAATTTTCAAATATTGGCGAGTTAAAATTAAAGTTCGCTACAGCTTTAAAATATTTATGTTGTCTAATCAAACTAATAAAAGATGCAGCGGTTGATGAAATATAGAGTTTAGTATATTTGCGATCAAAACGTACGCGTTTCGTTCAACATAGTTAAAAGTAAGGAGGAACGGATAAGGTGAGAAGTAAGAAGTAAGATAAAGTAAGGTATCAGTACAGTTCTGTCGAACAGAGCGAGTGATCGAATCGACAAATCCAGTGCGTAGTATATATATATATATTATCGATGGTGAAAGGTTTCAAGCTGATAAAACGTTTATATACGTAAATTTTTAGTTCTGATTATTTGAAAAAAATAAAAAAAAATATACAGCAGTCTGTGAAACGGATCCTATTTAACTTTTGAAAGTTGTGTTACGAGTATGTTATTCAATTAATTTGCTGGTTTGTTTGTTACTCAACTTGTATTTCAATTATTTCTGATTATTTCCAGTACCTGAATTTAGTAGCAACAGCTACTTGGAACTACGCAGATATATTCGTTGTGTGCATCAGTTTGTATTTGACTTCAATTATGGAACAGATCAATAAGAAGATTGCTTTGACGGCTAGTAAGGTACATAATCTATTTAAGACGAAAACGCACTGCCAGGCGGCTTGCATAAGCTTTAGTCAGCCAGCATACCTTAGTGTTGTGAGTTCCGATCAAGAAAACAAAGCTTTATCGCCTAGAATCTGGCGTGCTATTTTGACCGTGTTGTAATCAGCTGACGATTACAACACGGTCAAAATAACAGTGCCTATTGGCCCTTCTCCCGTCTACCCGCGCGGCGCCCCGCGTTCGCCTCGTGCACCAATAGCGAGAGTCGAACGTCAGAGTGACGTGACACCGATAAGTTGCACAGTTATTCTGACCGAGTAGTAGTGAAGTGAAACAAATGCTAGACGACTCACTAGGCTTCAGGTGCTAAACAAGCCTTCCATCCATGTATTTTCATGAAGAGATTCGAACTAATAAAAATAAAAAAATCCCCGACACATAAACCTCTAAAAAACAAAAAATAAGCCTCGTACTTGTTTGGGAAAAAAAAAAAGAAATAGTTATGTTTAAGTTTTAATGATATTACAAACTGTAGTTTTATGATCGTTTTATAAGATCGTTTATTACAATGGCTACTCTCTAGGTTTATCAGACGCTATTTTGGTTTTAGGACTACGTACCTGCAACCACTTGGGCTGTATTAAGGGAGGACTACACTAGAGCAGCCTACTTGGTCAAACTGTTTGACGATGTATTCAGCGGGATTGTGCTGATCTCATACGCAAATGACCTGTTCTTCATATGTTTACAGCTTTATAATGTACTTGCGTAAGTATGACCGATTTTGATGTGTTTTTTGAAACCGATCATCATTCTCTTGCAATCATCCGATGAGGGCTACCGAGTTGCCGCTAAGGGCTCTGGTGCAGGGTGGGGTCTTCAAAATGTCAAATTATAGATTTTTGGCGTTTATCGCGAGTTTACTTACATTTTTTTACTGTTGTGAATATGTTCCAAATATGGCAGATTAAGATACCAAATATAAGATAGGTACGGGTTTTACCAGCCATGATACTTTATGGTTACCATGCTACTAAAGGAACGGAGTTTTATGTTTCCAAAAATGTTAACTTCCTTTTTTCGAAAAAAACTGCAACATACTCGATTTTATATTTCGCACTTCTACGGCATAAGAAAAGATTTGAATTCAAACTTTGGTTCCATGCGCCAAATAACAACGTGTAACAGCTATATTTTTCGACCTTACTCGCCAGTGGCGCCAGCTGGTGATCACAAAAACGGAAGCCCTCATTTATTTGGGGTCGAAGCAACATCTCTTCTTCTTCCATACTTCTCTCTAATTCGTCTTTAAGTAGACATCCCTTTTAAGACATCATCTTTCACACAATCCATACATCGTTTATTCGGTATTCCCCTACTTTAATATCCATCCACATTCATACTCAAATCTTTCTTCACTACATTTTGTTCATTCCTGTATTTGAAAACATAAACTGGGTCAAATTAGATGTTTTTCTAGTGAAACTCCGCAGACGTGATGGATATCGATATCTCATGAGATAAAGTATTTTTTTCGTTTTAACCTTAACTACTTTCTGACCGCGATTTCGCTCCTGTGGAAAGTGTTTTACTAGACCAAGAAGACTACAAGTAACCTAGGCTAACCCAGGTCAAAGTCTACCGTGTGCGAAATTTGATCATAATCCGTCTGTGAAAACTTAACAGACAGACACCCCTTTGCATTTATATGAATATTAATCAATATTCACCATTTGGTGAATAAAATCTGTGGCATTCACTTTCCAATTTTTTTATCATGGCTTATACTTCAGTGTCAATTTTTATTTAGATTTATTTTTCAATACTTTCCATGTTGTAGGAATGGAGTGAAATCGGCCCAACTCGTCAATAAATTATGCCCTGGACGTGAGGGCACGTGAGTATCTAAACAATGTTGTAACGAAACTACTAGTGATTATAAAATGTTCCTTCATCAAAATAGTTAATGAAAGATATCGCTGTCCAATTCCTCATTAGATATTACCGTTAATTTTTATGGTGGCATTGATTTGAACTATCACTGGCTTATTTCAATCTTTATTTTTAATTTTCTTTAATTTTATATTGTGCTCAATACAAAAGCCACAAGAATAATGTAACGATGAATTTCGTATATTTTGGACTGTAGTTTCTTGCACGTTCTTCTCTAGATAGAGAAGAACGCAAGAATCTGCAGGTTGGTAGACCTCTTTAGGTCTAGCTTTCTTTCTATATTGACCGGCACTAGTTCTTGTAAATGGTTTAATTGAAATGAATGCCTTTCGTTTGACTTTGTATTTACTGACTTAGCAAAATCTGGCCTGCTTTATGGCGTTTTTATTTCAAGACTGAAAGTCACAAGCAAAAATAATAGCGTGCCGTTAAATAACTTAAAGTTTTACCTATTTGTAAATCTAGATTAGCAAACTTGCACCACTTTAAACTCATTTCTATTAGTGGATAGAGTAAGTGGGGAAGAGAAATGTAAAGTGCGGACGAGTGTGGCCGAGCGACTCCGTCTATTGAAACAAGAATTAATTTAGTTGAACTCCATAGCTTAATTCTTCTCCATGCTCTTCTTAGCTCCTCTCCGCTTAAATTCAGATAGTTTTAAAATATAAATCTTTAGTATTTACAGTTTATTCCGTACCTACGTGTACCCTGCGTACCTGGCGTACTCAGTTGTTTTCCTCTGCGTCCGTTTCCTGACGGTGGCGCTAGTGGCTTCGGGAGTGAACACATCCTCCTTGCAACCTCGGCCTGTCTTGTATGCTGTACCGGCGTCGTCTTATTGTAAAGAGGTTAGTCTTGGCGTTCAATATTTACAGCAAATATGTGATTGAAGATTAGGAGGTCAGGACTCTGTAGTTCATATGGGTACCTACTCTTAGATTGAGCTCCGGGTCGCGGGGGCTCATATTAAAACTAAAACGTTTAACCAACTCAATTCACAGCTAGTACAAATTAGACAAACTAAACAATTGCTTTTTCTCTTATTTGAAACCTTCTCCAAACTTGCAGAAATTTCCAAAGCATTAAGGTGTTGTCTGACAGCTTGGATATTGCAACGATCACTATAGTATACAACTTTTACATGCTTCACAAAACTTACGCAGAGGAAATGCTGTCACAGACATCCGACTGAATAACCTAAGTAAAAAGTCTAAATTCGAGGTTTGGTTCTCTCCTATTTCCGCCTCAGATATTGGACTAATTTAAAAGACATTCCATAAACTGAAAAAGAAAAATATATACTATGCTCCTATGTTTTCCTTTTTGATGATACATTATGTTTAGATGCACTAGAACCCTCAAACGATGTTCAAAATTGCGCTGTCAATAGAGGCCCAGTGTACAAATTTGACAACTATAAAGGAAAAAAGAAAAACATAGAAGCACAACATATAATTTTTCAATAAATTTATAGCATATCTTTTAAATTTATCCAATACTGGAGGAGAAAAAGATGAGAGCCACACCTCGAATTATGACATTTTACTAAGGAATTTCAGTCGGAGCTCTCTGCCCGCATATCCTCTTATGAACGCAGATAATGTTTCAAATAAATCCAGCTTTATAGAGCGTCATATTTGTAAAGCTTCGGTCTAAAAATCAGCCTAAAATAACACTTGGAATGTTGCTGTGGCATTTGTTTATGCACCAGGAACATTACTTGTTTTCGAACCCTATTACTGCCTTCTGTAAATCAACTGACCTTTTCTACAGTATCCCAAAGACATTTTACATTTCTACTAATACTTTTTTAGCTTGAATCTAGCTTTGAATAAATTGTATGTTCTTCAAAGTTTTAAAATTCCCTTTGATTTGTTCCTCAGGTCGAAAGGTTCCAAAACCAAGTTAACGGCGATACTGTGGCTCTCAGTGGTCTGCACTTCTTTTATATCACTAGAGATCTGCTGCTTACGGTAAGTATATAAAGCAGTATTTACCTATTTAAGTAACATTTTGGACACAAAAAGTTGGAGAGGTAAACATGACCCAATGATTAAAGAAAAAAAAAATACTTGCTTTGTGATAGTTAAATAACGCGATATTATAAAAAAAACGGGTACCTTTGATTTTAAGTAAATATTAGTATTAATATTAAAGTTGTTTCATAAATTGAATAAACTTGTTTGATCTTCTTTAATAAATAATTTATTTCCATCAACAAACATTATTTTAATTTTAAAATATATCAGTCAAACACCAAAACAAAATACGAAAAATGCATCTTTCACATCTTTTTTCCATTAATTTCAATGAAAATTCAACTAAATAAACTTTGAAATAATGACAAAACAAATCACAGCTCTAATTTCAAATGTCAGAGTTCTTAATTTGAATTTATGATAATCGTGCTAATAAAATCAAATAATGGCCAGTCTTATCTTTGTTGCGTAGGTAGCGATGGATTATATTAAGGAACCCAAAATACGAAATTTAATTACGTTCTTCAAATAATGATTAGGTTAAGACAGGAAATAAGCTTGATAAAAAATTCATAATTAATGAGAGAAAATTGGTTAATTTATTAATTGAATAAGCGAAATGTATTAAAAAGGTGCCTTATTTTTCATGAATGCATATAATTTATGTTGTATTTTTAGGCGTCAACAAACATAAAAGTTATCTACTATATAAAAATAAGTCGGGTTTTCCTCCCTGACGCTATAACTCCAGAACGCACGAACCGATTTCCACGGTTTTGCATTCGTTAGGGTAGGGTAGGGTAGGTAGGGGGTAGGTAATTGAAGACGGCGCCTACCACTCGGCGCTCTGCGAACTAGGGAGGTTCCCCGGACATGGTCCGAGACCTTGGGGACTCGTTTTATTAAAGGTCAAATATATACAATTTCTTATGAACTATTAACATGCTACTCAGTCTCTTGACGAGTTTCTTAAATTTACATTTTATACTAATTAAAATAACTTATGATTAAAACATATTTTACAGCAAAAATATTTTAGCAGTAGCTAGATTCAGTTGGTTTCTGATGTATACTGCTCTATACGCTTCCAGACTTACATAACAATGTAAGTCTTCGAGCATTGATGTTAAGCTTATTTATTTTTGCTGACTGTTTTTTGTGCTACTGTTAGACAGTATGCTTTGAATGTTTCTCTGTAAATTTTCCTACTGATGAGTTCATGAAGGTTCCCTTGTGTGATCTGTATCCCTAGCTGCTGTTCGGTGTTGTATCTGTCTAGGGCATATACCGGGCAGTCCGTAATTACGTGGATCGCCGTTTCGCCTACGTCATCGTCACATGTGCATGATGGGCTTTCCTTACACCTGAATCTATTCAGGTATTCTGAAAACCCACCATGCCCCGTCAAAACTTGGGTTAATAGCCCTGTTGGTCTTATTTTTCTTACTATTTTGTAGGCTTCCACGGCGTCCGGAAAGAATAGTTTTGTGGTGGCGGCTGTATCACCCATTGAGTATCTCCGGTTCCACTCGACGAGCGAATCCTGACGGATTTGTCGCTTGACGAATGAAACCGGGCGCTGGTCGTAGTCTGGTTTCTTTTTAAGTTTTAATGCCGCTTCTTTTGCCAACTGGTCGGCTCTCTCGTTCCCCTCCAGTCCCGCGTGCGCCTTGATCCAAAACAGAGCAACATGCTTGTTTTGGATGCTGCACTGCCTCAGGTTCTCCCGGACCTCGACTGCAAGGGGATGAAGAGAGCGGTGGTTTTTGACCGTTTCCAGTGCCGATCGCGAGTCACTGAAAATACCAAAAGTTGAGTCTTTTTTCTTGGCGATCTCCCGCGTGGCTTTGCATATGGCCAGCAGTTCGGCCTGGTAGACCGTGCAGTAGGACGACAGTTTAATCTTCTGGCATCCGGTTTCGGCGCCATTGCTCCAAAAAGACAATGCCGCCCCCACCTTGCCATCGATTTTGCTGCCGTCCGTATAAATCTTCACTGCTTGTGAGCAGTGGTCTGCAAGTTGGTCCTGATCTGCCAGGCATATGAACTGCAGGCTCATATGCTCCGCCGGGTGGGGTGTAGAGGCAAATGCGGCGCGTCGCTCAACGTCCCCATCTCCCAGTGCCGACCGGGGCGACCCCCTCCTTGCCTCATATAGGGTAGGGTAGGGTAGGGTAAGGTAGTGTAGGGTAGGGTAGTGTAGGGTAGGTTAGGGTAGGGAAGGGTAGGATAGGGTAGGATAGGGTAGGGAAGTGTAGGGTAGGGTAGTGTAGGGTAGTGTAGGGTCGGGCAGGGTCGGGTAGGGTAGGGTAGGGTAGGGTAGTGTAGTGTAGGGTAGGGTAGGGTAGGGTAGTGTAGGGTAGGGTAGTGTAGGCTAGGGTAGTGTAGGGTAGGGTAGTGTAGGGTAGTGTAGGGTCGGGTAGGGTTGGGTAGGGTAGGGCAGGGTAGGGTAGTGTAGGATATATATATATATATATATATATATGATGGAGTTTCTTGTGCGTTCTTCTCCATAACAACCTACATTTCCGAATGCACGGTAGAATCAATTTTTATTAAATGTAAATTTTAACGTTCAAAAGTGCCACATAATGGCCTACTTGAAATAAACACATTTGACTTTGACTTTGACTTTGATAGGGTAGGGTAGGGTATGGTAGGGTAGGGTAGGGTAGTGTAGGGTAGTGTAGGGTCGTGTAGGGTAGGGTAGGGTAGGGTAGTGTAGGGTAGTGTAGGGTAGTGTAGGGTAGGGTAGGGTAGGTAGTGTAAGGTAGGGTAGGTAGGGTAGATAAATGTTTGGTCTTTTTATGGCAAAACAAAGTTTGCCGGGTCAGCTAGTATACACTTATAATTAGTTCCCAAAAAAGCTATTTCTATGTCATATTTTTTTTACTGCATTAGGGAATGGTACCTACACCACATAGCTCAGCAACCGAATTCTTGAGCTGGTAGCTGACCAGGAACTAAGCTAGGTTAGCTAAGCTTGGCTCGCATACATAACTGATGCAGTTTTTCATATTTATTCTCGTAACACCATAAAATTTCTATTAAGAGTCAAGCAGAAATTCAATATTTAATTTTACGTCGATGGTAAGTGATTTAATAAGTAAAAAGAAAAAAAGCCTCAGCCACGGAAATCAATAAATCTAACTATGTAGATAGATTTGTTCACCGAACTTCACTTACTCCCTTCATCACTTGTCTCCATGGGATTAGAGTGAGTTTTTACATACTCACGCTCAAGCTGTGAACAAATTATCGGACGCGGCTGACGGACGCGACTTACAGCCGCGGCTGATATGTGTGCACAGTCGTATGGGACGCGGCTGCCAGATCTCTTTCAGACGTCCGAACACCCAAGGTGACCTTACGTATACTCTATAAGTCGCGGCTGTCAGTCGCGTCCGTAAGCCGCGTCCGATATTTTGTTTCCAGCTTTATTCGCTAAATATCTCGTTAACGTAAACGTCGGAGTTTTGGCGGGAACGTGATGGCGTCTATGTTGCTTCTCTGTTTTATTTTCCTAAAATTGTGTTTAACTGGATATTAATAGTGTAAAAATGGTGGTATTTTGTTTTAATAATATTAGTGATCGTGCACGAGGGTGGGAAAGTGAAATATTACTTAAGTAGATACTGAATGTGCAACTGACTTACTTTTGCCGCCAAATATACGGAATTAGGTGCTTCGTTAAGAAACTTTTCAATTCCAGATGTGAAAACATTCGATTTCGATCAGTTTCAGTATTTTCTGTTAGCGTCAAATAAACTTCCTCGTCGCTAGAATCACTCATTTTAGGTTTTTCACTTGTTTTCAAGTTTCTTATTTTTAACCTAAGGTTTTAACAATATGACGTGAAATGAAAATGCCACGCAGAAAGAAAATTAAAAAATACGTACACCAAGAAAGTACCGAGTCTAAGTTTTAACAAATTAAACAAGGTTGTATGATAAATTCGGCACCATGGAGATAGAAGTAATTAGGTTTAATGATGTTTTGAATTCACAAAATTAGCACACACGACGTTCTAAATTCAATTAACTTTATCCTCTAGCGGATAAAAACGGATTTTAAACTCGGATATCGAAGAGCAAAAAATCTCTTTCCGAGATGGGGCATAAACAAAAAATTTAATTTGCGCTGCCCATGGCTATGTTCTCGTGTCAAGTTTTATAAATACATATTAATGTAAGGTGTAGGTAGTTATAACTCATTTATTTTGTTTTAAAAACAATTATAGGTTATCAAATATGGAGACTTTTGAATTGATACGTAGAAACAGTATTATTTAAATTTTTTCTTACCTACATTGACTTTTCTAGTTGACTCATAAAGTTTTAAACGGTTCTTTATCTCTTTGTTACAGGTAGCAGGAACCATAGTGACATACGAACTCGTACTCATACAATTTAGCGTCGATAAATAAAAGAACGAACTTCAGAATCCAACAACAACAATGCCGAATTGAATCAAATATAATAATAATTATTATAACAATTTGCTAAACATTAAATAAAGTTACTTTTAGGCAACTCATTTAATTTTCGTAGATATCTTTTGTGTTCTCTTTTAATTGTAAACTTTTGTGTGTTTCTAATTGCAAGCTATTGTTACGTCTTAACTGTAAGCTATTTTTAGGTCTTAACTGTAAACTGTTGTTTGTCTTGTCGTCTTGAATCGCACCATGCACCAGTTTTAGCCAACGGTTGACCAGCCCTATAACGCAGCCATTCGCGTCAGATTGGCTGAGGTACGAGGTCTGTGTTGGTATAGTATAGTGGTCTATTGTTATATGTTTAAAATAAATGCCACGAGTTTTACAGAAATAACTTGGTATTACATTTCATTATGTCTAAAATAATCCGGCCCTAATCGCAAAATTACTTTAAAAAAAAACGCATTGTAAACAGTACTAATTTGGATATACGGGAGAAATTTCAAAATAAGTACTGGTACTGCTTACAATGCGTTCTTATTTCAATTAAAAGTTGAATTGGTACTTTGATTGAAAATAGATTAAAAATATGGAACGATTCAAAGAAATTCGATAAGTTTTATGAATAATAATGTTGTTTTCATAAATAATAAGAGGTAATAAAACAAAATTGAATTTTAAATTGGATATTGGTTTTCTATAGTTGGAATGATTTTGGAAACAACTTTCAGTTTATTTTGCATAATTGGTGAGACTTTATTTTGATTTTGGAACACAGATCTCGGAATAGCTGCCTGTAGCGAAATATACCATTACTTACAAACTTCTGAACTTCTGACTTGTTAACAATGGCTCCGGCAGGGAATTCCACTCCTTAGCTGTGCGTACAATGATAGTATTCGCTAAACGCTGTGTAGGTATGGGTGGGATGTCCACCATGTACCAGTGGCGCATTTGCGTATATCTTGTTGTCCGGTGATGGAAAGGGCTAAGCGGAATCAAATTGTGCAGTTCCATTGCACACTCCCCGAAATGTAACCGATATAAAACCGATAGACTGGCCACTTGGCGTCGATGTTCAAAGCTCTGGAGCTTTGAGGCGACCAATGCATCGTCGCCGATAAGCCACTTGGCCCGTTTGTCAATCGACTCAAGCGCATCAAGTTGATATTTGGCAGATCCGTCCCAGAGGCGAGAGCGGTACTTCATGCATGCCGAATTTGCGCTTTATACAATTTGAGCAGCTGTTCAGGCGTGAAGTACCGTCGCACCTTTGCAAGGACCCCAACTTTTTTTAATACATTATATCAGAGCGATGGACAATCTTCGCTGGCGCGATTATATAAGAGAAATCTTTAAGGACTTTAACATCATGACGGTACCTTGTCAATTTATTATGAAAATATCATGTACGTGAGAAAGAATTTACATCTTTTTAGTAAAAACGGCGACAAACATAATTATGTTACTAGAAATAGGGACCAATTATTTCAAATAGGTTTCAGGCTGGTTAAAGTAGCATCATCTTTTCTGGGGTACTGTATAAAATGTTACAATAAAATACCACCCCACATTCTAGAACTTAATGAGACGAAATTTAAATTTTGTATAAAACGCACACTATGCAATGCAAGCAAGCATATTATAAGTTGCGGGATTGCATCGCTGATAAAAATGCTTAGCTCAACGCTGAACTTGCTCCGCAGCCACTAAGGTGCAAAAACAAGTGATGGCAGTTAAGTTCTGAAGTATTGTTGGACCTGCTGAAGACTGTATGAATATATTTGTATTGTATATACTTAATTTCTTTTAGTATTTTGTAACTGCACAGCACATGTTTGAGTACTATGTTTTGACTGTAAATCTACCATTCACTGTATCTATTCAAGTAAGTCAAGTGCGGCCCGCTTTTTATTGCGTACTGTTGTATTTTTTTACTGTATGGTTTACTCTAGACGCTTTTACGTGCACGTTTTTTACGTCGTTCTCACATACGTATTTTTCCAACAAGATTGATGTAAACAAATAATTGTAATTAAAACTGATGGAAAATAGTATTCTTGGAGTTTCTTGTGCATTCTTCTTCATAGGTAAGTAAGTTCGAATGTGCAACTAGATTCATGTTTTGATTGACAATTCAAAAGTACCTGTAAGGTTTATTTAAAATAAATTATTTGATTTTGATTTTGAGTAGTAGGCACGCACATTCTATAGTCAGAATTGTCAAGGGGCCGTGAATTTTTGACAATCTTGGTTTTTATGGAATTGACAATCCCGTCTCTAGTTTATAGTGGCCATCGAGGATAATCGGTGCTCTGTGGTTTAGCATGAATGACTTTAGAAGCCGTAACTAATTATTGTTTTATGCTGCACTTAACTGAAAAGCCAATTTTCCAGACGCATTATGTAACATGTACTTTGACTTGAATGTCATAATGTGACCCAGGCCTAACTGTCGTCTAACTCTATTAAAACCTCACTGTGGTAACTTAGGTAAATAGAATATGTAGTGATCTGTAAATCCATTCAATCAATATGAATGATAATTCACTTTAGACTAATTTCACCTAAATTTGTGAGATAATTTCAGAATGGACCGACTTTCAGTTGCGTCTTAAAAACTGTTTATGGTTAAATCTAAAACATACGGTCATCGTGTATATTGAAATTCTTATTGAAATGAAATATGAATTTAATTTTAAATGATAAAAGCAGCAAACTATTGCCTCAAATTACATATTCTTCTTTACGTATAAATATATAGATCTCATAAAATACTCTCTAGAAATCACAAGTGATCAGCCCGTCTGCAACGAGGTCGCTGCAGACGTGGTCGCAACGGGTTCCAAGTATAAGGCACCCGCTGCCTGCCAATTTTCGGCTGCAGGGGATAGGCAGAGCGGCCAACGCTATACCGACACTCCTCCTCCCCTGAGGCCGCACCACTTTCGCCATCAGACGGTGGTGACCCTGTCCAGGTTACGGAAGGCTAAAAAGTAAATAATAACAGGAAACAGAAACACAAAAAAGCAAAATAAAAACTAATTTTGTAAAAGCTAGGTAAGTAAGAACCTTTATAACTAAGTTCAATACTTACCTAGTTTTTACAAACTTAGTTTTATTTGCCCTAAACTTTTGGTGAGACGCACAAGACCGGTCGGCGGACACTTGAGGGAGGCCTATGTTCAGCAGTGGACGTCTTTTGGCTGAAACGATGATGATAAACGTTCTGAAGAGTTATTGTACACATCCATTAATTATGAAAAACTCTTAACCCTGTAATCACGAAAAAAATCAGCTCAAGTAAATTTTTCACTATAAGTGCCGAAAATGTAATGAAATAAAAATATATTTTTTTTATAAAAACAACAACATTTCTTTTTAAAATTATAGGCTTGACCCAACCGCAGTCGCTCTCATTCATTTCTCTTTCACAAAAGAAAAATTGTAAGTGTGAAACAAATGAAAAACCGCTTCAAAATCTAATTTTCTCACATTTCTTTGAAACAATACAAAGTAACGCATATAGATGCGTCCTACCTCAGTCTCACAGCCAAACTCGCAGCCAAGAGGTTCTCATTGTGAAGCACTTAAAAATTCATTGTGTTAAGAAACTTTTCGGGAGCTAAAGAGCCCTCCAAAAGTCAGCAAATTTTCAAGTATTCAGAATGTTAAGTTGAAAAGGTGAATTTGAAAAGAAGGGCAGCGTTCGAAAATTACCTTTGGTGGCGTAGATTCAGCGGAATTGTAAGCATCTTTATAACATCCCGAGTTAGGTGGTTTATTGAAATTATCAATTACTAGTTTCTGCCAGCGGCTTCACCTACTTTAAATTATCCCACGGAAACATATTACGAAGACAAAAAGTAATCTTTGTGCTATTATGTCTATCTCTGTGCCAAATTTCATCCAGATCCGTTCAGCCGTTCTGGGGTTATTGAGTAAGTAACATACATCCACACATAAAAACTTTGGTATTTATAATATTAGTAAGAAGTAAGATTAAATAATAGAGCAGTGGTGGCCCAGTGGTTACGATCACGACTTACGAGTTGTAGGTCGTGGGTTCGAACTCGAGCAGGCGCTTTACTTTGTGTAATTTATTTCATCACCACTGCTCTCAAAACGGTGAAGGAAAACATCGTGAGGAAACCGGCATGTCCTAGAACCAAAAATTCAAAGGCATGTGACATCTTCCAATCCGCACTGGGCCTGCGTGGTGGATTATAGCCCACTCCCTCTATGAGACGAGGCCGGTGTCCCAGCAGTGGGAACATTAAAGGCTGATGATGTGATGATGTAAGATTAAATACAGTTGCAATGGTACTCATAATATCGTTATGAGTGAATCATAGGATTGGATACTAATTTTGTGAACCCACCTTCGGTCTTATTTCCTATCTCAGCGAAAAACCTAATTTTAGATTCAATGTAATTGATCTAACGGCATCGCCTTACTAACTTTACATTTTGATATAAAGGTTGACTTTTAATTAATTGACAATCTTTCAGGGATTCTAAGCATTCAATGTGGTCCTTTAGTCAAAATAGTTCATATTCATGAGAACACCCTGGAATCACTGAACAAATCAGCTGTTTCAAATTTTTATTTGAAAAATTAATCTTGATCTAAAAGTAAACTGCAGTTTCTTTTTTTGTAAAAGTTGTTTATTTTCATGAGTAATAAACATCTTCGACCTGCAAAAAATCACCAAGTAGTTAAAATAACCCAGTATATGAATCTACATAAAACTTGAAACTTGAGGCATGTGGCATATCTATTAATGCATTTTTTATTATGTATAATCTATACTAATATTATGAAGAGAAAAGAATTTTGTATGTAACGAATAAACTTAAAAACTACTGGACCGATTGCAAAAATTCTTTCACCGTTGGGAAGCTACACTATCCCCGGGTGACAAAGGCTACTTTGCCCTGTATTCCCACAGTAACGGGAACTACGCGGGTGAAACCGCGAGGCTTTCGCTAGTATGCTATAACGGGACACAAAAACACAGCTTAAATATGACAAATTCACCTTTCCAGCTGAAAATCAATTTCTACATCTGATAGATACGTTATTAAACCTCCAATTATGTGTTATATGTAAAACATTTAACGTTAAATTCAGCCCAATTTAGCGTTATCACAACACATTAGATAATATTGTTAGCCCGGTTTACATACAATGCATGGTGTTAATGGATTACGCCGTGTACATACTGAAGCGACATCTTTATGCGATTGTGTCGTGTAATCCCGGGGTTATTGGGTTTAGGGTGCGTGTGTACCGGCCTTACTCGATCTTAAGGCTGCCTGTCCACTTGAGCGGAGCGAGGCAGCAGAGCGGTGTTGCGGACAGTATCTGTCCTTAGACGCGCAGCTAGTTAGCGGAGAGAGAAAGAAATGCGGAGCGGAGTATCGGAGCTCAGTTGCGCTCGTTTCTCCTCTCTGTCTCCCCGCTCTGCTTCTTCGCTCCGCTTCTCCGCTCTGCACCCCCGGTCTTCCTCATTGTACTGTGTCTCATCTCCGCAGCCCCGCTCTGCGTAAATACATTTGAAACTAATTTTCATATGCCTGACTACTAAAGCGGAGCTGAGTATGAGTGGTTGGCTCCGCACCTCTTTTCTCCGCTCCGCGCGATGTGAACAGGCAGCCTAAGGATGTTAGTTTTGAAGAGTTAGTTATAATATGCAGAATAGTTTAAGACTTATTGTATGTTTTATTTTGCGCTGTGGTAAGTTAATAATTTCTGCCTGGAAGGAGAAGAAGTGTTAGTTATCTGGGGCGGTGAGATAGGCATACGACAGTTTTGCAATTGCTGGTAGAACTTGCTCATCCATGTTGGCACAGCTGCGTAGGGATTGGCATAAACAAAGAGGGGCCGATGCTCGAAGGTGGGTGAAGCTACGTTATCGATGATGACTATGATGAAAGGATTATTTGCCCATTCTTTTTTTATGTGAGTGGTATTTTTCAATTACAGTCACCAACTTCTAAAAAGTGTCATTCAGGTCATATCATTATCAGCCTTTTAAGGTTCCCACTGCTGGGACACAGGCCTCCTCTCTGTGAGAGGGGATGGGCCGTAATCCACCACGCAGGCCCAGTGCGAGTTGGTGGATGTCACATGTCTTAAAATTTTTGGTTCTAGGACATGCCGGTTTCCTCACGATGTTTTCCTTCACCGTTTTGAGAGCAGTGGTGATGAAATAATTTACACAAAATTCCTGTGCCTGCCTGGGTTCGAACCCACGATCTACAACTTGTAAATCGCGGCCTTTACCACTGGGCCACCACTGCTCACTTTTTAAAGACTTTTTATGTTTCTTTTTCTTAAATTTTAAGAAAGTTACCACGAGATCTGTAGGACAGCAAACACTAAAAGTCAAAACTGACTGAAAAAGCCGACGAAAAACTGTAGTAAATTAATCATAATTGCAGCTGAAAGACGTCCACTGCTGAACATAGCATTTTATACGGCGGATTCCTGCAACGTTTACCAGGTCATCGGTCCACCTAACGGGAGGCTTTCCAATGCAACGTCTTCCAATTTGCGGTCACTACTCCAGTTTATTCGGTTCCAAATTTTATAGTAAATCATGTGTCTTTTATTATTTTAAAGTGCTGCACAAAGTACATCCAAGCAGATACAAAATGAGCAATCAATTCTTGCTGACAGCTTTGTCTAAAAACCCCATCAAGACCTCTTACTCCGACAGAAACAAAAATACATCGTGACCTCGAAAATACTGTTATAAAATAAAAGAAATAAAGAATTACTCAAATTGGGTTGTTTATTTTTCTTTAAAAAGCCCTTACAACGAGTTTTGTCTACCCCTTTTCTCTTAATTGTATATAGTTAATGAGATCTCAGGCAAACGTCGCGGAACAGTTATTTAGAATTTGTTTTGTTTTGCACTTTTGAATGTTGGTCCTTTTCACGTTCAAGATTTCTTGATATTTTAGTCATTTTAAAGCAAACACAGCAGTTATTGTTTAACTGACTACGGCGATGCCAGATTATGATTTTACTAACTTCTGTCCGCGGCTTCGCCTGCATGAAAAGAGCTTTGTTATCCCAAGGGAAAATTATACCTCACCTATGTGCGAACTAGCCTGTGTGCTATTCCAGACTATAAACTGTCTCTGATTTCAACAAATTCATTCAATTCATTCAATTTGTCATTCATTAAATTCATTCAATTTGTCAAAATTTGTTCATTCAAAATTCATTTGACTCACAAATTTCATCCAGATCCGTTCACCTGTTCTGGCGTGACTGAGTAACAAACATACATCCATACAAACTTTCACGTTTATAGTAAGATAATAGTTAATATGTAGGATTGAATGATAATACAATCGTGTACCCAACGCGATTTCTCATTGGGTAAAAATGGCGAACATCCATACAAACTTCTTGCAAACTTATCGTTTATTTATTTATTCGAAATGATGTAAGTAACACTGTACGGTTCGTACACTTGCAGAGTTGTTGTTGTTGAGGTTGAAGCACGAAGAGAAAAGATCACTCAGTTTTCGTTAGATTTATTACGTATTTTTGTGTTTACAAGTAATACTGTTGACGATTCCTTTCTCTAATGTTAGTCACCGCGTAGCAGTTATCGTACTCATTGATTTAAAGTGTTTCATGTGTATTTATAATATTATTGGAATGACGCACGTATGGTGCACGGCACCGCGTCAGCAAAATATGTACAGTTTTAGACTGTACATCTTGGCAACCCAAAAAGAAGAAACCAACGAGAAGAGAAAGGAAAAGTCATCACAAAGTTAGTTAAGTAATTAATCAATCAAATAGAAAGGCGATGTTCCTGTTCCCAGGTTGAGGCTCCCGCCGCAAGTCCTTTGTTGTTTGTGCTGCGACGGTTTCATGCTGCTGGCACTCTGTTTTGCGGAAAACTTGAAGTTCAATATCTTCAGGTTGACTCGAAGTTTTGTTCTTAGCGTTGTGTGTGCAATAGTGTGGACAACGATTTCTCCCAACCACGACAAGTACGACTATGATGGCGATCGCCAGCAAAGAGTAACTTATGGCATATTGATGAATGTCGTGACTTGTTAGTGTTGGTAGTGAAGCTTCATTTTGCCGTTGAGTTGCAATTTTCTGATCAATTGTTACAATTTCCTGATCCGTAGCCTTTGACTGAAGGATATTTGGAGCATAACGATATGTTAAGTTCACTATCTTGTTAATAGATGTATCAAATGTTGGAGCTGTAAACTCATAATCCATCTTCATATGACTGCTGTATCGGCGTTGAGCGTAGATGGTTAAGTCGTTGGATTGCAGTACGCATCCCTGAGATAATGTCACTATGCTCGATAATGCAATGGTTTGTGATGTGACGTCGTTGCTACATATGATTCGTAATGCACACGTTTCGCAGCAAATCGCCAGCCAGCTGTTTTGAGTTTGTAACTCTATCCAAGTGTCTTTGCATGACGCGCGTTCGACGTCACAAGGTTCATTGTTTTGATGCGATAGCAGTTTTGCCTCACAAGGAGCGTTTTTGCTGTGTAGGTCAAATGATGGCAGGTTTTTCTTGCATAAGAAATTCTGCGATTTTTGTTGCATGCAGTGTTTCAAGTCATCTTTGGACATAGACACGTAAATGTTCTTCTTGAAGTTGACAGCGATGTACTCGTTTGATAACTGCACATATGTAGTTTCCTTAGCATTGTTAACCGGTAAAGGTATCGCTTGGTATATTACGAAATCTTCGTTAGCTACAAGTGGAATATGTGCTTCGAAAAGAAAGTAATTTTCAGTAACTCGTGCTTTCACATTGATCAGCTTGTAGATATCTTTAATGTTTTCTTTGTAGTTCTCAACTGGTAGCGATAAAGATTTCGGAAGGCTTCCGGATATTTCCGTTAATTTTTGAATCAGACGCACCGGACTTATCAGATGGACATCTACATGGCCTTGGTAGACGTTAGTTAGAGTATTAAACAGCATATCCTGGAACGTCCTCAAGCTGTTGATCAATAGGTACGTCGTTAACGAAGCAGAGTTGAGGTAGGTAGTAGCCGAAAGTATTTCCATTTCCGTTTCGATGGATGCTATATTTTTATTGGTCTGATTGATAAAGTTATCAATGGAGTTGAATTGACGCTGAATATTGTCTTCAGTTTGTTTCAATACTTGATTCTCAAGCTCCACAATCGTTGTTTGATTTTTTAATAACTCAAGTAAGTAGTTCTCATTGGTTTGCAGAGATTGAATATCGTTTTGATATTTCTTAGCGAATTGTTGGTCCAATATCCCAAACAGACTGTTAGCTATGTAGCCGACTCCGTCGATTAGACCCCGTTTCTTCCTGTTGCTCAGGTGTTTGTGGGGATTTATAAGTATAGAGTTGTAGTAGTTTAGAAGTTCTAGTTCATGATTTAATTGTTCCATGGTTGATCTGCAGTGTTGTAGATTCGTTTTTTGGCATAAGTTGTGAATATTCTCGAAGTAAGTTTGAGTACGACGAGTCTCATCCCAATAGTTTGTTAGGTTGTAGTACATCATTAGTATCCATTCATCGTGCACTACTTGCATTTTGCCGACGGTGTCATAGTATATGGGCCGCTCGCGTTCCAGACTTGTAATCTGAGTGGTCGCCGCCGGCGCTCCGCGCGTGCCATCGGTGGCGGTATAAGATCCCGTTACAAATGTAAACAATGATAACATTGTTATTAGTAACGTTGAGATAAGATTCTTTGACTTCTTCCGCCGTTCGTTTTTCGATTTCTGTGGAGGCTTATTTTTCATTTCGTTTTCTTTGGTTTCCTCAGTTAATCTTGAGTGTTTAAGACGACCTCCGACACAGATGATGCCCGCTTTGTTTACATAAGGATTCAATTTGCAAATTGCGCTTTTCTTTGATACTGTTTCGTTGTTAACGATTTGTTTGTATTCAGAATTGAACTGCAATCGCTGCGCTTGAATTATGATACTAATGCGCGCTGCGCTTAGTTCACTTGTTGTTAGGTACGTAGTTTCCGATTTCGTCCTATTGCGCACATTTGTAATGAAGCGTAATATCCATGCGATGACCCTGTTTGCTTGTGTCAATGAGCTGCATTTGCTCAGTAAATTGATAATTATATTATGATCGATATTTTCTTGCGTGATTTTAGCGTGGTTTAAGCCGCCAAAATTCGTTTGGAAAGTGCAAGGCATATCTGCCGGCGGATCTTGTTTTGTTAAGAACTCTGGGCCTTGCCACCACAGGTTGAAGTTTACTAGTTTGCTTGGCAAAAGACCTCTTGAGGCGCAGTCTGCTGGATTTTGCTCTGATTTGACATAATGCCACTGAGCTGCAGGAATGACGTTTTTGATCTTTGTAACTCTGTTGGCTACGTAAGTTTCCCATCTTGATGTTTCGCCTTGAATCCACGCGAGGACCACTTGAGAATCCGACCAAGCCCGTGTTGATATGTTATATCCACAGAATGTTTCCTTGGTTTTCTCCATCAAGTCAGCTAGTAGCTGAGCACCACACAGTTCCAGTCTTGGTAGTGTTGTTTTCTGAGTCAGTGGAGCCACCCTTGTTCGAGCAGCAAGTAGAGTTACGATGGGTTGGCCATGTTCGTTGAACGCCTTGCTGTAAATAACGCAAGCGTACGCCTTTACACTTGCGTCGCAGAAGCCTAGCAATTCGACACATTGTTGTGTGTCGCCAATCCATCTATTTATCGTTATTTTATTAATGAACGGCAGTTCTGTTTTTAGGTTCAGCCACTCAGATTCAATGTTGCTGGGCACGATGTCATCCCAGCTAAGTTTACTCATCCAGACTTTCTGGAATAGTAGTTTGGCCTTGACCGTTACTGGGGAGAGCCAACCCAATGGGTCGTAAAATCTTGATATGGCTGAGAGTAAAGATCTCTTTGTTAGTTGTTTGGAGTTTTCCACAGGCCAGTTAAAGTGGAAGTTGTCGCTGTTTGGATTCCAACCGAGGCCTAACGTTTTGCTTGATTCTTCCCCTTTAAAATCAAACATGGTTTGAGTTGAAATTTGATCCTTGCGTAAGTCTTCCAGTATAGCGCGGTCATTGGCTGTCCACTTCCGTAAATTCATACCTCCTCCTTTTAACAGTTGGATCAAGGAGTTTTGCAGTTTTTTCGCTTCTGTGAGGTTGTTATGGCCGCTAATGACGTCATCTACGTAGCATTCTTCTATGAGTGTCTTGGCAGCTGCCGGATGTTTGTGACCGTCGTCAATGGCTAGTTGCTTCAATGTTCGCATAGCTAGCCATGGTGCGCATTTGGTCCCGTAGGTTACTGTGCAGAGCTGGTAATCGCGAAGATGTTGATCTCGTGAGTCCCGCCATACAATTCTCTGTAGATGTTGTTGTTCTTTTGAAATCCAAATGCAGCGGTACATCTTTTCAATGTCAGCCGTAAATGCGTATTTATACGTTCGCCATTTCAGTATAAGGGCCTGAATGTCCTTTTGTAAGTTGGCGCCTTTTTCCATGACGTTGTTCAGGCTGACGCCAGTCGTAGTTTTTTGAGAGGCGTTAAATACGACCCTCAACTTTGTTGTTGTCGAGTTTTCTCTCAAGACCCCGTGGTGCGGTAAGAAGTAGACGTCAGTAGGTATCTGAGGTGCTAATTTCATGTGACCCAGATCCGCGTACTCTTCCATGAATTTTTTGTACATGGAGGAAAGCTTTTCGTTCTTCTCTAGCCGTTTTTCCAACTGTAGAAACTGCGAAACCGCAATTGTTCTAGACTTGCCTAGTTTCTCTTTGTAGTCTGGAACTAGAGGCATTTTGACGATGTACTTTCCGTCAAATGATCTTCTTACAGTTTCGTTATAAAATTGTTCACACTGGTCATCTTTGGGGATATCTTTAGTTTTTTGAATTTCTTCATTCTCCCAAAATTTTGTTAAATCCTCTAAGTTGACTACAGTAACGTGGCAGTTAAACGTTTGTTTCATCTTTCCGCATAAAATCCACCCAATTTGCGTTTGTTGTGCAACTGGGGAGCTGTTATTGCCTTTCAATACACCTCCTAGGATAATTTCGGAGTATACGTCGGCTCCTAGTAATAGGTCGATTTGCCGAGATACGTTGAAGTCAGGATCTGCAAGTTTCAAGTTTTTCAAGTGACTCCATGCACCTTTCTCGAACGTTTTCATAGGCAGGTTGTTTGTTAGCTTCGTCATAATAAGTGCTTGAGTTTCAAAGTTATAATCGGAGTGAATCGATTGACAGGTAAGTTTCAGTTTTCCCCTGCATTCTCTGGAAACAGAGCCGATTCCCGATACTGATGCGTTGATCCCGCGCCGAGGAAGACGTAATATTTGTGCAGCGTTTTCTGTTATCAAGTTCACCTGTGAGCCTTGATCGAGCAACGCACGTAGTGTTACATAAATCCCATCTGCAGATTTTATTCTCAGCTGGACCGTAGTCAGTAGAACCTCCATGTTGTCTTTAGACAAATGGTTAGATGTTGGTTGTTGAGATGAAGGGCGTTGTTCAACATTGTTTTTTCTAGTCGCTGACGTTATGGTTTGGTTGTCCGGATTGTGCAATAGTGTGTTGTGTTTCAAGTTACATTCTTTGCACATTTTCGTGGATTTGCACTCGTCATTTCCGTGGCTGAATAAACAGTTTTTGCACAGCTGCAGTTTCGACACGGTGTCATTTCGCTTGCCAAAGTCCATTTGTAGGAATTTGTCACATTGGCGCAGAACGTGACTTCCGTTGCAGAATGGGCATTTACCGTAAATAGCATGATAGTTGTTTGTTTTATTTTGATTGAAGTTATAGTTATGTTTCTTCATCTGGGTTTGCTTGTTGAATGTTTTCCAGTTGGATGATTTTTCTGTGGCTGTAGGGTTCGCCCTTTTAGCTGATTTCATCGTTTCGTATGCCATGAACTGTGTTTCGAGGAAATACAGGAAGTCGTGGAGGTTCTGTAGTTCTCTGTGATCTTGAAGTTCTTTCATGTAGTCACTCAAAGTACTGGAGTCCAGTTTTTGTGACATGATGTGCACAATGATCGGGTCCCAAGTTGAAGTATCAATACCGATGTTAGAGATGCCGTTCAGGCATTCGGTAATGACGTCATGCATCTTCTTCAAATTGTATGAGTCTGCATGTTGTATGATCGGCAGATTTAGCATGTTGTTCGTAAATGAAGTAAACTGGAGGCGACGATTGTCGTAGCGCTGAATTAATATATCCCAGCATGAGTTATAGTTTTCAGTGCTAATGGTCAGATGCTGCACTAAGCGTTCAGCTTCTCCTCGCAGCTTGGTCTTTAAGTGTTGCATTTTCTGCGCGTTGTTGATCATAGGGTTTTTGTGAATAGCTTCCAGAAATAGGTCTTTGAAGGAGATCCACTGACTGTAGTTGCCGGAGAACTCAGGGATTTCGATCTTAGGTGTCGATTTCTGGTAGTGGACGGTGGACCAGATTTTGGCATGGATTTTCCTCTTTAGCTCATCATATTGTTGTTCAATGTCCGTGAACATTTTGTAGTAATGTTCGTTGGATCCTTTCAGTTGAAAGTCTATTTCCCAATGAAGTTTATCGATGGGTTCCCATTTCGATTTCAAGGTTGCGAAGTGGTCTTCCAGTTCCCATCTTTCCGATATAGTGATTAAGTCAATCTTGGAGATGACACGGTGAATCGCGTTGAAATTGCATTCTTGCTTGTTAAGCAAGAGTTGTATGTTGCTGTCGTCATCTTCTGAAGTCCCACCTAGGTCGAACTTCACGTTTTGTTTGCTCAAAGTCGTCAGTTTGCTAGTTATGTCTGTTTTAGTTGATAAGAACATTTCTTTAGTTTTTTCGTAGACGTCGTCCTTGAAATATGCTATGTTCTTATCTTCTAGTTCGAGCAACAGTTGGGCATGCCTGCCTTCGAAGTCTTGCCATTGGTTTTCTAGCGACGACAAGCGTTTCTTCAGGTATTCCACAGATTTTCGTGATGATGAATCCTTGCGATAGTTGACACATAATGCTTTGATGTTATCGAAGCACGTTGACTGCAATTCTAGCATATCCATGTTGATGCTTGCTGACACGTCGTTGACTGTGGCAGGAGAGCGTTGCGTTGTATTGCGAAGGCTACTGCGTTGCTTGTAGTCTTCTCCGTTTCAAATCTTGAAATCGTTGACTTACTTGATTTGAAATGGTCAGTGGAACTCAGCACCCTTGCACCTCTGTCACGATATTATGCGACTTCTCAATCTAGCTGGGGCGACCCGCTTCTGGGAGACCAGCTAAACCGATTCGCTACCGTAAAGAGACACAGTGGCACCAAACATCCGGCTCGAAGGACCAAAAAATGTACGGTTCGTACACTTGCAGAGTTGTTGTTGTTGAGGTTGAAGCACGAAGAGAAAAGATCACTCAGTTTTCGTTAGATTTATTACGTATTTTTGTGTTTACAAGTAATACTGTTGACGATTCCTTTCTCTAATGTTAGTCACCGCGTAGCAGTTATCGTACTCATTGATTTAAAGTGTTTCATGTGTATTTATAATATTATTGGAATGACGCACGTATGGTGCACGGCACCGCGTCAGCAAAATATGTACAGTTTTAGACTGTACAAACACCTTAACAGCTATATCGCCAATGCGATGTTACTACCACAAAGATATTAGGACTTATAGAAATACAATTAAAAATACAATAAAATATTACAATTAAAATATCAATTAAAATACAATCAATCTTACAATTATTAATACAACTAAAATCCAATTATTATTCACAGTAAAATACAATTAAAATACAATCAATCTTACAATTATTAATACAACTAAAATCCAATTATTATTCACAGTAAAATACCATTAAATTCCAACTAAAAATTCAATTAAAGTTATTTCTCAACATTTTCAATGCACTTCAGTGCTACACTTGTGAACTTCAGTTTTAGGGAACCACATTTGTATAAAAAGGAGCTCCTTGAGAAAAATTGCATGCCTCTTGACCTTGCCGTTCATGTTAGCTATGTGTTGTCTACCAGTGAATCTAAGAAAGAATCAATCATAATTGACTTGCCCTCTTTTGCATTGAACTTGTTACACCTCTGCTTATCCTTTCGGGATATACTGATATCATGAATAAAAGCCGTATTCTAATAACTTACGATTTATGTTATGGCAACTCATATATAAGTACCTAATCATCATAAAATTAACAGAGTATCATATTTTTAACATACGACCTTTTTATGTTTTATTCGCGCACTAAGACCGACATACCTTACTTTTATTCTTTCCTTGCTAAACTTATAGAACAAAAATATGCTAAAAGAGAGCCTGCCTAAATTCTGATATCCTGAATTCAAAACAATCTTCAATCTGTGTTTCAAAACGTACTGCGAGTGTTTCGTATACAAAATCATAGAGCAAATATTCATATATTGTAATACCCTCCTTTTGATGTTTTCGAATTCTGTCGTTTCTATCAAGAACGAACCCGGATAATGTTAGTAGTCAAAAGGAAATGTATATAGGGTAGGTCAGTTTTCAGATAGAGCATTAGGGTGAAAACTGAAACTATGATAATAAGCAATAAAACTTTTTAACAAAAAATCAAACTGAGTTCCAAAACAAAACACTACAAAGCGAAAAATAACTTTCATTTGCGAAGTCGGTGTCTTTTGTACCCATTGTTTTCCGTTATTCGACAGACTTCGACAAAGAAAGTTATTTTTCGCTTTGTAGAGTTTTGTTTTGGAAGTCGGTTAGATTTTTTGTTATTTTTTTTATTTTCCTCCTTTTAGTTTTAGTAGGTACTTCCAAATAATATTAAAATCATTTATAGCCAAAGTACATCTCATGACGATCCCAATAGGCCCAAATACGATTAGGATACATCGTTTGAGTTCCAGTGGCCATCTTTGGACTTCTACATCAGTTTCACTTCACCAAATGATACTTTCTGAGTGCAAATGATTGCATTGTTGATGAAAACACCTAAATCACTATATTTATGTCTATAATATTTGAGGACTTCCTTCGATTTCTCTAGGATCATCATCAGACCCGTTGACCATGGGACCACCTGTGAAGTAGAACCCTTTCAAACAAAAGGAGAACTTTTAAATCGGTCCAGGCATCTTTGAGTAATCTGTGAACATACATAAAAAAAGATTCTGACGAATTGAGATCTGCCTCGTTTTTTTGAAGTTGGTTAAAAAGAAAAAAAAATATTTGGCACAACATAAACCGGAGGCACATAACTATTTTAATATAGCATAATCAGCTCTTTAATGTTCCCACTGCTGGAACAAAGCTCACGTCTCTGTGAGAGGGAATGGGACGTAATCCACTAAACGGGCTCAGTGCGGATTAATTTTTAGTTCTACATCATGCCGGTTTCTTTACGACGTTTTCCTTCACCGTTTTGAGAGAAGTGTTGATGAAATAATTTATGCAAAGTAATACCTGTGAGTTCGAAACCAAGAACTTTAACTCGTGATTCGAAGCCGTGACCACTGGCCACCATGGCTTAGTGATAGTCAAATTAAGTAAAGTCATGAGTCTTAAAGAACATTTATAATATTGTAAAGTGGTGATGTAGATGCGTGGGAAGGCCTCCTCATGTAAAACCAATGACCTGGTGTGATGGACCAAGCCCGCGGGAGTCTGCTGGATGAAAAAGCACAGGACCGGTCAATATGCTGATGCTTGGGTAAGAACTTTGTTCAGCAGTAGACATCTTTCAACTGAAATGATTAAACTGATGAAACGAAATAAAGGGATAAACCAAAACTTGCTGATTTCAGATAAAACTAACCGTTCATAAGTATGTATGATTTTGGAAACTTATGAGCAAGGCGAAGTTGTCCAGAGAAGGAGAAGAAGTTCAAAAGGACTGGGCCACAAAAACAAAAAACAGAATAATGTGGAAAAGATAGATGAAGGACAAAGCCTGCAGTGGGACAATGGAGTCTAGTTTGATTAGATTGGATAAATAAACCTAGTGAGAAGAGAACATCAAAGATAGCGATCTTTTACAGTGAACTGGCAGAATTCAAATTAGAAATACAGCTTCTTCTTCTGGCGTTGGTGTGAGACAGTTACTGTGTTTTCCTTTGGGCTTATCATATTAGTAAGCTTATTCGTCTAAACGGTCTACACGCTTCTCATATAAAGGTCCAAGATCTATTAATATTTATAAACGCATATTATTCCGCAAAGGACACGTGCCACCCTGATGTGTAATATTCTTCAGGGGAAAAGGGTAAAGAAAATAATTGACACATTGACACTAATTTTTCGTATACTCGGCAAGTTGCCGAACCATATTAACTTTTTTCAGTAGTAAGGTAGACGGCAGTGACCTCATACCACAAGGTGGGACACCAGTTTTTGGCCACTCATACAAATGCACCAAAGGCTTAGGTATGCGAATCTGTTTTTTTTTCTTGATGTTTCTAATTAAATAACATCTTTACGTCATAATAATAAATTATAAGGATCAAAATATCAATTGATCATTTTAATAGAGTCACAATAGGTTTACGGTGAACACGGAAATCATAGGAATTACATCCAAGTCAAATTCTTTATTTTAATTAGATGAAAATATTTCAGGTTTAA
This sequence comes from Orthosia gothica, assembly GCA_949775005.1. Taxonomy (NCBI): domain Eukaryota; kingdom Metazoa; phylum Arthropoda; class Insecta; order Lepidoptera; family Noctuidae; genus Orthosia; species Orthosia gothica. The sequence continues at coordinate 23,025,371 of OX459048.1, read as the reverse complement.
AATTCAAAAGCCTGTTTATATAAATGTTTCTACAACTGCAAGATGTCCTTCCTAGGGTCCCAACTAACTCCATATCAAATTTTATTTAAATCGGTTCGACGGTTAGTCGTGAAAAGGTAACGAACAGACTTTCGCATTTGTAATATTACTAGCGACCCGACCTGGCTTCGAATTTCTGTAGACCTATAAAAGAGGAACAATTCCACCATACATTATTTTGTTATATCTCAAAGGGATAAGGTAGCGTTTGCGATGGAAGCTCCCAGGTGCCTTGTTTTTTAACCGACTTCTAAAAGGAGGAAGTTATCAATTCGACTGTATTTTTTTTGTGTGTCTGTTCATAACTTTAAACTTTTTTTAAATAATCATCAAAATTGGTTCAACTAGACCAATTTTGTGTGTGTACCTCCATTTAAATTTGGTGAAGGTCTGATGAAGATTGAAAAGTCATTGTCCAGAAGTTCTTTTCTTCTGGACAATGACTTTTGATTGGATTTAGTGTGGCTACCAAAAGGGCGAGCAATTTGAACGATCTGTATGAGAGAGGTCTACATTGTTGTGTTCTTCTATACCAATATTATAAAGAAGAAATTTTTTTTTGTTTGTTTGTACCGAATAGGCTCCGAAACTACTGGACCAATTTAAAAAAATCTTTCAGCAATAGAAAGCTACCTTATTCCTGAGTGACATAGGCTATTTTTTAATAAGCCAACGGGAGCGAAGCCGCGGGGAACAGCTAGTCTAATGTAAAACCATACGTTGATTAAATTTTCGGGTAACCTCAAATTGAATGTAATTTGGGAATATAGATATAGTAATATTATGTTTTCAGAGATGGTGATGAGAGCAGTGGCCCAGTGGTATCGGCCGCGACTTATAAGTTGTAGGTCGTGGGTTCGAGCCCAGGCAGGCGCATTACTTTGTGTAAATTATTTCTTCACCACTGCTCTCAAAACGGTGAAGGATAACATCGTAAGGAAACCGGCATGTCCTAGAACCAAAAATTCGAAGACATCTACCAACCCGCACTGGGCCCGCGTGGTGGATTACGGCCCATTCCCTCTCACAGAGAGGAGGCCTGTCATGTCCCTGCTGTGGGAACATTAATAGGCTGATGATGTGATGTGAATCAATGAAAATTCAGGATTCCAGCTTTATCCACAACGAAATTACAGAAAACCAAACTAAATAACAATTAATGCAGCGTCATTAAGAAATTAAAACGAAAATTTTAAAATATTATTTCGTTCTCCGAAAACATTTAGTTATTATTTTAAAAGCAGTGCCCACTGCCTGTGGGCGTAAAATTATAAATAATATTCCAGCAATTTGCGAAATGGATGTCTCTCTTCAATATCCTAGGATGGTACTCCCTACGGGGGTAGGTTGAGGTGTGCTTTTGATGAATCCGTCAATTATTATTATAGAATTGGTATTATTTAAAATAAACTATAACAATAAATCTCAACAAAGTATTAACGGTATTTTTGTTGAGATTTATTTTATTTAACCCTGACTCCCAAACTAGGAGATCCTGTGACTTAGGAGTCAGTGTCCTGCTGTCACTATGTTACCAAAAAACTTTTACAAAAAAGTGTTTTATGTCGGTATACAAAATCATGGCAAAGAAACAGGTTTGAAAGTACAATGAAATTATTTCCAGAAAATTAAACTAGGAGTAAGGGAATTTATTAAACGGAGTTGTGATGTGAGTGTGCATTATATGACAATTAAGTAACTGTGTGTGGTGGCGTGGCGGTGTGTATGTGAGAGTGAGCGTTTGTATGAGGGGGTGTAAGTGTACGTAAGGGTGTGTTTGTATATATTCGCATGTATATGTATTATAGTGTTAGTATTATTTTGTATCTTGCTGAAATTATTGAGATTGTGATTGTTAAAAATAGGTAGAAGAAGTTTTGTACGGCTATTGTTGGAGGTGGAATGGTTCTTCTGTTCAAACGTAGACCTGACGCAGAAGCCAACTTTGTACTTTAGCCCTAATTTCGTAGTGATTTAGGCCAGTTAATCGAATAATTTTAGCAATGTTTCTGTAAATGAAAGAGCTCACAACGAAGAACTGGCTCCTGGCGAATGTGGTCTGTTGGTCTGTGGGTTATTGTTGGAAATATATGTTTTGCTTTGCACTTAGTGTTATCTGGTGGGAGAATTTGAGTAGGTGTTGTAATAGAAAATGATGATAACAATTAAGGACTGTTTTAGCTATTTCGGGGGTGCTATTTGAAGTCAAACCAAACTTTAATACCATGACGTCAAAAGATAGTAAACCGATCTAAATACGAAAACTACTGAATTAATTTCCAAAACTAATTATAACGTTTCCGTAAAACGTCCCTAATCTAATTCCGAAAACAAACTTCTTCCCAATTAAAGATTGTAAAGGGCAACATTTAAAGGGAATCCCTAAAAATGTAATTGCCATCGTAATTAGTAAGGCGCCCTGCATCATGATTAACATGGCGAAATCATTGCGTTACGTGATCCAACTTTAAATAAGCGTTTTTCTTTTGTTTACCTATTTTATTATGGGTATTTTTGTCCCAATCCGTGTTGATTCGGAGATTCGAATATAAAGAAGGGCAGTGTCATTCTACAAGCGATAACAATTGACAAAAATAAGCAAAATATTTCTAGTGGACATGGAGGGCCAAATCCGAAGCCATTAGGAATAGCGTACTAAAATTGCATCATCAGTTTTTTTGTAAAATCAGTAGGTATTCCACGCCAGGCATCCAACCAGTTAATTATGAAAAAAAACACACGCTTTAATATGTAAGAGTGTCACCAATTTATAAGAATCAAATTCTGGGATGTTAATGACATACGGTAAACGCTATTTTTTTATGAATTAATATTTTGTTGATCAATTTTTATCTACCTATTAGACCTCTAAGGCCCACTTGCACGAAATACTTATCTCATAGTTAGTTAACACGAGGTTAAACTGACAATATTGTATAACAAACTGAAAATTTAAACTCGTGTGAGCAACTAACTATGAGTTAAGTTTTTCATGCAAGTGGGCCTAAGCCCATTAGATAGTGGTGAAGCGCAAGCCTATCTATATATATAATCAAAAAAAAACAAATGCTGTTCGTTAGTCTCGCTAAAACTCGAGAACGGCTGGACCGATTTGAATAATTATTTTTTTGTTATATTCGACAGAATACAGGGAAGGTTTAAAAGCAAAAAAGTTTGGTTGGATAGGGTAGGTAGGTAGAGTAGTGTAGTGTAGTGTAGGTAGGTAGGTAGGGTAGGGTAGGGTAGGGTAGGGTAGGGTAGTGTAGGGTAGGGTAGTGTAGGGTAGTGTTGGGTAGAGTAGTGTAGGATAGGGTAGTGTAGCGTAGGGTAGGGTAGTGTTGGGTAGGGTAGGGTAGTGTAGGGTCGGGTAGGGTAGGGTAGGGTAGGTAGGTAGGGTAGGTAGGTAGAGTAGTGTAGTGTAGGTAGGTAGGTAGGGTAGGGTAGGGTAGGGTAGGTTAGGGTAGGGTAGGGTAAGGTAGGGTAGGGTAGGGTAGGGTAGGGTAGGGTAGGGTAGGTAGGTAGAGTAGTGTAGTGTAGGTAGGTAGGTAGGGTAAGGTGGCGTAGGGTAGGGTAGTGTAGGGTAGGGTAGGGTAGTGTAGGGTCGGGTAGGGTAGGGTAGGGTAGGTAGGGTAGATAAATGTTTGATGTTTTTATGGCAAAACAAAGTTTGCCGGGTCAACTAGTAGAGAATAAAAAATAAAAATACATTCGGCCGTAAATTCGTTTGAAAACTTCGAAGCCTTAAAAGTTTTCTTGTTATACTACTGCACTTAAGACGTTTTAAATTTTATTAAAACTTTGTCAATACAGGCAGGGTTGTACAATTTTGAACATTCTGTCATTGCAGTAGATTATTAATTGAATCAAAACATATTTTTTTGTTATGCAAAACATATGTTTTGAATTTGGCATTAAATGTCCTTCGTCCAGCATTGTTTGCTTGTAGAAAGAAGTACAGAACAACATTTTATTTCAAAAACGTATATCTACGTCACTACTATTTCGATTATACACAGGGACTTGAAACGTTACTCAAAATAGCGTTATAGGTAGTTCAAGTAACGATAATGTGTACCGTTCCAACAGAATCGTAAAAAAATAAACTACTGGCTGTAACGTTACTAGCAAAGGGAAAGAAATCTACAACTATTTAATAACAATATTAATAAGAAATCGTACATACATTCATAACGATATATTTATTGTTATTAAATATTTATAGATTTCATAATGCAATAATAACGATATATACGCTTATTTTTAAATTTAAAGTAAATGACAAATAGTAAAATGTCAAGCAAATGGTGGCATCTCAGAGCCATGGTATAATAAGACAAGGTAGTCTCCTCCCGTGACAGCTGGGTCACGTGATTGGCCTAAGACTACGTCATCGATTGCGTTGCGTTTCTCAAACTTTTTTAGTGGGGAAAAAGTAAAAAATATTACAATAGGTACAACATATTTATAATTTTTAATAAATCGTCATATTTGATACTTTTTGTATTTATTTACTTTGCTTTTTTTTTAATTGTTTGCATATTAGTATTTTTAATTAGTTCGGGACGAAAACCCACTAAACTTAACTTGACTAAAATAAGTCAAAAACTAATTATGTTAGGTTAATAAGTTCGGGCGTAAAGACGTATTGACACAACTATGATTTAAATTATGGAATTTACAAAGCGTAGATAAATTAAATATTATGTAGAAAGGCACAAACACCAGTTATTTTAGTTGAATTTAGTTACAAATTTGAAGCCACGCATATGATAGCGTCTCTTCATTGGGAAAATAAAAAACCTTTTTACACCGCCTTTTATACTTCTGTTTTTATAGTTTACGGAACAATTAACAATTTTTCTTGTGTTTCTATCAAATTTCACGGGTTCACCACAAACGTTTGGGAGCCACAGTAATTTGCTCACAGAGCGAAACAACGCTATAGGTGTGAGCGACACGACAATAGCGATGAAATGGCTAGTTGTCAGTATGACACTTGTCAATTCGATATGTTGCCACTGTGTGTGATTGAATTACCCGAGCAAAATGCATTTTTATCTTAACAAAGCAATTATGAACTAATAATTCAATATACAAATAAATTTAACAATAAATAGATGAATCACATGAGTTACTAAATAGTTAATCTAGTTCGTAATTTATTTTATTTTCATTAACTACATGAGAAAGTACCTAAATTTTCTAAAAAGGACAATCAATGGTAACACTTATCGTGACGTAGTCTTAGGCCATCCTGGGAAGAGAATACCAGGCGAAGTATACGGAGTATGTTATTATACCATGCTCAGAGCAATGACTAAAACAGGTGACATGTCATTGAAATCACAGAAAGATGAGAAAACCAATTGTCACTGTCATATTAAATAAACTAGCTTCTGCCAGCGGCTTCAACCGCGTGAAAGTCGAAAGTTATCCCGAGAGAACTAGATTAATGATAGGATTAATGCAATAGAAATGGGTTCCATGCGAAGTATGTTTGGTGTTATTTTAAATGTTATATTCAGGAATGATGTAATAAGATAACGTTTAGATTCACTTGAATGTGTCATGAATCAACTTGCTTGACTGTCTCCCCAACTCTTCAGAGATTACTGGCGTGATGGTAGGATATATGTGAAAGTATCTATATTTGTTAATCAATCACACTTCAAAGGCTCATTACATTTTGATGGGCAGACATGGAGACCATGATCAGCATTTAAGATTTAAGATTGATCTCTTAAGAAGTTATCTCACGGGAATGTACTGCACAATTCCGTGAGATAACTTTTGACATCATACGCCGGCGAACCGCAGGCATAAAGATAATATTATTATTTTACAAAAACTAAAAAAGATTAAGTATTAAAGTATTATCTTATCTAGTAAGATTAATCTTGCTTAGTCTTATTAGATAAGTTTAAATAAAATTAAGAAAGCTTGATTAAGTAGTGAAAATATGTAATTTAAAAGTTAAATGTTATAACTATTAAAAATATCTTCAGAAACTAATTTAGTTGTTATAAGATTTTCCTATGGAGTAAATTAGAGTTAGTTTTCAGTAAAACACTTTAAACATCACGCTATTTTTGAGAAAATTCAATCAATGCTGCACTTGTAATTGATTTTACTTCTACAGATTCCTTGAACTCGAGAAATACTGGCACAAAGCAAGTGGTACTCGCCTTTCCAGTGTTCCGTACCAGAATATCTATATATATAAAAGAGAAGGTATATATGTTTATATGATCCTTAAAGACTCCGAAACGGCTGGACCGATTTTAATGAAATTTTCAGACAATCTTTAGATTGAGCGGTTAATCCTGTAAAGTTTGGAGGCGATCGGATCATTTTTTTTTACTTCGAACTCGGGTGAAGCCGCGGGCAGCAGCTAGTTGTTTATAAACTTTTAAAGATTTTATTTTTCAACAACAAAATAATAAAGTTCGTTTGTTGATAACTAATAAACTATGCTGTATAAGACTTCGTATAATTTTTTTACCCTTGATACTTACAAAAAGCTTGTATTAATTGAATTATTTCTCACATTGCTTCGAAAACTTCGTGGGTCATACGAGATGAATGGTATTTAACTACATATTTTAGCGTAAGGAAAATGCTATGCAATATAACAAACTTGGAATTGAAACCCTTTTATTATGATACAACTACAGTTGACCTAGTTACTCCAGTTTTAAATATCAACTTCCTATAACGGGTCGTATTCAAAACATCAATTCATTTTCAATTTTATTTAGTGCTAGACAAATTAATAAACATTCTTATAAAAATTCTAATTTGAAATCTATAGCATTAAGGCGGTAGGGGAAAAAGGGGCAATGGGAGTCAGCAGGTAATGGTGGTCAGTGTAACCACACCCAAACGCAAGAAATTAAACAAGCGAATGTCGACTTAAACGACGCGTCACGTGACACCTAGCGGCCGCCCGATCGCCTGTTCAGTGCGCATCGGTCGTTTGCGGAGGCAGGCTGTTACACGTTTTGGCGCGCTTTCGATGTAATTTTACGAGTGCACAAAATAACCGGTGAGTACATTATTACGACAAATCTGACTATTTAATGTAGCATATTGAGTAACTGTAATCTTAAATTATATATTTTGAAATCGTTGAAGGTGTTCTAACGTCAGGTTATTTTTTTACGATTCGTTTTTTCGCAGTAGGTAAAATCGGGCAATGAGAGTCACTGCGATTCGGGTAATGAGAGTTGAAGGTAAAGGAAGAAAGAAAGGAAAGCTAAAGGAAAACAGAAAAAACAAGTGGCAAATAAGGCCAAAAGGCGCGTGCTGCAGGAGTCAAACAGCTCTTCGGAATCAGACATCAGTCTTAACAAGATTTGCGATGACGACGAAGACGATGATTTAAATAAATGCCTCGTATGCGATGAATTTGGTCGCAATAACGAACTATGGTACAGGTGCACCTCTTGCGGATTGTGGGCACACCAAGACTGCACTGGGTGGGAATAACCACGTGGATATGTATGTGATAATTGTTAGGGGGTGGTCTGACTACCATTGTCCGCATAGTGACTATAATTACCCTCATATGCGGACAATTGTGGTCAAAGCTGTTTTTTTTTTAAAGTTTGATTGCTAGTAATTTATCATTCCAAAGGTAATGAAACTAATTGAGACTTTTTTAATAATAATGCTATCTTAAGTGTTGATTTTCATAAAGTTTATACAAAAATTTTGTGTTTTATTTAATTTCTTGCTTAAGTGACTCCCATTACCCCTTTTTCCCCTACCCTGACCAAAAAATCGCCGTGAGATATGAGCATTGCTATTGGCCTAGCGGCACTGGTGGTGCATGAATTACAGTAGTGAATACGCCCAGATTTTAGAATAAAATCTTTATAAAATCAAATTCTGGTCATTAGAAAAAAAAAAAATACTACAAAAATGTTCGTTATTAAATTGTCTATCCATGAGTGTTAGTACAAAATATTATTAATGAACACTTTACGAGGAGATGCATGCTATCAATAATTATTTCTCATTTTGATGTTTTTTTTTGCAAGGAGTTTAGTGAAATATATACAACATTAAAAAAACACGAAATCTACCATTTTAGAAACAATATTATGTAGAAATATTATGTATTTTTCTGAATTGATATTTCTTTTTAAATACAGAGTTTATAGCTCCTAAAAACAGCACGAAAAACGGCTTGCGCGGCGTTTTGCTCGGGGTACCGCCTTAATAAGTTCCTGAAATGTCCAGAAGTGACGTCCAGCAGAGACAGATAGACAAAGTCACTCCATAATGTCCTTTTAGCACAGAATCCTAAAAACTAAATTATATCAACATCGAGAATAATCTTGAATAATTTAAAATTCCAAGCTCTGATTAAAGAGAAGTTTTTCATGAGATTCGTATCTGGCAAGTTTTAAATTGCCAGTTATCTCATTTGCAAATATTTCTTGAGATGAGTATGACTTAAAGACAGCTTAATGTTGATTGAAATAAAGTTGTGATGGAGCTAAAGATTACGTGGAAAGAATGGCAGCTAATCTCACTTGATTCTCTTTTGTTTAAAATAAAGTTAGAATGTAATGTCTTACTTATGTGTACTTATTAAAGTTACTTTGTTTATCATTGGGTGTCAGAGGAGCTCGTGGCAAAATAATAACAGCCGCACTGGTCGATCATCAAGGTTAAGCAACGTTTGACGAGGTCGGTCCGTGGATGGTTGACCATTTCAACATACCGAGTTTCGTCCGTGCCTCGGAAAGCACGTTAAGCTGTTGGTCCCGGCTGTCATTTGAAGATCTTTGACAGCTGTTACGGGTAGTCAGAAGTTTGAGATCTGACACTAGTCTTGCCATTTTATTATATAAGTCCTGTTTCCGTAAGTGTGTCCGTGGCATCAACAGTAGGCCCTATCAGAATATCAGCGCAGCGTTATTACCTTTTTTGGATATCACTGCACATGCTGAGATAGGAGCCTTTTTGGTCTCGCACAGGGTTTTTTATTTTATTATTGTTTAAGTGTATGCTTATTTTCTCGTGTCTCCTGTGCGGGTCACAAATAAATATTTTTCTTTCTTTCTTTCTTTCTTTCCAAGGGGTAACGTGTTACCCAGTTGATGGGTTGTGGAGGTAAGATAAGCAGTCGCTCCGTGTAAAACACTGGTACTCAGCTAAATCCGGTAAGACTGAAAGCCGACCCTAATATATTTGGGAAAAGGTTAGACACATTGATTTTTTGGGTGTCAGATTTTACCAAGAATATACCTCTGTCATATATTTTACTTAACTTACGGTTATTTTTCTTTTTTTGTTGATACATCTCTTGACCTTGATTTTGCCTGAAGGAAAACGGTAGTTGAACTCTAAAATGGAACTAGCAAGCGCAGAAGATGCCTTTTTGATGGAAAGGAACAGACGCTGACAGAAAATGCCACGCAATAACTTTTTTAATTGTTTTTGAAATTCGAAACTCTAGGGTCTTATGACTTAAAAGACTAAGACCTAAATAAACTAACTACGAGGAGGAAGTATGTAATTTTATCCACTTTTGGCTACTACAACAGCAATTTTATTTATTTATTTAACAAACTTCATTAACGAATATCAGTGCAGCCCTGGCTATTGTACTAGGCAATCATGTGTCACAAGAGCCAAAAACAATACCAATGCAGTAATTTTGAAGTTACACTGAATTACTTCAGTATAATATAGCATTTTAAAAAGATCATCATGTTCTAAGTTTTCTCATTCTGCGAAAAGAAATGAAAAAAAAGGGGACGAAAATTGAGGATACGAATGAAACCAAATCAGGCAATAAAAATGGACGCATCCTCTTCACCATTGATGAAAACCAAAATCTTATAAAAAACACGTTACTTTGAATAAATTTCCTGCTTCAGTTCATTGGAGGATTTTATTCTTAGTGACTGAAAACCGAAGAGTTTTTGTTTGCCATTGATTGGTTTGATAGTATTAGAATACCCACTATTAAACCCCTAGAAGTCAAAGCTATATAGCCTTCGTATTTTTATTTAACACAAAACATAACATGTTATGCAGTTAGTTGATTTGTTAGTTCAATGAACAAAGGCCAGCTTAACTCAAGGTTAAGTTATCTGCCAGCATACCTTTGAGAAACAGACAAAGACAAATAAAATCCTATTAACAATTTACGTCCTTTTCTGGAAACCTTACAGCATCTTCTTAAGCATTTGAGCAATAAAAGCAAAACAACACGGACGCAGCTCAAATATCCACAAAATAAAATTAAAAGTAAACAATATTTTCACAAAATTTAAAAGATGAATTATCAATTTACAAAATTCAATAACCATCGAAGGGTGAAACGATCTCCCCTTAAATTTAAAGTTTTTACACGAAACCCTGAAAATTATATTTACGAAACAATCATTTTCGAAAATGTTATCCGGGCTATGTAGTCCCTCCGTCAGCTTTGTTTTGAGAAAACAAGGGCCTTGGCAATGTCAACCATAAGTCTGGAAGAGGAAGATATAAGGTCAACCACTGAGATGTGTGGTGACAATACATTTTTGTCAAATATGGGATAAAAGTAAGCATATTTTTGCAATATTGTAACGAGTAGCCATTTGGGCTAGCGTTTTCCGAGCACGAAACCTTCGAAATTGTTCGCATTTTGAAGAATTTGCAGTTTATGAACTAAAAAAAATGTGAATGTTTAATTTGATGTATTTTTTTCGACATAGTGACATTCTAACAATAATAACAACTATCAAATAGTCTAAATTAAATGAACTGGCAAGCGCCAGCAAAATTTTACATTTTGACTTTTCGACAGTCGTTATCGCTGAGATAATATGTCACATGGTGTCAAACTCTCATGTTTGAGATTCAAAGCCACTTTTCAAGAATAGCAGTGCTGTTGTCTCTAGTTATAATTTTAAGCCTTAAAACTCAGTACTCATGTGGTAGTAACGGGATTAAAGAACATATACTACACAATAATATAAATGTGTAGTTTTAAGACTAGGCCTAAACCACAAAATAGAAAGTATACAGAAGGACCACTCCCGTCATCCTCGAAAATTGTTCCCTAAACTTGACAGATTCACTAGGGTTGCTACTACGAGTATATTGATAATGAATTTCTAAGAGGCGTAGGTAATATAATTTTAGAAACACAAATACATCGATTCGTTTAAACATACATCATAATTATCATGCTTACATGCCTTAGAGATTTATTATTTAAATAATTAATGGGGAAAAATGAGCAAAGCCTTGAAAAATATGTTTTGAACTTCTTCCAAAATACTGATAGACTTGACAATGCACGCGCTAGCACTCGTGACAGCCGTGTGCTTGCAAAATGGCGCTTTGTTCGTAGTGGACTCTCTATATCTGCGGTGCGCCGCTGCTTACCTACTTTGGGCCTAAACGTTATCTTGATCCCCTGACCCAAATGTAGATTTGATTTATGTTCGTACTTAAATCGTTCTGAGAGGTAACAGCCCCCAATATTCATGTTCCACCGCAACGAGTTACTCAATTTTAATATGGTTGAATTTTATAATAGTGATTGAGAGTGGTATCGCCAGATTTAATAGTTCTCACAAGAGAAATAGTCAAGATACGAGTATTGGGGGATTTATGTCCATGTTTGTACGGAGATATACCCATAAATCGCGTTTATGATTATGGTAGTGATTTTATGGATATCTACACTTCTAAAGCATGACGACTACGTCCACACTAGCTTTCTACCCGTAGCTTTGCTCCCGTAGTCGATCCCACTGGAAATGTGATCGTGCTTTTTGAAACTCGGCAGAATCTCTGTATATAATGGATGGTCTCAAATCCATGGCTGACTTCAGCAAGCGTTGCTTAAGAGCAGCCTAGCCGGGCCGTCTATTGCCAACGCGAGCACCGTCCAAAAGCTTGTTGTTTCATCCAGCGCAATGCTTGAAAAAGAGGCAAAGCGATTGATGATGATCGACCCTGTTGATACTTAGCAATGTGTTACTAAATATATATTCAGTTTTATTATGGTATCAATTACCATAAAAAACCGAATATACATTTAGTAGAGTGGTAACGGCAGGTGCTAAAGTTCTCACAAAAGGCATAATAAGATATTGGAGGATTTATACGCATGTAGGTATACCCAATCGCGTTTACGATTATGATAGTGATTTTATAGATATCTGCACTGTGCTAAAGCATGATGACCATGATTTTAATACCTTTATTGTGAGCCAGACTGGTGAATTCTGTCGGCCCCGACTTACGTGTCGTAAATCGTAGGTTAGGAACCAGGGATGCGCTTTACTTTGTGTAAATTATTTCATAACCACTACTCTAAAAACGGTGAAGGAAAGCATCGTGAGGAAACCGGCATGTCCAAGAACCAAAAATTCTGAGACATGTGACATCCACCAACACGCACTGGGCCCGCGAAGTGGTTAAAGCCCATTCCCTGTGTCTGTGTGACTGTGTCCCAGCAGTGGGAACATTAATAGGCTGATGATGATGATGAATAGTTTCGATTTCAACTTTTTCTTTATTTACCAATAAACAAGAAAATGTGACTAAAGCCATAAATACAGACACACAGCCTTATTTCAGGTAATTTCAACCACTCGACCCATTTTCAACTCAGTCTCTGTCAATCAAATAAACAGGTATAGATCTTCATTTATTGACATTTCCGACTTCGACTCGAGAGTTTTTTTTTCGTATTGACAACAACTAGACGAGTGGAGTGGAGGAAATTTACTTAAATAATACTTAGATTATGGATGCTTTAAAAAAATACAAAATGTTAAGGATCTTTAACCTCCTCAGGTTTATGACCTCCCGAAGCAATAAATTTCACAAAAAACCAAAATTCTGAGAGCTCTCGAATCGAATTATTGCTACTTGAAAAAATATTTAATATCTCCTCCACACGTAATGGATTCCACCTGGGAGTTATATATTAGCGGAGACCCTTCGGTTGAAGAATTACTGACAACTATAAACTATCTGAGCCTCTAATACGTGACGAGAAAGCGTTATGGTTGACATTTTATAATGTTGATTAATAAATTATGCAGATACGTCACTGTTTTCTAATCCACCAGTATTCCTAGTAGCCACCCAAAGCGCCACCCTTTTGTTGTTAGTACTTCTTCCAAAATCTTTTTTAGTTACTGTAAAGTTTGCCCAAAATTTGTTCAGTAGTTTTTGCCAGATAGATTAACAAACGTCCATACTCACAAATTTTCATATTTATAACATTAGTAGGAAGAACACAACAGACATAGACAACTTTACACAGAGAATTATCTTGGAATAACACACTTCTTTTAACGCTAGCTGTGGCAAGTATTTAAACAATCAGTATGTAAATATTACATTATTACAACTAGCTAACCTGAGGGTTACGACTAAGTTACATTTTATAAGCGAAAGCGATAGTCAAAAGTCAAAATTATATTTAGCATTGACCATGACCATGTGTTGTTTTGGTAGTGCATGTTAATCCCATACACTTACACCTTTGCCCTACCTTTATTTTCTTATTTTTACACAAAACATGTTTAACATAAAAACAAATGTCAAATTGAGAACCTACCTATTTTTTTTTTCGTCGGATAAAAACATTGTCCTATCTAGCTATCATTGATCACACTAATTCATTGCCCCTCTCGTCTCGTAAACCATAGAAAATGAGGCAGGACTGCCAACATTCTAACACGAATTAAATAGTTTTATCTTGGAGTATTGTCTCGACGGGTACAGCCAGTAGCATAAATAAGAGTTTATGAATAAAGTAGAAAATAAAAAATAAAATATAAGTTACATACAATATTACACGGCTGGACCGATGACCTGGTGAAGGTTGCGGGAATACGCTGGTTACGAGATGCACGGGACCGGTCAATGTGGCGACGCTTGGGGGAGGCCTATGTCCAGCAGTGGACGTCTTTCGGCTGATATGATGATGATGATGATGACAATATTACAGCTATAAAAACTTCAGGAGGTGCTTTAAATTAACATAAACACACTTATTGCTCATTTATTCTGCAATGTCAATGCCAATTATTTGAATTTTCATAATGTTCCCAATTATATCAAAATTTGTCAGCTAAGTAGCCTTTAACAGCTTATTGATCGGTTTTTATTCATCAATCAATATCATGTATTTAAACCAAACTTTAAAACATAAATATATCTCGATGTAGATACAGAGAATTTGCAAAGAAATGAGAAGGTTTCGAAAAAGATTTAAGTATGTATTTATTATAAAAGTAGGGCAGATCAAAGAAAATATGGGTGGACTGTAAAAGATGAAATAGCTAGAAAATGAGTGACTTCAAAGATGACGACTGAGAGGCATTGAAGAAGAAGACAAGAGAGATGATATATAGCCACTACAAAGAAAATAAATCATAAGAACACTACGTTACTGACCGTATTTACGTCAAAACGCTCTGACGAATTGATATAAAATGACACCCCGTCTGGAAATAAAAACGGACAATTATTTCAAAGAAACGAGTACTTACACTTGGGAATTGTGATATTGTACAAATTACTTTTTAAAACTTTCATCAGCCTAGGCAAAGCTGACTACTTTAGAACTTTAATCAAAATATACCAGCCAGTATTTAAAAAAAAAACATACACAATCATAGACATTGGTCCATAGCCTCCTTTGGGTCTATACTAAACTTCTCAGAAATGTTCGAAATTCAAGCTTAACAAGTAACTCGTGCGTTACGAAACCAAAATATAGTGGTCAAAGTTGGTCCTTGGAGCATCGTTGGAACTAAATCTACAGTTAATACAGTCTACCATTTACAGGAAGTAAGTATTAAAGACTTGTCATTTCTAACAATAACAAGAGAGAATACAAACTTTATCTTTTCTTCGATTTTATAAATTAATTAAAATCATTACACTAGCCGAAAACCATCGATTAGTCGAAAAAAAATAAGTAATAGTTTAGAGCGGTATTTGTTAAAGATAATCTATGAAAGTTTTATCACTTCGATGTCTAAAATCCTTTCTTTGTAAGAAAGTTAAAATACTCATGATTGTAAGGGGGTATTTATGGCAAATAAATCCCGTCAATGCACGGTTCCTGCTAGACCCAAAAGAAAGACAAACCGTGGAAAAAGGGAATACAAATTAATAGAAGCAGTAAAATAGATCCCTATTGATTCTAGACTGCTTAGATTGTTTCTGATCTGGATATTTGTAATCTACCGTTTTAATTTATCACGTAGCACGTCTAAAGGTGATAATCTTGAGAACATTAACTACTAATTAAATTAAAACTACTTAGCTCATGCTTTTAGTAACATCACTCAAGACATAGATATGTAACATTTTGCCACACGCCTATTACTCGCCTATTCATTACTCTTTCTCATCTTCAGAAATAATATCTTAAAAAATATATATCATCTACTCAGACTTTTAGGTTTACATACCACAATAATAAGATGGCGTTAAGGAACAACGATTAAGCGAAAAATATTTAATTTTTGATGTTGGTTAATTTTAAGTTATGCAATTTACGTTCTTATGTGTGATAATTAAAAAAAACTTGCTCGTAAATCTGTCTCAATGCCTTTAAAATAAGAAAGTGACTCTTGCAGTTTCTCACAGAATCGTTGTTCCATGATGCTATCCAATTTGTCTTCTCGTCTTAATCTTATTGATTCAAGAAGCTCACGTTATTACAGAAGTAAATTGGATTTATTAATTCAGAAGGTAGCACGCTTTGAGGTTTGGTTACGTGGCCTTAATTACCACTTAGCTATATCGCTCTTGGCAGTCTTATGGGATGGAAGCACCCTGCCTGACTTGATAGCCTCGGGCTTTGCGTGGGCTCTGGGTCTGACTGCCGTGTTCAGTCCGATTTCACAAAGATTTTCAAAGAATAAAAATCTGTGTTGGGGATGGATGTGGTGAATAACATTCTGCCGCTTTTGGACATCGGTAATAGAATTGGCAAGGTAGATGACATTTCGGTGACAAAATTAAAATGACAACTAATCGAGTCATTTGTAATTACGGCAGCAACTTTCAAATCAGGTCTTAATACTATTTCAAGGCAAAATGACTACCTATATTATGGTGGTTGTATTTCTCCCTTGATATTGAGGAAACTTCGAATTTATTGCCGTGATCTTTTGCGAAACTCTAATTCTTGAGAAGTCTGTCTTATTATGAAAAGTTTGATTGTGAAATCCACACAACTAACATCTGCAACAAAACTTTAATATGAAAACCGAGTTTCTTCTAAGGTTAATTCAACAAATATGCAAAGACTTATAAAAATTTCAACGTTTGACTTGAAAGGGTTGAATTCAGTGTCATTAATGCGAACGTGCACTCACCATTAACCATGCTAATATAAATGGCCATTTTAATTGCCATCGTCTTGTTTAATTACCAGGTTATGTCTCCACTTATCATTTATTTAAAATTATGGGCTACTTCTATTTTCTTTTTAATAAGTCATCATCAACATGATAGCTATTGATTTGCATAATAGTATAATAGTTAACCATAATTATATGGTACATGCCCTGTGGCATACCGTGTAATTACGGTTAACTATTCCAAAAATATTTTTCTTGAACTGACGGAGATTAAGAATTTGCTATGATTGAATGATTTCAATCATAGCAAATTCTTAATCTGCGTAATGGAAAATCAAAGCCTACCTTGTCAAAACCAGTTTCAGATCCCAAAAGTCTTTATTGAAACAAGTACGGAAACCTAAAAACGTAGTTACAGTGCGGACTATTATCGTTTTTAGGGTTCCGTACCTGTAGGGTGCAAACGGAGCCCTATTGTTGTCGCCTCACGTGTCCGTCTGTCCGTCGTCTGCCACACAGATCACAAACAGCCAAACGGTTAAACCAAAACCATATAAATGGTCATATTTTTTTTTAATACTTATAAGCGGATATATAAAGAACGGGATGGGCCCGCGTGGTGGATTACGGCCCAATACCTCTCACAGAGAGTAGGCCTGGTGCCCAGCAGTGGGAATATTAATAGGCTGATGATCAGAGATGTACAAAATGGTTTTAAAAAAGCATTTAAATACAAAATGCAAAATACTTTTAAGATTTACTATTTCAAATGCAAAATACCAAATAGTTTTGCGTTTTGTATTTCAAATGCTAAATGCAAAATAGGTATTTTCAAAATACTTTTTCAAAATAAAATACCTTTTGACCAAATCTCAGATTTTTTTATTATTTTAGGTATTTATCATGAGAAATAGAGACACAATGCCAAGCCGAACAAAAACGTCTAATAACATGGCACATTATGCATGACATTTCGGTCATATTTATCAGTACGCGTATCAATAAATTCTGTTATGTTATTAATAATAATAATACTCACTTAAAATAATGTAAAAAACTAGACTAACGAAATGAGAGCCATGGCTCCATTTTATGAGTTGTGTGGTCATTTATTTCGGTTGATTGTGCATCTAGTTCTTATTTTATCATTATAACACTTTTCTTTTATTAGTAACTGGACTGGTATTGTTAAAAAGTGAAAAAAAATTACATAAATTTTTATTTATTACGCTTTTTAACAATACCATTTGTTAAAAAACATCATCACTCATTTTTCTTCTGTGAAGTCTCATAATCATCCCACCGTACGAATCAGTACAGTAACCACTTCACCAGCACCAGCAAAAAATAAATCCGTGAAATCGAATCGTCAGCGTCAGCGGCGTTGCGTTTCATAGCCATAGATAATGTTAGACACTAGTCAGACATAAGGCGCGAATTCTGACAAAAGAAGAAATAAAAAAAATTAAAATTAAAAAACCCGACTGCTTAAAAAGCGAACTAAAAAGACGTAAATAAGAAAAAAATCATGATGTGCAGTCGAAGGATACATCTGGTTTTGGTCAGCCAGCTCGCGAATATGTATCCTTCGACTGCACATCATGATTTTTTTCTTATTTACGTCTTTTTAGTTCGCTTTTTAAGCAGTCGGGTTTTTGATTTTTTATTTAACACTTTTTAGTTAACATTTTTTCGAATCGCCTCTTAAAACCCTTTATTTTGATATCCCACACGACGGGATAGGAAGAAAAAAATATTGGGCCCCCACAATATGGCGCCCAAAAGCCGCCATTTTTCTATTTTTCAATTTTAATGTAGCCATTGACACTCGCAGGGTTAAGTCGAATCGATTAACGTACGAATCATCAAAATCGGCAAACGCATTTGGTCTCTAGAACGCCACATAGGAACAAACATATATACATAAATAGACTGATAAAAACATTACCCTCCTTCGGCAGTCGGGTAAAAAAGAGCGCGCATGGCTAGCAGGCACACCTCTATCGGTCAAATTCGGCAATACGAGCGTCAATCGTTCATTTCATTTTGTTTGACTGGTAATGTTAGCTAAACTTAATCACAAAGTATTTTGCATTTTGAAATGAATATTAAAATGCAAAATACATCTCGAAAGTTATTTCAAATAAAATACAAAATGGTTTTTACTAAAAGGCATTTAAATGCAAAATACAAAATAGGTATTTTTCATTTTGTATTTGCATTTTAAATAGAAGTATTTCAAATAAATCGCATCTCTGCTGATGATGATGATGATGAAGCGGACATATAAGGGGAAAATAAAATGTGCGCGAAATTAAAATGTTGACCTACCTCATAGAGGGGTATTGTTGTTTAAATCTCGTTGAGCAGATAAATACTGTATCTTTTATTTTAAAAAATAATGGAAAAAGCCCCCAAAGTCAGTTTTTTTACAAAATTTTATCTGAAGAATTTTTTAACTTTCTTTTGAATTGTGAACGTATTATTATTACGTATATTTTATTAAAAAATACGAATAAATTCATGAATCTGATTTTTCTTTGAAATTCCTTTGTTTTCCTATTACAAACATCTTGATTTTGCGGTCAAATGCGTAGCAGGTCACTCATAATATGCGAATATGCGAATTCCGACGCGCACTCGGTCGCTTTTTTAACAAAGAAACTATCTGCCTGTAGATATTTTATATTAGGGAAATTTTTGTTTTTCTAAAAGTAGACCCAAAAACATACAATTAACTTGTATCAAACTTTTTAGAAACAAAATAAGTCAGTCTGTGTTGATCAGGTAAAGGTAAAATAAACTTCAAAACAGTCTAGACATTGTATAAAAAGTTCCAATTGGACCCAGAGTCGACTATATTGACCTAATACTGCCTTGTGCAAAGAATTACTTGTTTACAACAACAAAAGAAATAAACAGCTTTTCTTACAAAAAATCTTTCAGTATTCGGATAGTAAAAGAAACAGTTGAAAGGAAAAAAACCAAGATTGGCTGTATTATCTTATGCTACAGCCTATAGTATTCTGGATGAAATCTCACGGTCTGCACAATATTTTATATTTTACACACAAATTCGTGCTTTCTCTGTATGAGAAGAGGCCTTTGCAGTGGGACAGTTACAGGCTGGTATTTTTTTTTACATAAAATTGTGCCGTAAGGTTAGGCAGGGGTGCACCTATAGTGATTTTTTCTTGCCTTTTTGTTAATGAAATTAACTCGCACACTCTTTCGTTGTTGTTGAATTAGGTGAACAATGGTCGCAACAACGTAAGTCGCAATGGTAAACTTCCGCAGTAATTTACATCGCAGTAAAGAAATTTGGCAACAACGAACGTCGCGATAGTAAACTTTCAAAGGAACGCACATCGCGCTAATGAACTTCGCAACAATGGCGTACACTCATTACCTATGTTTGTAATATTTGTAAGTATGTAAGAACCATGTTCCTATTTTTAAATGAATGAATTAACCTGTTAGTGCCTGTAATACTTTACACCAATACGTACATATCCACACGTATATGAATTAATGTATGTATGTAAATATTTTAAAACACTTTTTTAGGTTTCCGTACCCCACACACACACACACAGCAATTGGGCTCCGTTTGGATCCCAAACGGAGCCCAATTGCTATCACTCATGTGTCCGTCTGTCCGTCGTCTGTCACACGGGTTTTACAGCCAAACGGTTGAAGCATGTTGCCCCAGAGACATACAAATAGACAATTTTTTTAAATGTTTTTAGGGTGGGTTCCCATACAGCTAGGGGGGGAACGTGAAAAATCTTTTTTTAACTACCCCGTTGAGTGGGATATCGTTTTTGAAAGCTCGTTGAGTAGATACATTATTTTCTATGATTCGGAGCGCATCCATATCCTCACGATGTTTTCGGCAGCCTAATTGTGTAAGTAAATTCGGCAAAGGAAACAATCTGTTTATTTCCCAAAAACACACACATACACAAAGAAGTTGAATCTTTATTCAACTTCTTTCGTTTTCAGAGTGTATATGTGTGTTTTTGGGAAAGAAACAGATTGTTTACTTTGCCGAATTAACTTACACAAGTAGCCTGCCGTTTTGAGAGCAGTGGTGATGAATTAATTTACACTAAGTAAAGTGCCTGCATAGGTTCGAAGCTACGATCTACAACTTTTAAGTCGCGGCCGTTACCACTGTGACACCACTGTTTTCTGGAAACTTACATCATCATCATATCAGCCGAAAGACGTCCACTGCTGGACATCGCCCTCCACCAGGTCATCAGTCCTCCTGATGGCAGGCCTTCCGACGCAACGTCTTCCAGTTCGCGGTCGCCATTCCAGAACATTTCTGCCCCATCGGCCATCCGTTCTGCGAGCAATGTGCCCTGACCACTGCCACTAAAGTTTGACAATTCTTCGGGGTATGTCGGTAACCCTGGTTATCTTGCGGTTCTCTACATTTCTAATTCGATTACGCAAGGAAACTCCGAGCATAGCCCTCTCCATTGCCCTTTGAGTGACTAAGTTTTCTGATAAGGCCCATTGTAAGCAACCACGTCTCAGAGCCATATGTCATCACTGGCAACACACACTGGTCAAAGACTTTCGTCTTTAGGTACTGTGGTAAGTTGAACGAGAAGATACCGCGCAAGTTCCCGAACACTGCCCAGCCGAGTCGGATTCGACGGTTGACCTCTTTCTTGAAGTTGGCCCTACCCAATTGGATTGTTTGTCCCAGGTAGACATAGTCGCCCACAACTTCGAGTGTAGAGTCTCCAACCCCTTTTTTTTTTTTTTTGTATATATTATAGGCTCGCGCTTGACCACTATCTCACCTGATGGTAAGCGATGATGTGGTCGACGGTGAAGCACGCTTGCCTAGAAGTAACCTATTCACTCTTGACTTAAAGACTCCTAGATTGTAGCTATCGGGAAACACAGACTCCGGCAGGGAATTCCACTCCTTAGCTGTACGCATAATGAAAGTATTTCCAAAACGTTTAGTGCGTATGGGTGGTGTGTCTACCATGTAGCGATGGCGCATCGCCGTACGTCTTGTAGTCCGATGATGAAACGGGCTTGCTGGAATTAGATCATGCAATTCCATCGCACACTCCCCGAAATGCAACCGATAAAAGACCGACAAGCTGGCAACTCGGCGAAGATGTTCAAGGCTCTGGAGCTTAGACTTAACCAGTGCCTCATCGCCGATGAGCCTTTTGGCCCGCTTTTCGATCGACTCTAGTGCATCAAGCTGGTATTTGGCGGATCCGTCCCAGAGATGAGAACAGTACTCCATGCATGATCGAACTTGCGCTTGATACAAGCTGAGCAGCTGTTCTGGCGTGAAGTACCTTCTAACCTTTGCAAGGATCCCCAGCTTTTTGGCAGCCAGCTGAGCCTTTGCCTCAATGTATGGGCCAAAATTGAGATTCGATGTCAACGTAACGCCAAGAAGCTCAAGATGGTCAGTTATTGGCACGGTCACATCTCGGAAAGTTGGAGCCGGTTGAAATTGGCTATTTTTAGCGGAAAAAAGACACGCCTGGGTTTTAGCAGCATTAAACCTGACCAGATTGGCATCGCCCCATTCGGAGACTGCCTGCAAGGACAGGTTCAAGCGCTCCACCATGGCCTCCCGCAGAGACTGGATCTGAGGTCCGGTAGCACGAGCGTTGGACATGTATCTCTCAGCAACAGTGCTGTCGTCTGCATACCCAAAGGTGCCGGGTTTTAGCAGATCGTTAATATGCAGCAAGAATAAAGTTGCTGAGAGTACCGACCCCTGAGGGACCCCGGCATTGATATCCAATTGGTCCGACGAGCAGCCATCGATAACCACCCGAATGGACCGATCTCTCAGGAAGTCTGCAATCCAATCACACAGACCACCGGGCAAACCGAATGAAGGAAGCTTACCAATAAGGCTTTCGTGCCAGACCCTATCAAAAGCCTTCGAGATGTCGAGGGAGACGGCAAGCGCTTCCCCGTGCTTCTCGATGGCCTCACTCCAGAACCTTGATAGGAGTGGGTGTAACATGGGCATTCAACATCAACTTGGTTTTGTCAATGTGCACCCTAAGACCCACTCATTCGGAAGCTCTACTGAGATCATCGAGCATTGTACTGAGGTCCTCCATGGTCTCAGCCATAACCACTATATCGTCGGCTAACCGAAGGTGAGTGATATACTTGCCATTGACGTTGATGCCTAGCCCTCTCCAGTCCAGAACCTTGAAGGCAACTTACATACGCTACATAATTTCGATGTGTACATATATTTTAAAACTTTCCACTTCAAGTTTATTGATACTGCATAAAAATATATGCAGTTTATACATTGCTTATGTAAATTAGTTCCATTAGTCCCAACATACCTGCTCGTTTTTGAAGTTTGTTACAATTTATTCCATAAGTTTTCAGTCTTGAGCAAGACTTATTTGCTTTACATGAGTGAATAACTTTTTCCTTGGACTTTACTTCCGTGCCTTCAATTTTTATATGTTTCTGAGCGATTTCGTAATAGGATCAGTACTTTCAGATAATATCTTTTAAAAACAATAAACTTTTTCACAAAAAAATAAACTGATTTTCTAAAGCAAAACACAAAAAAGTGCATAAAATAACTTTCGTTTCGGAAGTCGGTGTCTTTGGCATCTCTTGTTTTTAAGTTATTTTTGCACTTTTTTGTGTTTTCTTTAGAAATTGGTTTATTTTTTGTGAAAAAGCTTTTTATTTCTCTTTTATAGTTTTAGTAAAAGTGAGCAAGTTCTATAATAAGGTACCTTATCGATTTATAAAATACCCATAAAACTCAATTTACACCTACGCGCTGTTTGTTGCTAAGGAGTGCGATTGCATGTTTCATATCTTGATGATGATGAAACTTGTACTGTTCCCTAAGTTTAGAGATACCTAATCTATTACTAAATATTCACAAGTGGTAATCAATTAAACTCTCTGATCTTACAATTTAAAACAAAGCACTAAAGACATTATGCTTTACTCACCTAAAACACAAAGTATGTAGGCGGCGGCGCATTCTGTTTTGTGCCTTAAAGCAGCAAATCTACATTTCTTTTGCGGAACTTTCTGTTCAATTTCAAGCGCTGTGTTTGAAAAATAATTTATTCCTTTCACGAACACAGCTGCTGCACGCAACACTTGCTCAAAAGCTATTTGTTATTAAATCAAGTGCAACTGCACATAAAACACCGGAAGAAAAATGCTTGTAGAATTACTAATTTTTAAGATTTGGGAAGGATGTTATCAAGAATAGTTTTTTCCATGCTTTCTTTAATATAAGTTACTAGCATATTCCTACTATTAAAGTCGATTAAAATTAGACTATGACACTTGGTGATAGTAGTAGCTTTCTGTCAGATAAAGAATTATAGGCAATCAGATCAGCAGTTCTGAAGTTTATCTTTTACAAACATACACAAAAAAAGTTTAACCTCTTCATAATATGAGTTGAAATGGCAAAGAGGCTTTGGGGCTTTTGCAGACTTGTGGTCTATTTTCTTTTTTTTTTTATAATACTAATCCCCTCAAACGAAGTTGGCACCTATTTCAAACTCATTTATACTATTTCTCGTACTTTTATTCTTCATACTAATTGTTCTTCTTGATTACATCTTCTTGCATACAGTAGGTGGGAATCCCTCTTTATTTAATTTATTATTCGAGAAATCAGTACAAAGCTCGTCGACTCTTCACGTGACCAGAGGGCTGACCTTTTCTTCGGCCAGAGAATCAGCATTGCCATCCAACGTGGCAATGCTGCCAGCGTTCTGGGCACGTTTCCCATTGACATCGATGTGGACGAATTTTTTGATGCACAATGAGGTCTTTTACATCTCCCTTTTGTATTGGTATATAGGTTTTTGTTTTTAGAATTTTCAATTGTAATTGTAGAAGGTACAGAAATGCTGTTTATCACAAGAAAATCAAACAATTTAAATGATGCCTGACGATTAAGGATGAGAAACACAACAGTGCTTTTCACCACACAGACAATCTGTTTTTCTTAGGTTTGTGCGTTGTTATTGTTGATTGCAGTTTTGTGCGTGCTATTTCTATGCTTCTTACAAAATATTATCATACTACTGGTGAAGCATAGAGCCGTTTCAGCTTCGGTTTCATGCAATGACTGTGGATGCCACGTTTACACAGTACACTAGGACCTTTTCTCTGCGTTGTCTCTGCTCCTTCGTCTGTCTCCTGTCCAGCTCACATTCGAGTTAGTAGCGTTCCCTGATAAATTACAGGCAATCTAAAAGTTTGTGCTGGACGCCACGCCTGGATCGCAGACGCACGATGGGCTCTCCTTACACTTGACGCGATTCAAGTATTCAGAGAACCCGCCGTGCCCCGTCAAAACCTCCGTGAGAACGCCTGTAGCGGCCTACAGGACACCTGTTTTATAATACGGAAAGCCGCTATGGCATCCGGAAGAAACATTTTCGTCATAGAGGCTGTCTCGCCCGACACATATCTTTGGTTCCATTCATCAAGCGATTCCAAACGGATCTGTCGCTTGATAAATGAAACCGAATCCTGGTCGTAGTCCAGCTTCCTCCGTAACGACAATGCTGCTTCCTTTGTCAACTCAGCCGCTCGCTCATTTCCCGGCAGGCCCGCGTGGATCTTGATCCAGAACAAAGACACAGCTTTGCTCTCAGTCGTCATCTCAGTCTCGTCCATCAAAATCAAAATCAAAATCAATAATTTTTATTTCACATAGGCCTACATGGGCACTTATAAAACGTCGACAATGTGCACGGTTCGGGTTGGTCGATTCCTATGGAGAAGAACCGGCAAGAACCTCCATGGTTACTCTTTTAAAAAATTGTTTGGTTTTACAATATTTCCATGTTACAGCAGTACTTAGATGGGGGGACAACGCAGGCCCGATAATAGGTCGTAAGAAACTAAAACAAGAAGTGATTATATAATAAATAAACAAAAGATTAAAATCATCATTAAAATCATCAGGTCAAAAAGGTCGAGCTAGCATGCCGTGACGTCCACATGGCTTTTATACACTAGGTCAGTAGGGTAGGTAGATAGGTAGGTAAGTATATATTTAAGTAGGATAGGGTAGGCAGTTGATGGGAACGAAGCCGCAGGCTCAGCTAGTACTAAATAAAATCATCTATAAAGTTCATGAATTTCCTGGGGTATCTTTCTGTTGAGGTGGATGCGTGGTGGTGTATGGAGAGGACATAACGCAAATCACCCAAAATATATAACATTACGTTACAATTTTTTCCGAATCACACGTTAAGGTAGGCTATGTGATTGGGTTGAGTGATCCCGCGGGTCCATTTCGAGTGGGTCCGGTTGACCAAAGACTCGTTAAGGTACTTCGTTCCAAAAAAATCTGCCTGGGACAAGTGACTGCTAACAATTACTAGCAATATTTAAAATTCCTAACAACCTGACTAAACTCTTGGAACTATTTACAATTTCACATACACATACACATCACAACACAAATTCACAACAATGCATGCATCGCGTGCAACTCAAATAGTTCGTGTTGTTTTAAAGTTGTACCACGGGGTCTCATTGTTAAGAAAGAATATTTGGTTCAAATAAATCTCACTAGATGACGCGACATGTACACACAATTCAATAGAATTGTGTTAAAAATTAACATTATCTGGATTTGAACATAAACATTGTATGTTCTTGTTTAATTAACTCTCCTAAGTACAAAATTATGGAATATTGGGCTCTTAATTCACATTTCAAAGATTATTTGAACGGATCATTTAAAATTGATGCCATAGATGGCGCATTTATAAATTTCTGAGGCATTCAACTCGATTGTTAAAATTTGCATTTTAACACATATTGGTGCAAAAAAACTATAACAACGTGCAAAAAAATACTATAAAACGAACCTTCACTGTATTTAAAGAAAAAAATATTCATGAACCTCGTAAACCCTTTTACTTGGAAGGCGCTGCTAACACCATCTATTGCCGTGAAACGGGATCAAACGCGATTGACACAAAAATAAGAAGATTAAGCAGATGAAAACCGCTAGTTACGTCGGCACGGTTTTTTTTGTATGGGATGAGGCATCTGTATGCTAGTATTATATTATCTGTGGTTGTACAAACACGTAATGTTTAACAGTTGTTTGTTCTCACATAACAACAGTTTAAACATTACGTGTTTGTTGGGTACATGGCATGTTACACAGATTATTACAGCTGTTTATGAAATTAAGCCGAGTTTGATTAGAATTTATAACTTATCCTGTTAATTTAGGTCTGTGTTTTTGCGTTAAACGTTGGTATCCCTCTCTTAGATGCCTTCCTGACTGAGTCGTTTCGGTACACATTTTTTCCGAGCGCATTCACGCACAGCACATCTCTACAGATTCGGTACAGAAACGAAAACGTTCCGACCAGTTCAGGAAGGCGCCATAGGTAAAAGATGTTCCGTTCTTACATTTATCTCGAAGTTGTTCTTCTTATCTTTCATTACAAGCTTTTACTTAACTTGCAATGTATGTATGTAAGTGTGTTCGGGTCAAATCATGCAAATGATTTTTAAGGTAATTATCCTTAACCGATTAAGATAAATGTTGCATACACGTTTGGTTTGGTTGACAATGCACTGTAAGCTAAAAAGCTTGTTTAATTTTTTTATTTTGTATTGGAGCGAAATATTTTTTATATTATTTCGTATCGCCAGTTATTGGTATTGCCAGATATGGCTTTAGCCATCTCTTCCGTGGTCTCCTAGGACCCCGTCGTTTAACTCTACAGTTTAAAAACAAGATGGAAAATGTGCTTTACGGCTGTTCGTCTCATACCGATAACAAATATGGTATTTACTTAAGTTTAACACTTACACACACAACATATGTCCTTATATTAGCGACCTACGTGATACGTTCATATGGACGCAATGCAATGTAATTCGAACGACATGAACTAGAAATTTTCTTAGAAAATGCTTGTACGATATCGCCTATCGAGAAAATTCCAATTACGTCACGCCATCAGAGAGGTTCCTCAGTCGTCATCTGAGTTTAGTTTCTACTTAGACATATCACGTCCATACATTGTCTCATTGCTCATCCCCTCCTATTATAGTCATCCACAATCATACTCAAAACCATATATAACACGAAACTTTAAAAAAAAAAATGACCGCAATATTATAAACACACAAACACCCAGACTATTATGAGCACGGTGTCTAAGTCTAAACGTATATATTGTTTTCTTACACCACTGGACAAGCAGCTTATTAGGGCTCAGATATTAAATATTCAACCAAAAGCGCATCTGGTATTGGTCTAGTACATTAAATTATTTTGGTTATACTATTATTATGTAAAGTGAGGAGCTCATCATTTCGCCAAACATCGATACACGGACGGGTCTTGTGCTTCTAGCATCCGGCCCCCCTCCAGGTCATCTGTTCGCCTTATAGGAGGCCTTCTAAAGTTTTGAGGAGATACCCGCAATCAAGTTGAACGGGCCCAGTGTTTTTTAATAATGGTTAGGAATTGATCCCTGTGATATATCACAAGGTAATTATTAGCATTTTTTTATTATAAACTGATAGGCTCATAATATTTGCATCTAGTATAATTAATGCAAGATACAAAAAGCGACATCCTTATTGATTTAATTTAAGAAAACATAACAACTGACCTTTCCATAAAAAATACTATTACTGAACAATAACAGACTATAGGTACACCTTTAGCGCCTAACTTAACCCCTTGAGACACATTGGCTTTTTAATTGTTTCAGTAATAACAACATTCAACTGGGTTCTCCAGCCCGGTCTTCAGTAACTACAGGCTCTACTAGCACACATCGCAATAAGATTCTTAAATATGTATTTGTGTAATGCCAACAACTCACACGAGTTCGTGCATTCATCAGCATAATCGTAACACGAATGCGCTAGAGAAATACTGAAATTACACAAATAAGTATGGCCATATACTTGTAATGAATACTCTTAGTAAAATATTTGAAATGTTAAACCTTAACTACTAAAAATATGATGCATTTATTTATTATTATTTTTGATTTAATACCAACTCCATACAAACAAACGTACAGAGGTGGAGCACATCTACCAGTCGACCTTTGGGTGATGTAGAAATTAATAGTGAGAACTAAGTGTCGCAACCGTGATGACTGTTCTTCATGGATTTGATGGACTCGAAATATCATTAAATGGCATACTTTCCTCCTACTTCAAAACTACCGGATTTGTTTAACTACACTATCGAAAATCATGTCGTAAAATTTTACACTCAATAAAATGTTTTCAATCAAAACTTTCAAATCATAACAATCACATAAAATATTTGCTGGCTAGGTTTTTATTGATAATTGCTATGGAGTCTTTCAAGTGTCACCTTTTTATAAATACGTCTGTGTCGCATGACTGTTATTTTGCGTCTGTTAGTGTTATATTCAAATTGCATCAATCTGTATCACGTGACATTTGCAGCTAACTTCACGTTCCATTAACAAAAATGGTTCATAGATTTTTCTTGTACGCATATTTTACTGTAGCTATGGTTTACTCTCAATTTCAAGACTTCTATTATAATGATAACAACCACGTGGTTATCGGTAACCTAAGACGGAGAGAAGTAAGACCACTGAATCCTCACTTTAGTCCTTATAGTCGGAGACGGTACGGTGCAGATGCACAGACAAACCTAAACTATAGAAGGACCAGAGACATCAGAAAAAAGGAAGATATTGTTGATAGGAGGTTCGAGGTAAATGATGGTTATCATTATTATCTGCTTGTGATGGGCGAATAAGATGGTACTTAGGACAATGTAACGAGACACAAACGTAATACTACCAATAGGTAGGTAGGTACCTTTTTATAAGACTCTTAAAAGTGTGCCTGTATTCGATTAGATTAAATAAGATTAGCAATCGTTCTTCACCGTCGACCACATGGTCGCTAACCATCAGGCGAGAGAATGGTAAACGCGAGCCTATCAAAAAAAAACCAAGGTCAAGTTTAGTTTCGCGTGAGGCCATCTGGCATAAAACAGCATTTGTCGGACAAATGTTCCTAACGTGGCAGTTAATGGGTTAACTTTATACCAAAGCATTTACCTATCAGTATATCTAATATGACCATACTTCATATACTTAAATGTAAAAACATAATTATTAAACTTAATAAATCATAGAACAAATAGTTTTTCATTCAAGCAGTTCTTACTCACATTGACTTTACACAAGCGTGAAATTTTTGATTAAGTTACTGATAACAAGAAGTCTATAGCATACGAATATGAACGACTACCCACTCTCTAGAACTTGATGCAGGCATTCAACCAAAGGGACGACTGGTAATTTGAAATTTAAAACCTCTGCCAGCGTCTGTGTTCCCTTCCAACTATGAAGCCGTGAACTTTCAAAGCAAGAGTGAACAGGTATTTTCTGGGCTTGTTCGGTCCATCGCAGATTTTATCAATTGATCTCCATCCGATACAATCAAAGACAAGAACTGGCCCACTGCAACACTGATGTTGGCCTGCATGGCTCCATCGTCTAGGCATTTAATGGGCGTCTGCGTAATTAATATACTATCGTCCGTCGTCGTCGTCGGATCCGATATACAGATACTGTCATGATGTCTTAGAATAATAACGTATAGAAACCTAGTACGAGTGCAAAAGGTGTGGCAGCTTAAATTTAGCCATAGTGGCTAACTTCTCTCGGCGAGCCGTCATTACTCAAGGTCACGTTCAGTTGAAAACAGCTCGCGAGTAAATGAATTAAGTAAAATAATTGAAAATGACACTTTTTGTCGAATAGGAATGTCATAGCAATTCAGGAAAACACATTATACATTTCACGAGCAATTACTTACATTTTATACATTATGTTATCGTAAATAGATCATCAAACAAAAATTCTAATAGCCTAACTTATCACAATACAGTGTTGTGATTTGTGAGGAAATAAAACCACATTCCTTTTTTTGTACTTATTTTTGTTAAGCAAAAAAATATAGTTTTTAATGACCTACACTTTTGAATACGATATAAGATTTTGACGGTTTCGAAAAACTATACTCTTTACAGGCAACTATAGTATATGGTATATATAACTATGGTATGACGTTAAACTACAAAAAATGCGTATACGTATATGCGTAAAAAATGTTATTGAAACTGTCACCCGCACTATGCTACAGCGCAAACAGTGTAACTTGGTATTAGGTATTTTATAATATTAGTCTTTGTAAAAAGGATATGTGTGCGTCAAATTAAACTATATTTATTTACATCATCTAAATTATGGTCGTTATAGACACTGCTATACTATAATATATTGTACCTATAGTGCTTTTAAACTAAAATTTAATTCTCGTAGTAATTTATTGTAGTTAAAAAAAACCGTACCAAATAACTAAATTCGTTTGTGATTATTTTCCTGTAATTGTTTGACTATGCACATAAACCAAGTGCTGTAATGACTTGGTCATCATCTTCATGTTATTCAGTTCCTGACAGTATTATATTATCTGTGGTTCCTGATAGCATAAAATACTTGTTATGATTTGATCCAGCAACA
Organism: Orthosia gothica; assembly: GCA_949775005.1. Classification (NCBI taxonomy): domain Eukaryota; kingdom Metazoa; phylum Arthropoda; class Insecta; order Lepidoptera; family Noctuidae; genus Orthosia; species Orthosia gothica. Next base: position 22,994,395 of record OX459048.1, on the reverse strand, counting down.
TAATAGTTCGTTTTTCCATATTTTTCCCGTCCCGTTTTTACCCTTTGGGTACGGAACCCTAAAAAACTACTGACTAGATCTCGTTCAAACCAATTTTCGCTTGCAGTTTACATAATAATGTACATCATATATTTTTTTCAGTTTTATCTTTCTCTTATTTCAGAAGTTACAGGGGGGGGGGACACATTTTACCACTTTGGAAGACTCTCTCGCGCAAACTATTCAGTTTAGAAAAAAATTATATTAGAAACCTCTATATCATTTTTGAAGACCTATCCATAGATACCCCACACGTATGGGTTTGATGAAAAAATATATTTTAGTTTTAGTTTCAAGTATGGGAACCCCCAAAATTTATTGTTTTATTTTTATTTTTGTGTGAAAATCTTAATGCGGTTCACAGAATACATCTACTTACCAAGTTTCAACAGCATAGTTTTTATAGTTTCGGAAACAAGTGGCTGTGACATACGGACGGACAGACAGACAGACAGACATGACGAATCTATAAGGGTTCCGTTTTTTGCCATTTGGCCACGGAACCCTAAAATTAAAGGAAAATAAAAATTCTAACAGAATAAAACAAAATTAAATACTTGAGTACAAGAAAAGTAAAAAAAAAAAACTATTTTAAAAGTATTTAAATATCTTAATAAAATCCACAATTAAATCTAACCAAAACAGAGAAACAGATTTCTTAAATATATTTAATAATGCAAAAGCAAATGTTTATTGCACACGAAATATTAAAAATTATCATTTATAAAATCTTCTACAGTATAATAGCATTTTTCAATTAATAGCGAGTAGAGACTTTTCTTAAACTTTAATAGGGGCAAATTTTTTATGCTATCGGGTAATTTATTAAAAAATTTCGGGGCCATGCCAAAAAAAAACATTTTTTTTCTGTCGCACAGTTTGTACATATATTGAGAAAGCATTGGAGTCTTTTTTATTTCGGATAGTTTTTGAAACAGGTGTAAATTAATTTTAACAAACAAAGCAGTCTCGTAAATGTACATAGCTGGCATAGTCAGTAATTTTGATGATTTAAAATGAGGTTTACAAGTATCGGTAGTTTTTAAGCGACACATGGACCGAATACATCGTTTTTGCGCTTTAAACACCGTTTCTCTTTCAAGATATATTTGTGTGCGTTTGAGGAACGTCTAGACACATTCAGCTCACCACACACGATATCACTCGTGTTTTGTTCTAGAGGAGGCTTCTATGCGTTATTATTCTCACCGCTAAATGATGGCAGAATTAATGTGACAAATTGCCAAGCACGCGTTCTCTGCTTGATTGGTTGAATGAATTTTCAACAGCTAATCGCAGCAGATTACCGCCGATCATCGATTACGTTAACAGCCCGATAATCGAGTGTTGAGAAACCGGGGGTACGCATGATGTATTATTTTATCTTTATATTCATTGTGGGTATTTTTGCACCACTAACAACCTCATGTCAAGTCCAGGCATTCACTGTCCATTCCAGGTTGCCTGAAAGAGATTGCCGAATGCGATAAGACCGCCCGTTGTATGTTTTTAGAGTTCTGTACCCAAAGCATAAACATGGGACCCTATTACTGAGACTCCACGATCCGTCTGTCTGTCTGTCACCAGGCTGTATTTCATGAATCGTGATATCTCTGAAATGTTCACAGATGATTTATTTCTATTGCCGCTATAACAACAAATACTAAAATCAGAATATTCAAAATATTTAAGTGCAACTAAAGTGATTTTTTTTGCCGTTTTAGCGATACTGGTACGGAACCATTTGTGTGCAAGTCCGACTTGCACTTGACCAGTTTTTTGTGTTTTAAGTTTCCTTTGTTCTTGTTTATTCTGGTGTACAATAAACTAAATAAATTATGTAAAAAGTTTATGGAGCTCAAGCGAAAAAGTTTTAGGTTCATATTTTGGACAACATCCACATACAAAATCTGATGTCTCTTTGTTTCAGTTGTCAGAAGCTCAGCTAATTGAGGAAAAGATAAATTACATAGAAAACTTGGATAACATCCACAATGAACTGAGATGGCTGAACTTAAATAAAGAGGAGGGGATGGGTACATGCACACAGTTTTATTATTATAGTCACAGTAGTAGAATATATTTTAACACTGACGTAATTAGAGCTCTACCTACCTATTTCATCTTCGCAGACTTGATATGTGTTAGGGCCATATCTGAGCCTCTGACAGACCGAGACACTGTCAGCAATAGCGACAATCGAAAAGTTAAAAAAATAAAAGTTAAAAATGGTATTGACAATTATGCGCTACCGAAATTTCCGAAGGACGCTGCGTTGGAAGGCCTCCCACTAGGTGACCCGATGACCGTTAAGGTTTTAGCAATCCGCTGGATCAATGTGGCGATAGGCTTATGTCCAGCAGTGGACGTCTTTCGTCTGAAATTATGATGTCGGAAATGTCACGTCAAACCCAAACATTTTAGTATTTCGACAATCGATAAATGTCTTGAGGTCCGCGGTTTTGTTTTCCACCATGGCAAAATTTTCCGGTTTGTACCACTAATTCTTGGGTGATTGAATGTCACTTTGTCTGGACTTCATGTTCTTTTATCTATTCTATCTTCGGAGAATCTGTCATAAGGCAATAAGGTGAAAAATAAAGGATAGGAGTAAAAATATCGCTTCTTCACTCAAATATTTAGTGCTTATCACGTACAGGCTTCAGCATACTAAGCATGCTATGAAGACAGAGCGCATAGTGGAAGACGAGTTTTTACTTTTAACAGGAGGTAAATATTCGTTACCGTCGTCTTCTCTACTGAATCATCCCTTGTCTTCAAGTTGAAATATATCATGTTCCATTTTCAGATCAACAGCGAAACGTGATGATTTTCGGTCAACGATAATTTAAAAGAGTATAGCTAAAAGGCCAAAAGTTTCCATTTATTGTTTTTAATAAGTAAGTTAGCAATATATTTGTTTTTTATTTCACAGTTTTAAGGTAACTTCTCCACCAACCCAATCGGCGTGGCTGATTGTTAAAATATTTATGATAATATGGTAGAAAAAATAACAGTAAAATACCTTTAGACTTCGTTCTGACCGAGCGGTCGTTTCTGTCATGGGATTGAAATAATCCACTGCCTTTTGACTCTTATTGATGAGTTGATCTCTTGATCTGTTTTTCCCAGAAATATAATCCTTTTTTCCATTCGCAGGTCAACAAAATAAAATGATGTTTTTCGGCCAAATATAGCTCTAAGAAGTAGTTTATGTGCAATATGAGTGTTGGATTTATAAAAAACATGCAGTATCATTGTTTTTTTTTGTTACATATTCTATTTGTTCCGGCAACCGGCAACCCTAGCATTTAAGTTGCTGTAGGTACGCCAATATGTATATTTTTAGCTATACCAGTTATCGCAAATTGTACTTAGGTTGCTAAATCATAATAAACCTTCTTGACAAATGACCAATGCGCTACTAAACTATAAATTAGGTACTGTACAGTGTACACATGTAGCTTCATCTACAAAACACGGGGTTTGTAAGAGTTCTAGTGATGACTAGTAAACTTCTGTGTGCACGCAGGTCACTGCGAACGTAACATTCATGTTAGGAAGAGGATACTACTTACACCAGAAGAGTCTTAAAAGCCACAACTATATAATAAAAATACAACTAATAGCAATATTTCAGAATATATCACGGCTTAGTCTAGATACATTTTACAGGAGTCTGCAGTAATCCTCAATACGAGGACGCGAGCACGGATACCATCTGAATGAGATTAGTGGTTTAAATTCCTGGTAAAAGAAATCCTAGTTTCATATTATCTTCAGTTACTAAGGTCGTATTAATCTTATTAATAATATAAATGTGAAAGTCGGGATGGATGGATATATGTTTGTTACTCATTCACGCCAGAACGGCTGAACAGATCTGTATGAAATTTGGCACAGATGCACATAGGCCATTTACGCCAGCGAAGCCGCTGGCAAAAGCTAGTCCTATTATACAATTCAATTCCTATTTCATTTAATACTCTCACGTCTCCAATATGATATTCAATAATCAAACTTAACAGGCTCAGTACCGTAATAAATTACAGCGTCAGAAACGCTGTACAGGGCATCTAGGGTGCGTGTGAATGGACTCATGGACAGTCGGGACAATCCAACAAGATAGTCTGCACAGGGGCACCACACTCGCACTGGGTGTGTTCGATAGATTCATAGTTGCCAGCAAACTACTTGACCGTAAAGTAAGGGCACGAAGTACGTAAGCGGCGGCGCTGTGGTAAGAGTATGTTTTGCGTTGTCCGAAAAACTACTTCTAGCTGAATAAATTCAAAAATGTTTTGAATGAAATTTTCTGCCAAGTCAAAAATAACGGAACGGAACGGAAAATAGGTCGGAAAAACGATTGACAGAGACAATAAAGGAAAAAAACAATTGTCTTTCTGCGACTGTTGTGTGATATTGACACAGCAAAATGTCTTAGAAAATTAGTCGTTCTACACGTGACCAGAGGGCTGGGCTTTTTGCTAATCAACGTGGCAATGTTGCCAGCGTTCTGGGCACTTTTACCATAGACAACGGTGTGGACAAATTTTTTGATACCCAATGAGCCTCCTTTCTTCTTCTCTTTTTATTACACGACTGCCGAAGGAGGGTAATGTGTTTATCAGTCTATGTATGTATGTATGTATGTATGTATATTTATGTATGTATGTATGTATGTATGTATGTATGTATGTATGTATGTATGTATGTAAGTATGTAAGTATGTATGTATGTAAGTATAAAGTATGTTTGTTCCTATATGGCGTTCCAGAGACCAAACGCGTTGGCCGATTTTGATGATTCATACGTCAATCGATGCGTTTTAACCCTGCGAGTGTCATAGGCTACATTAAAATTGGACAATAGAAAAATGGCGGATTTTGGGTGCCATATTGTGGGGCCCAAATTTTTTTTTTCTTCCAAACCCATCGTGTGGGGTATCAAAATAAAGGGTTTTAAGAGTTAATTTCAAAAATATATTACACTTATATGTTTAAATGTATCTAATTCGATAAAAACTAACTAAAACGTTATAAATAAAAAAACTTAATTAAAAAAAACAAAAAACCCGACTGCTTCAAAAGCGAACTAAAAAGTCGTAAACAAGGAAAAAATCATGCTGTGCAGGCGGAGGATACACCAGATTTTGGTCAGCCAGCCCGCGAATATGTATCCTCCGACAGCACAGCATGATTTTTTCCTTGTTTACAACTTTTTAGTTCGCTTTTTTATTCAAGCTTTTTATAAAGGTATGCTATTTATGTCCCCTGCCAGCTAAATCGTTGATTTTGGATACGTGAAAAAAAAACAAGGCAGTAGTATATATAGAAACAGCAAAAAGCCGACTCCTTAGTCCCCATTGTTGTGCAACTACGGAACAGTATTAATGCGCGTGGCCTGACACGAACTTGGTAGGTTTTTTTTGTTACATTTTGTTGTAAACAATAAATTAAACGTAGTATGTTATCTTCGAAACCAATAATTTCCACTCGTTCCACTAGAATCCCCTATTTCAGTCCCCTAGGGGATTATGCAGCACTCAATATTCCACTACGATCCCCTATGCAGGGTATTCTAAAAGTACTAATAAGTTCTATTCTTTTAAAGTCCCTTCTAAATTAAGAAGCCACCTATAAAATAACAATTTGTAATACATAGAATAAAAAATCGGTCTAAAGAGGGTGACGACTACCAATAACGTAAATTATTAAAAAAAATCGCAAGTTCGACTAGTGCAGCGTCTCGGTGGCGTTGGGTTTGAGTCCCACCTAAGGCGTTCGGTTTTTTTCAATGTTTAACTTATTTATGTACATTTATTTTACTTTATAAACGCAAAATATAAAAAAAAAACTTTTTACTTAAAAAAACTACATAGGTCATCGGTCCACTTAGCGGAAGGCCTTCCAACGCATAGTCTTCCGGTTTGGCCATGTTGAGAGGATGAATGAAAGGCGACTAACGAAAGGTATTTACAAGGCAGACGTGAATGGAAACGCCGGGAGGGGACGCCTTAGAAAGACATACATAACCTGAGGTGATGTTCTTCAGAAAGGCCAAGTGCGCAGTACCCATAACCGGCGTGTGTGTATGACTAGATGTATGAATGTGTGTGAAGCAAAAGAAGTATGTAATGATCGTAGCAGGTGGCGTTCTGTAGTTTCTGCCTACCCCCATGGGAAAAAGGCGTGAGTTTATGTATGTATGAATGTAAATTAATTTACGTCATTGTAATCGTCTCTGTAGACCGATTTTTAATTCTATGTATTACATATTGTTATTTTATAGGTGGCTTTTTTATTTAGAAGGGACTTTAAAGGAAAATAACTTATTAGTAGTTAAAGAATCCCCTGCATAGGGGATCGTAGTGGAACATTGAGTGCTGTAGAATCCCCTGGGGGACTGAAATAGGGGATTCTAGTGGAACGAGTGATAATTTCTCTGACTCAATAAATTACCAATTAACAATAACGACCGAAATTAAATTCGAGTTTAATCAATCACTGCCCAACAACTCACTAATTCGATTGTTAGCCTAATTCCAAAGTGTACTCAAGAATAATTGATACAGTAGCACCTTTACTATTTTATACAAAATAAACAATAGTAATTTGTAGCTGTCCCGATAATAATCCACTCTCGAGTCAAGGGCGGCGGATATAATGTATGGGGCGATCACGCGAACTAAATATAATTAAAAAATTGTACTATAAATGCAGGATTTTGATTTGTTGTATTTTTAAGATATGTTAGGAATTAAGACAGTAGGTAATAGAATAAAAAAGTACACACAAGTACTAGTTCTGTTTAGATCCCATGTAATAGGAAGCGAGCGTATTGGCATAAACGGGACACAAATCCTGACTCCGAGCTGTTAGTAACACCACGCGTAAACATTTAATTTTTTGCCTCGAGTATTGCTCATGAATACTACACTACCACGGGGAGGTAGAACAGTTATGTGGGACTTCAACCCACTAAAACTCCACGGTGTCCTCCTGTGCCGCTTATAGCGGGAACAACACGAACCACCGCGGCTGGCCGTTACCAGACCTTCCTCTGGGGAGTACCCCCATCACCGGTGCACCAGAACAAAAACAAGCACATGGGCGCCAGACGACCCCGTGTATGGCACCCTTGGTCCCCTTGTGATGGTTCTAGGTCAATGGCCCCGCCACCTACGATTTTTCGGCCGCACGAGACCGGGAGAGCGGCCAACGCTGTACCGACACTCCTCCTCCACTTCGGCTCCACCACGTCCGCCATCAGACTGCGGAAGGTAGGGAGAGTGGTGCGCTGCAATACTCCTCTCCCGCCGTGGCCTCCAACCCTCAGCCGCGATATCATATGGGTATGGGACCTCAGTTGCGATGCCGCCCAGGTGGCGGCACGAACAGCTGAGGGGATTCGAATGAATCCTACTTGGCACACAGGCAGAGCATGACCTGGATTCGAACTTTAATCCAAGAAACACTTAAAACACTAGTAACACGGACGAAGCCGCGGGCTGAAGCTATTTATTATTATTTTCTTCAAAGACACGTCCTGCTGAAAGGTTTACCTCGGATATAAATGCTAGAGCGGAAAGATTCATGTTATGTATAGTATTCCTTACTGCATTTCGAATGCCTCATACGCGCTCACGTTCAATGCATTTATCAATTTCTTAGTAGCAAGGTTTCTTTAAGATTGTTTGATTTTCTGAAAATAGGTCAAGTTGAGAGCAACATATACTTAAATATGTAATATTACTTTTTTTTGGAGGATTTTGGAGAAAAACAGATTTACAACGTATCAATATCAAACCAGTAACTAAAAGTACCTGCAGACACTCCCGACACGACAATGCGACAACCGTTTTCAATTTTTTTCCTCCAAAATGGCCGTCACATCATGGGCTTAATTTCGCGTTGCTTTAGTTGCATTGAATTTGAATTTCTTTATCTGTCATAGATTATCGAACAGCCAAATCGATCTTACACAAAACTTGAAATTAGGAAACTTCTAAGTAGAGGTTTTAGAACCAGGATTTAATGTTAATACCTAAAAGTTACCCATATCTTTGAATCTACGGTCCGAAAACACGGAATCAAAGTTCTAATCGATAACGTTTCTAACTTGCTATCAGACCATCATATCAGTTAATTTGATCAATTTCAATGTCAACCGAGGGTTTAATTTATTAACTAACAAAGTAAATCGTAGTTAAAACACTAACCCACGTATTTGCACGTCAAAGACTCTGGGTAAACAATATTGATATTCGGTAACTAGTAACACTTTGTTCATCTAATTAATGGTCGATTTTGTAATGAAATTATTTATAGATGGTCCCGTATGTTAGAATTTTTTAATGGTTGTTAGATGGTGGAAAATCTTGGCAGATATTTTCAGCCGATAAAAGGTGGCACATTCAAGCAAAATAAATGACATATATTAGCATTTTACCAGTACATTACTAGTAAAATGCTAATAAATGTCCTACCAAATTTTATTAATGGTCAAACAACCGGTTTCTGGAAAGAAATATCGACGCATCACAAATGAAACGCAAGTTAAATGATGCAAAAAATTAAATTTCAATCATAAACTTTTCACATCAATATTTTGTCAATATTATTCCAGACTGAGCTAAAGTCTCTTCAATCATAAACTGATAATAAATACTATTTAACTTCCAATGGATACCTACATATTTAACATTAACTGTTTAAAACTAGCCAATCACAATGAATCAGTAATATATTAAAAAAAACATCTACTTCAAAACACATTAATCAACTGTAGAAATCGGTTTAGAAAAATACCGCGAGGACCCCTAATGCGTCGTCACGACAGTTGTAAACAAGCCGCCATTAGTAGTCGTCCTATGGTAGTAACAAACACAAGTATTCTGAAGCACGACTCTCCACACACACAGTGAGAGTGATCGTTACCAACATGGGTCAAACGAGCTTCAGAAGAAACTTGACTTTTTGGATACCAGTTAAAAGTAAGTACTAGTTTTTTATATATCACTGTACTAGTTTTTTATGTATCAGTTTCTGCCTGCGGCTTCGCCCGCGTGAAATCTGTAGGTTGTCCCACTAGAACGGTTTTTTTTCCAGTATAAAATGCTTATATGCTATTCCGGACAGTAATCTATATTTGTACCAAATGTCATCCAGAACCTTTCAGTTCTAGCGAGATTGAGTAACAAACCATCCATCCATCCATCCAAATTTTCGCATTAATAATATCACTAGCCAGTAGCTTCGTAGTTCTTATCCGTCTTTATTTTGTTATTGTTGCAAGGGAACACTATACCGGGATGAAAATAAAAATAGCCTTAGTACTATTCCAGACTATAGTCTTACTTTATGACAAATTTCATCTAGATCCGTTCAGCCGTGATTGAGTAACAAACATCCATTCCTCCATCCATCCATCCATGCAAACTTTCACATTTATATTATTAGTAGGCAGTAGGATTAGGACTAGCTACCCGTCCCGGCATCACATTGCCTTTCTCGTTAATTGCTCTTTCTATTAGTATATTACTTCTAATAGCTGGCGGTGAAACCGAAATGATATCGACAGTCGCGGATAGCGACGTTTTTGAGGGAAAAGATTTTGAGGGTAATTTCCTGTATCATTAGATACGACTAGATTCTAAACATCGGTGACATTTAATCAAAAATAACGATTGTCAAAAATTCCTTGACAAGCAAGACCGACATGCCAAGTTATTAACCCATATTATCGGTGGCACAGTCATCAAGATCTTTGACAGTCGTTACGGGTACTCATAAGCCTGCTCTCTGACACCAGTCTTGACAAGGGCTATCGTGTTACCCAGTTACTGGGTTCTGGAGGTCAGATAGACAGTCGCCCCATGTAAAACACTGGTACTCAGCTGAATCCGGTAAGACTGAAAGCCGACCCCAACATAATTGGAAAAAAGGCTAGGCAGATGATGATCGGTGGCACAGTGATCACAAGCTGCCATTCAGAGGGGAGACGCTTTTCCGCAGGGATAGAGATCATGGGACCCCTTTCATGTGCTGATCAGCAGCCTAATTGCGTAAGTGAATTCGGCAAGGTGAAGGTTTTGATCCCAACATTCGACCAATCATGTGCGAGATGAAGGACGCTTTGTGGATTTCCGTCTATGTGATTGGTCGAATGATGAGGACAAATCTTTCGCCTTGCCGAATTCACTTACGCAATAAAGCTGCAAAGCTCGTTTATGTCTTGGCTTTCAGTTAAAGCTTTTCTTACTTAAAGCACAAGTTTGTTCAAGTGTGTAACTGGAACCTAGGTGCATTTACGAAGCTAGAAATATTTTAGAGTGTGTTACAAAACAGCTAGTCCAGGAAATAATTAGCACCTCATTCTGTCGCGGCAATGTTATGTATTTCAGTTGCCTTGAGGTGAGGGGCTTATTTTAGCAATTTTGTTCTTTTTGGACAGATATTACTTAGTACATCAATTGGTTATCGAATTGCCCTATACGATTAAAATTGAGAAACACCTAATCCATAGAAATACTAAACCTATATCTAGAAAATTGTTCCTGTAGTTTCCGTCCCCCATAATGAAGTCATGCACACCATTGGCCTTAGCCACATTCAGAGCTTAGCCATTATCATACAAAGTAAATTAGATCGTAGATTCATTAAAAATGAATTCGAAATAAACTGATAGGTACTAGAATTGATAAACTATCAAGACCCGACATCTATAAATCAACAAAAGCTAAAGTTAAAACAACTAGTTTATTAAACAATAAGTGACCTACCAACATTTTCGTGCTCCCTGTATATCACGCCAACACCACAGTCTATCGCAATGTTCCAGTAGATCAACATCTTTGACATTATGACATTTCAACAGAGGTCATATCAAATGTTAAACTAGTGATGACGCAGAATAAGGAGAAGCTAGTTCGAATGCTAAATAGGTGGATTAAAGACTTACAAAATGTTCCTGACAGTCTTTGGAAGAGTTTTAAGAATGCAAGAAGTTATATAACTAGAGGTGCAAATAAGATGTCATTTAACAACAATTCACATACACAACAACAACAATAGTTTAAACTCGAGCATCTACAAAATCTTTGGTGTAATTCTGATTATTGATAGTCATCTGATAATAACGTTATATTTTTAATGTTTTTTTTTTATTTCCTATTTGTATGTACCTACTCAACCTATTGTATTTTTAATCAACTAATTATTTAAGTGTTTTTTTTTAAACCTTCACTTAAGAAATTAGTTTAAATTTTTTTATTTGAATCACCAAATTAAATGTATTTATTTTGGTGTGCATTTGGCAAATAATTATCCTATAATTATAATTTATTTTGAATGAATTACGGAGATGTGTTATTACAAGGCGGCAATAACTACTACTATGTACGCCGTACTTGTTATGTGCATTGGTCCTAAAGTTGTTTAAAATGATTCTGTCGATGTTTAATGTATGTGATGTGGCTGTCCTATTTCAAATAAATAAATAATGTCATGCTATTATTCAAATCACATCAAACCACACATGTCCTCGCTACTATCCAATTTTTGTTTTGTGGTCAGAGGAGGCTTTTCTTCTCTTTCCAATTTCCATACATCTCTATTGGCTCTATCTCAATCTCAATTGTCACCTCCTTTCTAACTATATCATCTTTCACACAATCCAGCCACAGTTTATTTTGTCATCCTCTACTTCTATAACCATTAACATTCACACTCAAAACTTTCCTTACGACGTAGTCTTCATTTCTTCGCATAACATCCTCATGACAACCGATTTCCACACATATTTTCGGCGATTGATGCCACTTTTAGATGTCTTCATGCACCTCAACCGTTCTTTCCTCCTTGTCTCGTTTCCCCCACGATGGGGTCATGAGCATTCCAAACTCTCTCCTTGATTATGCTTGCTCCTATTGTCAGCAACATGCAAGGCTTCAGAGGCATCAATGTTCAACAAGTTTCAGATTTCTTGTGACCAGCATATAGGACTTCTCCCTCTAGGTCGTTTCCTCTCGAATTAGCCAGTGAAAATTAGTTCTCACCGAGATAGCGATATGGCCATAGAAGTCAATTAACTTGAGGAGGCACACATTTGATAATCTAGGTATTTTTTCAATGTTTTATTCCCGCAGTGTCGATGTAGTTAGTACACCCGTTCATAATATCGATGACATCTTGATATACTGGTTCGAGTAGAGATAATAACTACGCTGTGTCACCACCCACCCCTTTCCCAAACCAGCACGTTCAGTTTCGGCTTCTCATAACAAGTTACAAGGACAACAGCCTAACTGAACACTTAGCCCTTGTTTACAAAAACAAAACATGTTCCCGACCTTAAGTATATGCTTCGGGTGTGGAACAACATTTCCATAATGTTTGGAGAATCTATTATGGGTGCTAAAATGTTATGACAGTAGTGTGTAGATACTCGAACTTTAATATTAGGTAGGGTTTTAATGTGGGTATACTGGTATTAGTTTGCACTTTTGCAATGTGCTCTATGGTTTTGAAGAGTCAACATGGCTCCTCTGCAGTTGTTGGGCAGTAGGTACCCTTTTAATTTATAGTATCCGTTTACAAATCACTGATCGGTTTTAAAAGTTGGTGATTGCATATTATAGAGATGTTATTGCCTCCATATTTATAATTGGGCGGTCCAAAAGTTGCATAATATTTTACTTAAAATATGTATATCTATCTTCCTATATATTTTAAGAAAAATATAATTTATTTATTTATATACACTTTATTGTATACCTTATTATACAAGAAAAAAAAAAGAAATATAATACTAAAAACAAAAAAATATAAAATTTATAATATACATACACGCATTTAATCTATAAACTGGACCATTAACGTGACCTTGCATTCAATGTTCGTTCATTCATCTTATTGAGGTTTAAATTATTTTTATTTATTGAAGTACTGGTTTACTTCACCTGCACATGATGGAAAGCGATGGATGATATCAACGATGAAACTAGCGAGCCTAGAAAAGCCTATTCATCTTGTTTTAAAGACAGATTTAAAAGGTGATGAGGAACAAAGACGCTCGCAGAGATCCAAAGTTTGGCTGCGATAAAACTGCCGTTTCTACCAAATTTTATTTATCTCATCTGAAACCGTCCAACGTCAACAATATTTTCTCGTTTTCAGAAAACAAGGTCGACGTAGCTAAGCCCAAGTCTCGGCAGAGCATCACAACCTTTCCAGAGGCGCTGAGAGCAACCCTCATCATTGGCCAAGTGTTCTCCCTGCTTCCCTTCGTTGGCGTCTTTGCTAATGTCGCCAGTAATGTCAAGTAAGATAAGAGCTCCTCAAGAGCTCCCCCTTTAGAGCTTATTGGCAAAACTTTCAATCGAATACTTTCGTCATTATAAAATGGAGACTGGGTTTACTCACAGAGGAGCATATAGCTTCTAGCTGTATTTAGCGAACCAAAAGCAGTGCAATGGATTTGATTACCAAATTGACCACCAACCTATATTGGTTAAATGATTGCAGGATCCAAAACGTGATAGTGGCACTACAGGCACCCAAGTGAAAGTGGTGATTAGGATGCAAAAAGTGTTGGTTGACCTGGTCTGTATGTTTCAGGTTTGTGAAAACGTCCTGGAAGTGTGTATACTCGTTACTGTCGATGATCGGTCAGATGTTCATGGCAGTGCTCTGTATCAACAAACTAGCCAAGTCGAATGTCTCCCTCAATAGCACTTGTAAGTACAAAATAAAATATTTTTCTATCCTTGAGGGAATTTTGAAATGTGCTTGTTTTGATATTCTGCCTGTTAGTTATTTTCAATCATATAGGAGTGTTTGTGTGTTTAGGAGTGTTTGTGTTCTTTGTGTTGTTTTTTATGTCTAAAGACAGGACAGGAACTTTAACCCAAATCAAAATATTACTTGTTGTCTTATCAGCTGGTAATCCTTATGAATAAAGATAAGTTATCTCAGTTTCATCTTACAATTGCCTGGCTGGAGGCTCTAGTTTAGTCTCCACAGGATCGCCCGGTTAAGCAGTAGCCAAACACTCTGATTGAACAGCGAGAAGACCATAAAGAAGAAACAAAATAGTTTCCTCTTACAGTTATACTTTCGTTCTAGCGCAGGAATATACGTGCCCTATGATCATGAATCTGATCCTTTTTTATAGTAGCCTTCGATTGGTTACGGTCCCAATAAGTCTGTTGCGTTACAATTTTATTTTTGTGAAACCTAATGTTATAATTATATACCCTTTCCTCTTACCCTATTATTCTTATCTATTTTCTCTTTCCAGCGCCAGTAATCTTCTATGTGACGACCTGCATGACGATGATGATGTTTTTCCAAGTAGCTCGCCGCTGGCCGCAAATGGTCCAGCACATAGCCAAGGCAGAGGACATGGACCCCAACTTCGACTGCAGCCTCACCAGGAAGTGTAATATTACTTGTGCTGTTGTACTGTTATTGGCTTTGAGTGAGTAGCATTTTGAGTTTTGTGGACCTAGTTTTTAAGTAATTTGTATTTTAAAGCGCTATCTTCACGGGCGAGAGAATGACTAATAATGTGAAAGCTGACGAGTAAGAGAAACAAATCAAATATTTCGTCTTAGCACACGAGGTGGTCGACATGTAGAATGACAGATCTGCTGTCATTGCAGCGATTATCTTTACGGCCAAAGGCATGATGGCCAAAAGCTTCAACGAAGCTGCCGAAGCTGTCGTTGCGCGGTTGGATCATAGGCTTCATAAAGAAAGCAGTTTCTACTCGGTACGGCTCACATTGTGAGAAGGTTCCTGTATCCGGAGCCGGCATGTATGTATAAGCTATCGGTAGTTAGTACCGATAGCTTGGACCCTGTTCCCGACATCGTCATACTTCTATTTTCATATCTCTTCGTATATACATAATTTCGTAGTAAATAAACGGAATAATAATGATGCTGATATTTTGTTGCAGTGTAACACATCCTGTCTCTATTGTCAGCATTTGCGGGAGCTGCAACTTGTTACCCCAAATTGGACACCTATCAGGGATTCGTCACACAATTCTATCCATGGGTCTTCAACTATTTGCCGTATTCTACAGTATTGGGCGTTATTACTCAGGTAAATGAAGCTAAACACCGATAAGAGTGGAAGGCTATGGGGAAGACCTTGGCCCAACAGTAGGACAATAATCTATATTATATAATTATATGGTTTACTAATGATAAGCATGAAATATATAATCATAATTTACATTGGAGTAACGAAATTCGGCATAATGATAACGCATAATATGTTTAGGCATTTAAATGTTTTACCATTTGAATAATAATAATGAAACATAATGTTATCAAGCATAATGTTATAAACGCATAATTATATTTATACGTTATAAACGCATAATGATATTTTCGATATTATACATATAAAATAAACATGTTCGCGCCTCAAGGGTGGCCCAAGGGCCCACACCCGCCGCACCTTAACCTTATCCAATAGAGTAATTCCCAAATTATAATAAATAATGTAAGTACACCTATGGTTTTATTTTTCAGATTCCAAAAAAATTGGCTATAAAAATTTATGCAACTCAATATTATGCCAAAACAAATTAGACCAAATGAAAGTTATGCTAACCTTTGCATTATGCCACAGTATAATTTATGGTAATAAAAATTATTCGAAAATGTTATGCCAATATTATGCCTTAAAATTGTATGCCAAGAGGGGATTTCCTATATATTTATAAAAAGAAGACCTTATTTTCACAGCCATAAGATATCTGAAACAATTTTTGCGCAATTAAAAAACAGGACTTACTTTTGGTCTCTCATGATGGCTAGGAAAACCTTTGATATTGGTTTCTTACTATGCTGCTTTTAAAGAGAGACTTATCGCTCGTCTGGTCCTTCCAGAAATTATAATTATTCTATGCACAAGGTCATTTGAATTCCGGTAGAGTCGGTGCCCTCAACGTCCTCGTCTTTAAAATGGTACTTTATTTCAGTTCCTTCACTTCCAATCAACATTTATATGGAACTTCTCGGACTTGTTCGTGATATGCATGAGCTATTACTTGACATCACGACTGGAACAGGTCAACAAAAAGCTGCTGGCAGCACAAGGCAAGGTAAGTTTTATATTGCTTCCATTTTTTTCTGTAAGTACTGCGAGGGTAGATTTATAGGTAGGATAATTCTGGCATAGGATATGCCAATCCGCTGCCAATATGCTGCAAATCTAGCGCATTTTCCAATTGACATACCGACTTCAGAAGCCGAAGCCGAAGCCGAATTGAAAACGGATAAATTTTTCTTTCTTCTTTCTGAATAGGGGCCTGTTTTACTTACTATGTGGTAAATTGGATTAAACGCCTGCTTGACATCTTAACACAGAATAAATAGTTCAAGTACAGAAGGGTCACATCGCGCCACAATTTATAGAAAAAGCGACTCTTGCTGATCAGCAACAAAGTGCATTTCAGCTCGCTTAAATGGTCAATGACTAACGCGATATTTACCTAAAAGTTGTCGCTCTCTTCTAACGCGTAACTCTATCGCTGCCTGGTGCGCAGTGACGCGCCTCGTAAGTGATTTTGGCTTGCCGCTTTCACTTACAACATATTAATTGTCTAATAATAGTAATAATAACCCCACCGCAGTATCTCTACGTTGACGTCGTGGTGGGGCTTGCGAGCTTCTAAGATTCCTATGTTTGTGCCGGTAGATTTTACTTTGCCGCAACATACCTAAGGTGAGGGCGCAGACTGAGAGATACAATCCACAGGGCAGCTTTGTGGCGAGCTGATGGACAGTGGCGACCCCACGGACCTGATCTCCATGGAGAAGTCTTGTCCCTCATATCCATATACGTTTTTCCCGCAAGGACCCTCAGAATTTGCCTTTTTATGGGAACTAATTCATTGTACTCGCATCTAGGAGTATATGTACCTGTTTCTTTTTCAATTTACCTCTGCACTTTTGAAGAAATATGCAAAAAAAGGGGGCCGTGCTAGCCAAACGTTTTCAGCACGTCCCACGTGTAACTTCAAAAATATTTAACGTATTAAAAAGTTTCTTAAACTCAAGGAATGTACTCTATTAACACGTTATATGTGCTGCAACAGATATTATGAATTCGAAATAACAAATAATATACAGATGTGGATAGGGGGCAGTGCTGGAAACAAAATATAAGAAAATATCTAAAAAAGACAAAACAACCTTAGCCAAAAACTGTTAAAATCTTATTGATTTATGGCAAGGAACATATGTAACGCATTGGTTTCTCATACAACTTGTTAAATTTGAAAAATAAACCAATTTTAGTTCATTCAGCACGATTATCTATAGTTGTCTATATATCTTTAATATGACATTTTTGTTTACAAAATTTTACTTCTGAATTATCTATAGGAGTACATTCGTTCCAATTATTAAATAAGTAGGTAGTTAAACGATAAATTAGCAAGGTAATTTGCAATGAAAGAAAGAAAGAAAGAAAACACATTTATTTGACACAAGCCAGAGCACACAAAATAAATCGCTTTTGAAGCAGTCGGGATTTTTGATTTTTTGAATTAAGTTTATTTATTTATAACGAATTACATACATTTAAACATATAAGTGTTATATATTTTTGAAATCACCTCTTAAACCCCTTTATTTTGATATCCCACACGATGGGTTTGGAAAAAAAAAAAATTGGGCCCCCACAATATGGCACCCAAAATCCGCCATTTTTCTATTATCCAATTTTAATATAGCCTATGACACTCGCAGGGTTAAGAAGCATCGATTGACGTATGAATCATCAAAATCGGCCAACGCGTTTGGTCTCTGGAACGCCATATAGGAATAAACATACATACATACTTACATACATACACCTATTTTTATTCAATGGGCATAATTTTTACTATTATGAATGTAAGCAGTCAACTTATGCTTATTGCTATTATTTATTTTATGTTTCGACTCGGCGTTCATCTTTCTTTGCAAATATCACAGAAATAACAACGCGGCTAGCGTGCGAGCCAGTGGCAGGCGACATACTACTCATACTACTGCGATACTACCTGCCTAGCGCCGGCGATCGTACCTAAACTGTGGAGTGAGACGCCCTACTATATGGGAGCCTATACAGCCTTTAGTATATCCCTCTCACATTTTATATATAAAATAAAGTTGATCAAATTAAAAAGCTTTCTATTATTTTATATATCCTCAATAATGCGTATTTTTACGTTAATATAAGGTACAAAAACGAAAACGACAAATATAAAAAAAACTTTTTAACAAAAAAAGCTAAAAATAACTTTCTTTTCGGAATTCGGTGTCGAAAAGGAAAAAATAAATTGTACCAAAGACACCGACTGCCGAAAGAAAAGTTACCTTTCGGTTTGTATTGCTTTTTTTTTTGGAAGTCGGTTTTTGTTAAAATGGTTTTTTTAAATACTGTAGACAAGTGACATTCTATCAGCGGAAGCGTCGCGCCAACGGTTGGTCAAATGTCAAAAATGTATAGTACGCACTATTGAAATATCACGTGATCGATTCTTGACATTTTGGCATTTCGACAACCGCCATTGATGATTGCTGATAATCTATCAGCAATAACGATACATTTTTTTTGTGATTGCGCCCGTAACATTTCTGTAGCGCAAAATAAAATTAATATACCCAGATAGTAGATTGGTTCAGACATGCTTATTCACTATTCATTCAATTTAAGGTTTTATCATCCACAATTTCTAATACATTTTGACTTAAAGTCATAAAGCCCTTCAAAGACCTTACGAGTCAAGTCCATTGGATTTGCCACTTAGGGCCGATTTCACCAAAGAAACCAATCGCGATTAGTTCAACTAAACTCAGTTTATGCAAAAACAGCTTTCTGATGGTAGTTTCTCAGCAGTCTCAACCAATCAGAGTTTAGTTGAACTAATCGCGTTTAGTTTCTTTGGTGAAATCTGCCTTTAATGTAACTGCAGTCAGACTGTCTAATACTCTTATCAGAGGCTTGGCAAAGTTTTTCGGTGAGCGTAACTGAGTGGTGACATCTCCAAGGCCAAGGGTGGTATTCCAACGGTTAGTTATACACATTATAAGTATATAATATTGTGCTACGTATATATTAGTTGAATAATGAATCATGCAAGTTCAAAAAACTAGAAGCTGATACTAATAATGACAAAGCAAACTTAATTGCGGGGTCAATGTTAATGCTGGTAGCTTTAGATTTTTTTTTAATCCGTTATGCCTGTAAAGTTTCACTAGCTAATTTTATTTTTCCTTTTACAATATTCCTTTTAAAACAACGCTTAGTTTTCCCAAGACATGGATTTTAAGGTAATCTTTCTACTTCCAGTATTTACCGGAGATCTTCTGGAGGGTAACCCGTGAGGACTACTGCCGAGCCACGCAGATCGTACGCAAGGTGGATAGCGTCATCAACGGCGTGGTCTTCATTTCCTTCGCTAACAATCTCTTCTTCATCTGCTTGCAGCTGTTTAATACTTTGGAGTAAGAATGATTTTATTTTAGACTGCATCATTGATCTAAAGTTTCCACCCACTCCACTTCTTAAAAAACTACGTATACAGCTTTCACAAAATGAACATAGACATGACTTGTCATAAATAACTTTTGTAGTAAGAAATAATGATTAACCGACTTACCAAAACGGAGCTTCTAAGTTCGACTTTATTTTTTGTATGTATGTTCACCGATATCTCCGTCAATTGTGGATCGATTTTAACAATTATTTTTTAGTTTGAAAGAGTATGTTTTGAAGTTGGTCCAATTTTAATTTGGTGAAGATCTGATGAAGAACTTCGGAGTTATACAACATAACTCTTTAATAAATAACGGCAAAACTCTCGGGATTGCTGCAATCACATGTCTGTTTATTGTTTATACCATTTCATAACATAACACCACGCCAGTACGCTCTAAAAGGGTACGCAGGTCTCTCATTTCACCGGTTATGTTCAAGTTTCATGTTATTTGGATAATCTATTCTGGCATGATAGGCACCTTACTAAACAACTTGCCTATTAGGTAGGTAAAACTAAAAAGGGTTTTTTTTTTGCAAAAATTAAATTTTTGGAAGTCGGTATCCATACCGCAAAAATGGTACCTACGCTTTCGTAGGTTCTTCCAAAAATTAAGTTATTTTTCAGTTTGTAGTTTTTCATTTGGAAGTCGGTAGTACATTTTTGCAAAAAAAATTGTTTTTAATTCTAATTATTATCAAGCTTTTATTTTCGTGATGTAGTATTGAATGTTTTCTCCAAGTTTCGGTAACATTAATTAATGCTTTCATTTCAGGGATGGCTTGAAGGGTACCGGAGAATGCACCGGTAATAAATTAAAAAAGTAAGTTTTGTAAACAATTTACCGCTGCATGCATTCATGCATTTTGCCCACACAAAATTGCAAAATTAATTGGCTGCTAAACAAATATTTATATGACCTACAGATAGATGTTTGTGTATGTGAATTTATATGTTTGATTGTCGCGACTCGTTCGTTTAGTCGATTGGTCTGGATAATCAAAAGAAATGCATTGTGATTTCACCAACCGATGCAACTCACATCGACTGCATTTTACTAATTAGGTTTATTTTACAGAATCGTAGTCTCCAAGTCGGGTCCATTAGGTGGCTATGAAGCAGCCACGTACTTCCTCTTCTCCCTGGTGTACCTGCTGTCGCGGTCGGTGGCAGTATCCCTGATAGCTTCTCAAGTGAACAGCGCGTCTGCTGTGCCAGCGCCCGTGCTGTATGATGTGCCGTCACCGGTGTATTGTGTTGAGGTAAGACAGTCTACTAGGCTTGTATCATTTTTCTTTTAAATGTGTACAACCGTGTACAGATAATCTCGAACACAAAATCAAATATTACGATTCTCTATCATAATCTTATCAAGAAAATAAAACAAAAATAATACCGACAGTGCCAATGAGGTACCTCACCAGGCACTCGGTGTAGAGCTGCCTGATACCACTGGAACAAAAACAAATAGGTAATCAGTATTTTCAGTATCTCCAATTGTGAATCACTTCCTAATTCAAATGGATAAAGTCGTCGTTGATTCTATCTTTGCTTCAGATTATTTTTGTAATGATTAATGAATAGGTAGAGTGAACAGGTTTCCTTTAGGCAAGCTTGCGGCGTGCCTCACCGTCGCACACCATCAGGTGAGATAGTGGTCAACCGTGAGCCTATCAAAAATAAAAATTGTCGATATGCCCAAATATTTGGTATTGTCCATGTGACAATATCGCTAGTGCATGTCATTTCCATGACCAGGGGCGATGACCATAAGCTCTTAAAGTAAGGCTATTTTGAGTGTGTGTAAGGGACAGATGTATATGACTTTTATACATGTCCCTTTTTCACAGATTAACTATAATAGTTTTGACACGTCATGATACGAGGGCAGTGAGTGTTGCCAGTGATTTATTACAGAACAGAGACTTAGTCGCTCACAATAGGCCTCATCAAAAGGCTTAAAGTCACCCAAAGGCCAATGGAGAAGGCTATGCTCGGCGTTTCCTTGCGTGATCGAATCAGAAATGAAGACATCTGCAAGAGAACCAAGGTTACCGACATAGCCCAAAGAATTGCCAGACTTAGGTGGCAGTGGGCAGGGCACATTGCTCGCAGAACGGATGACCATTGGGGCCGAAAAGCCAAAAGTGGTAGAGTGGCGACCGCCTCCCTTTAGGTGGAACGACGACCTGGTCAAGGCTGCGGGCATCCGGTGGATGCGAAACGCACATGACCGATCAGTGTGGCGACGTTGGGGGGAGGCTTATATCCAGCAGTAGACGTCTTTCGGCTAAAATGATGATGATGATGATGCTGTAATTTCCATACATTTTCGACAATCGTTATCGATATGAGATCAATTAAAATTGATGCCAATACATTCCACCACCCAATTCAAGAAAAACCCTTTAACGATATCGTGTTAAAGAAGGGATGACCTGATAGATAGAGAAGTGGGTCGGCTGCTATATGTTACTCGGCGTCAATATCCGACGTTTGGCTTGTCCGACAAAGAAACTGACGGCTAAAATATTTAGATAAGCGCTATGAACATTTTGCCTACTTACTGGCAATTTGGAACATATCTAGAAAAAAAACTAGTACTGCATATTTGCATGTTATTGAAGTGTCAAACAAAGTACGTATATCGCTAACTCAGCAAAGCAGCTTGTTTCGTCACTTTAAAATGTGTACAATCTTTTTAAAACGGTATTTGGATATGTTTCTGATAGATTGACCGGAATGTTCATAATATATCGGAAACACATGTGGACTACCTTGGGTCCAGCTTTGAGATAACAAAGGTTAAGAAAAGAAAATAGTGTATATTTGTATAATGTCCAAATATATTATAGTTGAGAAGAAAAGAAATGCCATGGATTGGGTCCCACATTGCAGTGATAAAAACTTCAGCAAAAATACCTACAAATGTATAATTACAAGAGTTTTGAAGTATTAAAAATCCTGTTTCACAGGTGCAGAGGTTTTTAGACCAGGTTAACGGCGACAAAGTGGCGTTAAGTGGCCTACAGTTCTTCTCGGTAACCAGAGGATTACTTTTAACTGTGAGTTTTATCTTATTTGTCCGGTTTAAAGGCAGCTTTCTGACGAAATAATGTTGGTTAGGTTCCTATCAAACCGTTAAATACGCTTCTAAATAGAAATTTGCAAAATGTTTTAGCAAAATTAAAACCGAGTGTTTTTGTTTATTTCAATATTACAGAAACTTTTGTTGGTTTTAAAGAAAAGGTTTTTAGTCTGCAATATATTTTTTTTCATTTTTCAATGTAAATGTTTATTCATACCATTTTAAAAGCTTCTATATCAGATTTCTATGAAAACTCATAATAGTTACAATTAACTATGTACTATTAAGAAAGCACTAGGATGATCACTTTTCACAAGAGTGAAAAGTGATCATCCAAGGTGATTATTAAATATTATTATTATTTGATAATGTTGATACTCGTAAATGACGACCGTTCGCAGGTAGGTATATATATATTGAACAAACTAGTGATCAAGTGACATATAGCTGCAAAATCAAAGGTTATAAGGAATAAACGAATATATGTTAATAAAACAATTTTCTTTCTTTGGTTTGATTCATTTGTTGAACCAACCAATAAATTAACCTATCCAACTTTTTTCTACCCACAGGTAGCCGGCACAATAGTGACGTACGAGCTAGTGATGTTCCAGTTCAACTCTTCGACACCGAAAATGAACATCACCGACACTCCGACAGTTCTACCAGCTCTAGAACCTATCCTGACGAGTACAACACTGACTTGAGAATCGGTCTTTTATTTATTACTCTATACGACCCATCAGCTGTCAGCCTGTGTGGATACTCGCCTGAACACCATTCTATGTGTATAAAACCTAGCCAAGTGCGAGTCGGACTCGCGCACGAAGGGTTTCGTACCATTATAGCAAAAAACGGCATCAAATCACGTTTGTTGTATGGGCGCCCCACTTAAGTATTTATTTTATTATTTTTTTAGTATTTGTTGTTCTAGCGGCAACAGAAATACATCATCTGTGAATTTCAACTGTCTAGCTATCACGGCTCATGAGATACAGCCTGGTGACAGACAGACAGACCATGGAGTCTCAGTAATAGGGTCCCGTTTTTACAATTTGGGTACGGAACCCTAAAAAACACGAAATGATTCATTCTACTACAATTTTTGTATCAAAATGCTACAATGCTTAGTTATCATTTTCATTTAAAATGCAGAGAACGAAACATAAAGATAAAACAGCTTATCTAGAACTAATTCTAAAAAAAACCTACGACCTATGAGAGAATGGCAACAAAAAATATTAAATGTAGATTCCATTTACAATATAATAAGGGGCTATTCAGACTAACCAGCTTGAAACAATACGCCTAGCAGCAACAGGTGGGCTCATCAGCAAGATTTATTTTGTAACCATTACTTTACAAGAGTACCCGGTATTCATAAAGCGGGAGCAAGTAATCTTGATATTATTTAAACTTGTGTTAGGTACCCTATAAAATGTAGTCTAGATAAGAGTTGGTAAGATAGGGATTTGGATATTACCAACAGCCTGTGTTATTCTAGGAGACTTACTAAGGAACTCCAGACATTATCGCATTATGCAGATAGTTTGGTAAATCACAGAAATAAAGGTAACTCGCTATCTCTATATCACATGCTATAGGATATTCACTAATTGTGTCTATAAAGAAACGTGAAAATGATGTGGATTTTCAGTATAAATAATGATGTGGTATAATAGTCACAGCGGATCTTTGTGTCTCTGAAGTTGGCTCTGCCAACCATTGCGCAAGAAACAGTTTGTCATCGGATATACTGCATAGAGTAAGCGAGATAGGAAGATGCGACAAACGTAAGCGAGTGAAAGAGACAGTTATATAATGCTATCTTTACCTTCAACAATGACACAAAAATAACTACTGTGCAGGGTCTTGCAGCCAAATCAGAGACACAAAGATCCGTTGTGAGTGTTATAATTGAATCCTCAAGTACCTAGAGGTATACCTTCTGCCAGGAATCCTGGAAAAGAGAAGGGTATGTCTGGCTCACAAGATTTCAGAACCCTCTAAATTTTGTCACTTACAAACTTTTGGGGGCTCTGGGATCTTGCTCTATTAGCAAGTCATCCGTCGAAATACCCATTGTGGCGGAAGACAATGGTAATTTCTATTATGTCTGCTAATTAGCGGGTCACTAGATAAACAAAGTCACATCTTACCATCGATAAAGATTGTTAACAATGCAAAATATCACGGGGTCAATCCCAATTTTTGTAAACTTTGGCAACCGTAATTATTGCCAGATCTAGGCTCTGAATAAGATCACGAATTATTTTGGGACTACCGGCAAGTTTGTATTGGTTCCTTTAAACCAAAAGAGAGCGTAAAGCTATTGTGAAACGTAGGTAGGAAATAATTTTGCTACCCCTCTAACAATAATATTTCTTAAAACAACGCTTTCATAAAGTGGTGTACGTAATAGCTCGTCTTATTCTCGTCTACCATTACGTTCCCTAAAATATAATATGAACAATGAAATTTACATTTAGCCGCTACGGTAACGGTGCTTACGTAAAGTGTGTTCGGGACAAATATTCTGCATTGTTGAAACATTTCAGGGGCTTACTTTTATTTGAAAAAATGTTTGGGATGTTTTCTCAGTGGTTTTCAGTTTTTTTATGGGTTTTAGGATAAGCAGTGAAGAACTTTGTTGTAAAACTCACCTGTCAATTCCAAAACTGAACAGACAGAGCGATAGACTGGCGAAGACGCGCCATAAGGCTTATTTTCTTACGATTTTCGTACGAAACCCTAATACTATTATCGTAGCAAACTCTATAAGTTTCACTATGCTTTTGGTGCTTCCAAAATAGTATTTCTGTGTTCCGTCTTGAAGGACATAGATGTCGATGACATACATACTTTTAACCTTACCCTCAGGGCGTGCATTCTACAAATGCACTTGTGCAAATGTAACTTTCAGGCGCTCCCGCGTGTTTACTGCCACTCAATATTATTAACAATAATAGATCTTTAGGGCATATCTCTTTATCATCATTCTCTTGCACTTATCCCAATGAGGGCTACCGCGTTCGAATTTGCTGCTAGGGGCGCTGGTGTAGAGTGAGGTCTTCAAATCGTCAAATTTCATAGTTTACTAGCCTTTAGCGCAAGTTTATTTACTTCTTTTTTATTTTTATGAATATTCTCCAAATATCAGATTAAGATAGGTATGGTTTTTATCAACCACTGCCACAATAGAGTTTTATTTTTCGGCAATTTTTATTCTCCTTTTTTTTCCAAGAAAATGGGCTGCGCAAAACTGTGCCATACTCATTTTTATATTCAATCGCACCGCTACGGCATTATAAATTATTTTAATTCAAACTTTGCTTCCGTGCGCGTAATAACAACGTTTTCAAAACATTTGCTCATAAAGTGAGCCTTATAACATCGCTTTTAGGGCCATAAACCAAGCTTACGCACGTGAGTGTTATTCACGTGCGTAATAATATTACACACTAGTGCGTAATATAATTATTCCTATAAAGTTAAATTAGTACCTTTCTGCAAATTGAATGCGAGAAAAAGAGTATTTTCAATTTAACCGGGTTATAGTTTTTTTTTTTTGTAACAACAAAGAGGTTTTATGCCGCTGAAAATCCATATACATTTTTGGAATAAGTAAATGTGTAAATCCTTAATTAAGTCAAACAAACATTTATTATTATCAAATTATTCATAATTCACAATCATTTGTTATAAAATATTTCCATTTTATCACTTCTAATTATAATTTTGAAGCAGGCTGCATATTCAATCTGGTGCATGAGCTGGTGAATCTATTTCTGGTGGTGCTCAAACATGTTGTTGATATCAAAACGTACTGTAACCTGTCTGTATTTATGAAGAGACGGCTCGGACGGATATATTGGTCGGAAATCTAATGTTTTGTCACCAGCCGACGTTGAAAAGTTTCTGAAAGAGGCTCTGGATAGTCAGTGCACAGCAACAAAGGTACGTTGAAAATTTTTAATCTAAACGTATCTTAATAATTGCGTATCCTGAGCATAACTTCTTAAAAACTAATTAATTGATATCGTTGCAGGTTGCCTTAATATTCGGTGTTATTGTGCGTGTAGACGACAAGAGCTTTATAATATTACAACAAAAGATGTAGAAACCCGAAACGCCTTTGTCGCCGACATTTACATAAGAAGAAAAAGAAAGTTTCTACTAAAGAAGTGGCAAGCACCAATGTAACACCAACTGTGAAATTGCCATCCAAATCAATCCAATATCGCTTTGAAAATTGTACGTTCACCAATTGTTTTAATAATTAAACGATGTATGCAATACATGTTTGTTTTTTCCTCGCAATTGTGTTGAAAAACACGCTCGGCTGAGGTACGCAATTTACAGCCGCAGCCTCGTGTGTAATGAGCAACTCAGCTCACTTGTATCATAATATACTATTAGAGTCTGGCAAACGAAAGTAGAGACCGAAAAAGCGCGGCAAATTTAAAAAATCTCGGCATAGCAACCCCAAAACTAGTATGAGATACTTGGAATAACCTAATTTGATACTTTAGAATTATTAATTTTACTTCGTCTGAATAAAAATACTATAGGTACTTTAGGCAGGCATACTTTAGGTATTATGTGGTATATGTGATATATCAATCCTAATTTAAAAAAAAACAACAGTATTCTATAATCATTTTAGTTTATTCACTACCATAATCAAATTCTGAATCTAAGACTTCCATTCATTAGAGTCACTGGAATCATTGTTTCGTACATTAATCATCGAACTTTATAAATTATTTTCTGTAATTCTATCCCTTTCAATATATTTATTTTCAACATTTTATGACATGATCAGTAATTTTCTTCCACTCCTCTGCTAGCTATTTCACCCAAGTACTGGTTCAGGGTTCTTAGCCTATCTTTCTGCTCTAAATCCGTAAGTTTTTCAATAGTTTTCACTATCTCATTAACCCTTACTACATCCTCCAGATCTTCTGTAAAATAAAAAAACCGGCCAAGTGCGAGTCGGACTCGCGCACGAAGGGTTCCGTACCATTGTCGTAAAAACGGCGAAAAAATCACGTTTGTTGTATGGGAGCCCCACTTAAATATTTATTTTATTCTGTTTTTATTATTTGTTGTTAAAAGGCAACAGGAATACATCATCTGTGAAAATTTCAACTGTCTAGCTATCACGGTTCATGAGATACAGCCTGGTGACAGACAGACAGACAGACAGACAGACGGACCGCGGAGTCTCAGTAATAGGGTCCCGTTTTTACCCTTTGGGTACGGAACCCTAAAAAGTGTTATAATTACAATGCAACTTTTATTATGGTATGATAAATAGCCATAACGCATTATTATGAAGGTGTTTAACTTATTATAAAATGAAGGTGAATAATAATAGAAAAATAGTTTTTGGCATCAATAGTAATTACGAATAAAAACAAAGTATCAAATTATTAGCGTCATACTACTTAAGAAATCTTACACCACACGTAAACAACCTTGTTTTTGTTTGAATTCGGCGTCTTTCTCTTGTTGTTTTTCTTTAAATTCAGACATCATGCGAAACAACATCTCCCGTAATCCATTGTTAATTGTTTTATTCATTTTTCACTGAATAAATGCTATTATCATGACCACAACAAACCAAAACAACACGCCATCTTGTTTTGGAAAACTGAGGTTGACATTAGTATAGCATTGCCATATAAAAAAATTGCAAATAATTCGAGTGTCTACTTTCGTTTGCCAGACTCTAACAGCTATATTTAAGGACCTTACTCGCTAGTGACGCCAACTGGTGAGCACAAAAACGGAAGCCCTCATTGTTTTTGGATAAGCGCAACATATGTACTTCCATACTTTTCTATAACCTAGTCGACATCACAGAATTCAACCCCATTCTATACATTCTACTCTCTCTCTCTTCTTCGTTTAAATCAAAAAGGTAAAAATACCAATACATTTCATTCTGTAGCCAACAGAATCGTTGCCAATACAAACATAACTTTTCATGCCAAACAAAAGCAAAACTAAAAGCAAGTTACCAAGTAACAATTTATTTTCTTCCCAGTTACTCTAGCTGTCGACCTAATTACATTTCAATAGCAATTTCAAAGGCGCGCTGGTTTAAAGTAAGAATGCTTTAAACCCGGGTCTACAAAAAGGTGCAATTGACATAATTTGTGCAATTAAAGCGATGCACTCACCGCATTTGTAAGAGGATGTTTACATTGAGTATTTCTTAGACAATTGCTTATTTTTGAGGAAGATATTTGCCACAATTTTACCTCTTCTTATTAGTGAAACCAACCAAAATCTAATTTTCGACTACGATCTCACTAATCTCAACGCAACCGTTTTACTCATGACTAAAAGAATAATTGTGACTATCGAAGTTTTTCTGCAGAAATGGTATTGATTAATGTTTATTTTAAACTATGTCTCGCCTGATAAATGAGATCGGACTTTAAGGAAAGGGCAAACCTTTCAACCTGATTGGTTTAAAGAGAAGAGATATCTTAAAAAAATATATTTTTTTAAGTAGTTTATATTGAAAAAAGGTATAGTATTTTTTTTTTTATGTCTCTGTCTCACATTTTTAGGCCTTGAGCCTGCAACCCACCTAACGGTATGTGGTCAACGCCATCTATGGACATCGGGAAAACTAGAGGTCCCACAAGTGCGTTGCTATCCCCTCTCTCTATAACTTAACCAATGAACGCTCTCTGACCTCAAATTGTGCTAATAAGGAGCCACCCTAGTAAACCAGATTTTTGAAAATTCAACCCTAACTTCTAACCAACAAGGTCCAATACTTTACTCAAGTATTCCCAGGAACTCTTCAGCCATACTACGGGCAAAGAATTTTATTTTCAGACTAACTTCACGTCTTCAAATTTAGGCTAAACGTTATGCTTTATGAGATTCCTCAGTAATACGTGAATTCTTTTAGCGTGCCCCCATTATTTAAGAGGTACGTGATAACACGACGAAGCAAAACCGTTTTGTTTTATTAAAATTATGCTTAACGTGAAAATGCTTTTGGCAACATTCCGTGTAAATATAAGATCAAAAAGACATTTTTCGTAATTTTCTTTTCAATTGTACTGTTGGCAAAAGAGATATAGGGAGATTGATATGAGATGATCGTGTTTTTGCCTACAGTAGATAGCAAAAGGCTCGTCCTTTTTACATGGGATTTAAACATAACTGCTGAAATGAAATTTTACTACAGGTGCACTTCTGGCTCCTGTCTAGGTAGCGGAAAAATTTGAAAGAGAGTACCCGTGGCCCTGGCACAAGCAACTGAAGGAACACGGGTGGGTTTTAGTCAATTGGGACAATCCCTCCGCACTATTCCCGAACCACTGCAACTCCTGAAAGCCAGAATCAACAGTGGCGACCACCAGAAAAGCGTTGAGGCAATGAAGCTCGACGAAGTCCCGCAGAATGAAATTAACTGTCTTGAATCCTGCATCGAAATTAACCAGAAAAGAATAAAGGAGGAGTTGAGCATTATATTGTAGGGTTTTAGTCACTAAAAGTATGTCATGCGGAGCGGGAGAACTCATTGGTAGAGGACCCAGCGCAAAAAAAAATCTCTGTCTAACCCTTCGGGGGTACAAGCGTGGTTTTGTGTTACGTTACATCATGTTTTTGTCTACAATGTATAACACAAATATTTTCTCGAACTTCTGCAGCCCGAAGTCTGGTTAACATGTTATATGCGCTGTTGATGGCAATAGGCAAACTCCTATTTGATGAAACGTTAACATAACTGCCGAAATGTTGTTATACCATTACGCCTCTGACTAATCCTTCTGAAAGAACAGTTTTGATGTTATGGAACATCTTGTGTAGCGTATGTACGCATTACATAATACAGTGATCCTTATTCATTCAATGCTATTCATACTCCATACCCTTGTAAATACCTACATAATAGTCACCCTTCCGTATTTATGTGAATTAACATGTGAACTGCATGGATGAGATACCTTTATAGTTTACTGTAACGTATCTATAGAACCAACATGGTATTATACAGAGTGACTATTAATTAATAACATATAAATATTTCAGGAAGTAAATTTTTCTCGAGTATAAACAACTAAATGAATAATATGACCAACTGTGAAAAATAAAATAAAAGCCGGTAAAGTGCGTATCGGACTTTGAACATGGGTTCCTAACCAAATCAATACATACGAGTATAATAAATCTGTAGAAAAGTCGTTTTTGTACATTGATAATATTAAAATAAAAAATAGCCAGGGTGTTAAAGGATAACCTACAGAACCCATTTCCAGCATTTTAGAAATGTTTGTCTGTTTATCTGTTTATCTGTTTATCTGTTTATCTGTTTATCTGTTTATCTGTTTATCTGTTTATCTGTTTATCTGTTTATCTGTTTATCTGTTTATCTGTTTATCTGTTTATCTGTTTATCTGTTTATCTGTTTATCTGTTTATCTGTTTATCTGTTTATCTGTTTATCTGTTTATCTGTTTATCTGTTTATCTGTTTATCTGTTTATCTGTTTATCTGTTTATCTGTTTATCTGTTTATCTGTTTATCTGTTTATCTGTTTATCTGTTTATCTGTTTATCTGTTTATCTGTTTATCTGTTTATCTGTTTATCTGTTTATC
Organism: Orthosia gothica; assembly: GCA_949775005.1. Taxonomy (NCBI): domain Eukaryota; kingdom Metazoa; phylum Arthropoda; class Insecta; order Lepidoptera; family Noctuidae; genus Orthosia; species Orthosia gothica. The sequence continues at coordinate 22,963,090 of OX459048.1, read as the reverse complement.
TGTTTATCTGTTTATCTGTTTATCTGTTTATCTGTTTATCTGTTTATCTGTTTATCTGTTTATCTGTTTATCTGTTTATCTGTTTATCTGTTTATCTGTTTATCTGTTTATCTGTTTATCTGTTTATCTGTTTATCTGTTTATCTGTTTATCTGTTTATCTGTTTATCTGTTTATCTGTTTATCTGTTTATCTGTTTATCTGTTTATCTGTTTATCTGTTTATCTGTTTATCTGTTTATCTGTTTATCTGTTTATCTGTTTATCTGTTTATCTGTTTATCTGTTTATCTGTTTATCTGTTTATCTGTTTATCTGTTTATCTGTTTATCTGTTTATCTGTTTATCTGTTTATCTGTTTATCTGTTTATCTGTTTATCTGTTTATCTGTTTATCTGTTTATCTGTTTATCTGTTTATCTGTTTATCTGTTTATCTGTTTATCTGTTTATCTGTTTATCTGTTTATCTGTTTATCTGTTTATCTGTTTATCTGTTTATCTGTTTATCTGTTTATCTGTTTATCTGTTTATCTGTTTATCTGTTTATCTGTTTATCTGTTTATCTGTTTATCTGTTTATCTGTTTATCTGTTTATCTGTTTATCTGTTTATCTGTTTATCTGTTTATCTGTTTATCTGTTTATCTGTTTATCTGTTTATCTGTTTATCTGTTTATCTGTTTATCTGTTTATCTGTTTATCTGTTTATCTGTTTATCTGTTTATCTGTTTATCTGTTTATCTGTTTATCTGTTTATCTGTTTATCTGTTTATCTGTTTATCTGTTTATCTGTTTATCTGTTTATCTGTTTATCTGTTTATCTGTTTATCTGTTTATCTGTTTATCTGTTTATCTGTTTATCTGTTTATCTGTTTATCTGTTTATCTGTTTATCTGTTTATCTGTTTATCTGTTTATCTGTTTATCTGTTTATCTGTTTATCTGTTTATCTGTTTATCTGTTTATCTGTTTATCTGTTTATCTGTTTATCTGTTTATCTGTTTATCTGTTTATCTGTTTATCTGTTTATCTGTTTATCTGTTTATCTGTTTATCTGTTTATCTGTTTATCTGTTTATCTGTTTATCTGTTTATCTGTTTATCTGTTTATCTGTTTATCTGTTTATCTGTTTATCTGTTTATCTGTTTATCTGTTTATCTGTTTATCTGTTTATCTGTTTATTTGTTTATCTGTTTTTCAAAAGTTTTATGAATTTAAAGTGTTCAAGAAGTAAAATATCACAACACACGCCATATCTCTGAACTGTGACACATGCAATTCAGATACTCGGACAGTTGAACTCCGTATTCGATAGATGGCGTTGTGCATTTGACATTATTTTTTGAATGGTGGAGATAATTTTCTCCGCGGCAGAATGACACTTGAAACAAGAAAAAATTAAAATTTAAAAAAAAATCCGAAATGTTTATCTTGCGTAAACACCCCGATTCAAACAATAAAACGCCCATTGCTTTTGAACGGCTGAACCGATTTTATTCAAACATATCTAAGAACACTCTCGACAAAATCACCTTTCAAACAAAAGAAACTAAATCAAAATCGGTTTATCCGTTTTGGTGCTATGATACCTCAGACAGGCACACAAATACTACACAGCAACACACGTGAAACTTATAACACCCCTCTTTTTCCGGCGGCGGTTAAAAAAAAATATGGTAGGAAGGATAAGTAGCAAGTCAATTAAGGCAAGGGTAGGCAGGGGGTGTCAACTCTATACTTCGATTCAACGTTTTCGTTTCGGTGCAGCGTTCTGGAGAGCTACTAGATGGCGGGCAGCAAAACAGTCTTTACTTTTTTAGGATTCCGTACCCAAAGGGTAAAAACGGGATCCTCTTACTAAGACTCCGCGGTCCGTCTATCTGTCTGCCTGTCTGTCTGTCACCAGGCTGTATCTCATGAACCGTGATAGCTAGACAGATGCAATTTTCACAGATGATGTATTTCTGTTGCCGCTATAAAAACAGAATAAAATAAATATTTAAGTGGGGCTCCCATACAACAAACCCATCGTGCGCAAGTTAAACTCGCACTTTGCCGGTTTTTTTTTATAAATTCGGGTAATGTAAGTAGGGTAGGTAGGTATGGTAGGTAAGGCGTAATTAGGGTAGGTAAGGCGTAGGTTAGGTAAGTAGGGTAGGAAGTTAGGGTAGGTAAAGCGTAGGTTGGGTAAGTAGGGTAGGTAGGTACAAATTGACGGGATCCGCTAGGACCGATGCCTGTCTGGGTCGCGGATAAATTTGAAAAAGAGTTACTGCGGCCCTGGCTCAAGCAACTGAAGGAACACGGGTGGGTTTTACCAAACAAAAAATAAAAAAAAGGTTTGGGTAGGTAAGGCTTAGGTTGGGTAAGTAGGGTAGGTAAGGCGTAGGTTGGGTAAGTTGGGTAGGTAGGGTAGGTAAGGCGTAGGATGGGTAAGTAGGGTAGATACGACGTAGGTTGGGTAAGTAGGGTAGGCAGGTAGGTAGGGTAGGTAAGGCGTAGGTTGGGTAAGTAGGGTACGTACGGCGTAGGTTGGGTAAGTAGGGTAGGTAGGTAGGTAGGGTTACCTAGCCTACCTAGGCGTAAAAGTTCGTGTAGGGGTAATCATTATAACTGTAATAAAAATCTTTTTATATGCCCTTTTTTTTAAATCAATTCACTATTTATTTGCCACCACAAGGAATCTAAAATTGTAGCTTGATACCGTTCCGTTTAATAACAATATTTTTTTGCGGTTAGACGCGAAAGAGATTTGTTGTGTTTTTAGCAGCCATATATTTTTTTTTTTTTTTCTAAATAGAACTTGAAAGTAACTTATACTACTTGGTACTTATATTATAGACGAAGTAGGAGGCACAGATTGTTCGCCGTACCGGGGAGTCGAACCGCCGCTCGAGCCCAGTCTCCCATCCCTCGTTCACTCGCCGCATTCAACGCTCTCTTGGATGCTAAGCCCGATTGTGATGTGTTCGCTAACGAATGGAAGAAGATTTGGTCTGTATGTCTGGAATATTGTGAGATGAGCGTATGACTGCCGTGGAATTATAGATGTTATCGTTGTTGTTTTTTTTTATTATTTTTATTTTTTATTATTTTTTAAAAGGCCGTGTTATGTTAAAGTAAATAAATAAATAGTATACATCCTCAAATATACTGAACGTCTGTAATGCAGTATCTAATTTATTGTTCACCGATTCACGGGGGAAAATACAAATGAACTCAAATTGAATTCAATAATATGTATTAATTATTTTCTATGATTAATTTATTACAAAAGACTAGCGGTAACTTTAACAACTTTCAACTTTGAAGGAGTAAGCAGATGACATCATTTTCAATTGGTTTATTTGTGATAGAACTAACCAAGTCATTACATTTTAGGTAAGTACCTGTAAATAACACTTAGGTAGAGAGGCGAAGGGCATTATAGCCGTTCAATTAATTTGAGACTGAACCAACCTATTATAATGCATTGATGTCTTAGCTCAAAGGTACTTAAACATAGAACAATAAGTATCTAAATAAACTACAGAAACGGTAATATATATTCACCTTCAAAGCTCAAGGTTGCCTTTATCATGCAATATGTTTGTACAGTCAAGTCTCATTGTTCATTTACATAATACGAGTATATTGCAGAATTTAACCTTTTGCTGCGATATGTTTGAAGGACTAGCATTGAAGAGAGTGTATCTAATATTTCTGAAGGAATTTGTAGATCTGTGAACATGCTAGGGATTTCTACAAAGATCCTTGCTTCAAATTAGTATTTTTATTTAAACATAGATACGTCCTATTTCTACAATTCTACATGATTCTACCAGTGTAGGTACCAAGTTATCAGTATCCAAATAGGTGTGCTGCGGCTATCCTCTCTCTCCCGTTAGTAGTCCAATCCATGGTCGGAAGCTAGAGCACACCATCGCCTCCTTCTGCGAGTAAGTGATGTTCTCAAAAGAGGCTGTGGCCTAAATGGACGTGACCGACTTGGGGAGTCAGTCCCCTGAACAGGCACAGGCTCGAAGCGGCGTCGCGCCGTGTTCCGCGCGTGCCTTTCTGTGGGACCTGTGTCTTCGGTTACGGGGCCGCAAGAATTCATGCACGCCAATACTTGGCTGCAAACTGCGCAAACACTCCAGCGCACAGGACAAAGAACAGCATGTGGTTTTAATCATTTAGAGTCTCACTAACCCTCTCGAAAGGATTACTATCAAGCAATAAAATACTGAGTAACCAAATACCACATACCATATACCTATTGGTATGCAAGTATAAAAGGTCCCCGTAGGTATAAATACAAGCAGTTACTTATGCTTATTTGGAACACAACGTAAATAGATATCTTTATAAAATTAATTGCCGTAAGGATTTAATTTTGCTTATTTGTCGTAGGTAGTCGATTAAGGATTAAAAATTGCTACAAAGGTTATTAACTAGATCTCGTTCAAACCAATTTTGGTGGCAGTTTACATGGTAATGCACATCATATATTTTTTTTAGTTTTATCATTATCTTATTTTAGAAGTTACAGGGGCGGGGACACACATTTTACCACTTTAGAAATGTCTCTCGCGCAAACTATTCGGTTTAGAAAAAAATTATATTAGAAACCTCAATATCATTTTTGAAAACCTATCCATAGATACCCAACACGTATGGGTTTGACGAAAAAAAAAATTTTTAGTTTCAGATTCTAGTATGAGAACCCCCGAAATTTATAGATTTTTTTCTATTTTTGTGTGAAAATCTTAATGCAGTTCACAGAATACATCTACTTGCCAAGTTTCAACAGCGTAGTTCTTATAGTTTCGGAAAAAGTGGCTGTGACATACGGACGGACAGACAGACAGACATGACGAATCTATAAGGGTTCCGTTTTTTGACATTTGGCCACGGAACCCTAAAAACGACTAAATGTATAAGTATTTTCAAAATAAAATTATTTGCATTGTTGAACTACTAATTCATCCCTGTATGGTGACTGTTTTGCAATTTTCCTTCTTCTTATGGTATTTATAGATGCGTTAAAAGTAGTGTTGAAATATGAAACTTTCGACGCTCATAACGTTCAAATATATACTTTTTTACTTTTTATTTTCCATACGGGGCTAGATAATGATGAGACAAATTGATATATTTTTTTAATTTGAACGTACATTGTCAAACAGTGGAGTAGTCGCCAGAGTACGTTTGTATGGAAGCATGATTGACTAGTGAAACATTAAGGATTTGGGTTTTTGAATTAAAAAAAATATTTATATGGTACACTAGAACTTTCATAATCTTAAAACATAAAACTGTTTATAACTTTTACGAACAGGTTAACTGGGAATAGTTTTAAAATGGAACTTACGGAGCATTTTAAAAAGGGAAGATTTTGTTTTTGGCAGTCTTACTTTTGACTTCTTTTTCTGGGTTTTAAGCTTTTGGCAGTTTTATTAAGACGGTACCCTGACCAAAAAATCGGCATGAGATATGAGCATTCCTATTGGCCTAGCGGCACTGGCGGCGCATGAATTACAGTAGTGAATACGCCCAGATTTTAGAATAAAATCGTTATAAAATTGGAATTTGGTATTTTGAAAAAAAAAAACTATAAAAATGTTCGTTATTAAATTGTCTATCTATTAGTGTTAGTACAAAAAATAATTAATGAACACTTTACTAGGAGATGCATAATATCAATAATTATTTCTCATTTTAATGTTTTTTGGAAGGAGATTAGTGAAATATATACAACATTTAAAAAAAAACTAAATCTACCATTTTAGAATCAATATTATGTAGAAATTTAATGTATTTTCATTAATTGATATTTCTTTTTAAATAACGAGTAGATAGCTCCTAAAAACAGCACAAAAAACGGCTTGCGCGGCGTTTTGCTCGAGGTACCGCCTTAATAGGCTCGAGTAGGTTTGCCTGGGGAAACATGTTGAGATAAAGGTGGCTGTGACAAGGAATGTTGCACGATGGTTTGCTGTTGGGCATAGATACTGTACCTATCTATTTATAAATCTAATCCATTTGCTGTGCATTCGTTCATGCTATCCACCTATAAACTCTTTGAACTACTTATTCAGTCTTAATACTCCTGCCACAAGGCAATTTTTTTCTAAATCGAAGACAATGGGTTAGTGAGGGACTGAGTTGTTTCGCTTACGCAGAACCGCCGCGGCGCCGTGCACAAGGCACATAAAGGCCCGACCCGTGACGGTTCAAACCAAAAAATAAGACACTCACATTGCACGAAACTCACATGATTTACCAGATTTATTGTATTCAATTAACAAAAAGGTTACAAGTACGCAGCTCCATCAAGACTAATTAAATTAAAGAGATCTTGACCATTGTTCTACGTACTTTACGCCATGTTTGCAGATGCCACTGGGGCAAACAAAACGCTCTTAAGAGGGGACTCTAGTGAAACTTTCTCCATACAAAAACATTCTGCTGTTTTCTTCGTGGATAATGCCTCTAGAGCAATGATTTTTCCCCATAAAATCTGGGTCTAATTAATACGTGCCCCTATCATTTCCTTTTTTCCAAAACATAATCACAAAAAGGAATATGACAATCCAAAAATTAGAAAAAAATGCCCGTTTTTACCGCCATGTTCAGAAGACTTTCAGACAAAATTTATAAGTTTTTTTAGCAGAATACGAAACGTCTTTTAGTCAAAGTTTTTGTAGGTAAAATCAGCCTGAGCTGCAGTTGTCCCTTTCGCACTTTACGGGGTGAGGTTGGAGGTGACGCGACGGCAATAGACTATATTACTATACTATATTACCGACTAGAGTCCGCTCTTAAGTGGCATTCAACTCATTACATTACTCCCAAACTTGTGACCCACTGAAGTGTGCCTATGTGGTTTGGGCTAGGTTCGACTGAACGCGAGAAGCGGAGTCAACATTCATGAGCGATTTCGAGCGATCGCATAGAGTACTTGTTGCGCTACGTTAGATTCAGATTCGTTTTTTTAGGACACTGTACCTTTAAACTAAGAACCTAACCATAGTTTTAATATTTGAATAAGATATTTTGAGTTACTTGTGTGTCGTATGCAAAGTCACGAGCAATGATAAATTATTTTATTTCTGTTAGTTGGTTTGTACAAAAACTTGGACATGTCGATCATATTTTTTTAAACTAGATGAGGTCGAGAAGCAAAGCCGAAACAAACTCAGAGGTTGCAGTCTCTTTTAAATTCCAGACATAGTCTTGGTTAGATCATATGAATAAAGTTAATCAACTGAGAGAGATGACTATTATTTCTTGAAGTTTGGATAAATATTTTAGTTATGAAGGCTTTAGCTATTCAATCTCCTGGAAGGTGCTAGCATCTGCCGTTCTCAGTCAGACCTCGCCCCACTAAATCCGACTTTTACAGATTCCGTGACTAGATTATTAATCTGCGTTATTATCAGCAGAACGCATGACGTCGCCGCAGACTGTAACAAAGCTGGCATAGCCTACTTTTTATTTAAGAATATTTTTGATGCTATGCTCTTAGAATGTTTGCATCTGTAAAAGCCCGAAGTACGGTAAATTTGACAGCCTGCACCAACAGCTACCAAATCTATAATAGATTTTGTGATTTCCGATCTACTTATATATAGTTAAGCTAGGCAGACTGATTGAAACAGTTACTACAATTTTATGTTCAGTGACAGTACAAAGTCGCAGCAAAAACATCATAATATCTATATGTTACTGTAAAAGCCAGAAGTACGATAAATCCTAGTATTTACCAGTAAAACCTAGGATTTACCAAGTCCATTGGTAAAAGCCCGAAATCATATATGATAATTGCTAATTTTTGCAGAAATATAAAGAAAAGAGAGATCCGGAGATGGAATCATCTGTGGTAAAGACTCTCGAACTACCAGGAAAACAGAATCATGAAGAAGTAGATCGAAAATCACAAAATCTAGTGGATTATAGATTTGGTAGCTGTTGGTGCCGGCTGTCATTTGTAAATCTTTGACCGTTCAAAGATCTACGGCTTAATTTACTTGCCGATGCGTGGAGGAATCTCGGTATGTTAACCCATCCACGTCTAGGATGGTCCCCATCCACGAACCGAGCATACCGTGAGCTGTGCCACAAAGTACGTAAGCGGCGCGGCGGCACACCGGATTTGCTTAACCCTGAAGAAAGACTCTTGTGGTTGTAATTATTTACTGACAAGCAATCTTTACAGAAAATCCAGTCAAAGTTAGTTCTTTGACTGGACAGTCAGCTTTAACTCAAGCCGATTTTGTCTTGCTTAGCGGAAAAAATTTCGTGATAAGACATTTACTTTAATTTGGTCACTTATAGAAGTATATCGAAACATTTACAGTAATTGGCCTAGAGGACAGACAAATGAGTCATGTTGTCAGTTCATGTAAATTACTTGTCCAAATTCAGTACATACTTCAACATTTTCGACTCAACCCATGAAGGCACGAAGGATCAAGGTTATTTCAATTCTAACACAATATTTTCAGAGCCGTAACCCGAAGAAATATGTCACCATGAATTGTTTATCCAAATCACTATCGCTTCGCTTGACGTTGAGGCATTTTCTGTGTTGTCTATGAAAATAATTTCCCGCGCCGTGTTAGATATTTGACAGGTACTCGTAGGTGTCTGTAGTCTATGTTTGTGCTAGCTAAACTCAACTGTTTGCTTAACATTTTGAACTTGGCTTGTAGATCTGTGGCGGTATTTGTGAAATAAAGAACTGGTTTTTGGCTTGTCTGAAGGTAAGTTTGTTTAATATTTTTATTTGGGTGAAAGCAGTCAAGTTCTACAGGTGTGCGCTGGCTAGCGAGAGGTCGGACGTGTTAACCCTGTATTAAGTATCTAGTAGCAATAATAATAAGAGATAATAAGAACAACAGTAAGAGGGAAACAAAGCAATTGAAACTCTTCATGAAACATAGTGTAATATTTATTTTTTACTGTGTAAAACTTTATTGAATCACTTTCAGATCACCCTCCAGTACAGATGCGTTCCAAACTTTTCCTGAAAGCGTTCCACATGGAGAATAAACACCATCTCAGTCGGAGAGAGATGTGTGGCTTGCACGGAACCATAAGAGGTACTCTGTTCTGCAGTCGAGTGATGGGGCTACTGCCTTTGACGGGGCTTACTAGTCCTACAAGTCAGAAGTTGAGGTAAGATGCTGACGATAATTTAATCTAAGGATTTCTTTGACGTCAAAATGATTTCTACTATTATTATAACTAGGTACTGACTATGGTCAAGCGCGATCCTAAAAATAATGAAAAAAACTAGTTTTTTGACGCGGTTTTGAACCAACAGGACCCGTGTGTCGTTCCGGGTTAATTATACTCAGTGATAACGTGGCTTTCTAGCCAAACAAACGCCTAACTCTAGGCTTACCAACCTACTGGGAGCAAAGGCCTCATTTTATTATCGTCGCTCACAAAAAAAAATCTGCTCTACTTCTTTGATTTCCATATGAAGATTTATGCATCACGTACCTAACCATGTCAAACATTGCTTCAAGCAAGGTTTATTTCTGTTTTATAAACACAATAAAAAATGTCATTTACAAACATTCTGGATTCTTGAGCAGAAATCGATCCCGCGATGTGCGTAGCAGAGACCACAGGCACAAAGTACGTAAGCGGCGGCGCGCCGCAGACAGAGGGGCCACTCTCACTTTGACATTTCGGTTTTACAGGGAATATTGGGCAATATTGGACCGAGCTCAGTCGCGGCTGTCATGATTGCTTTGTGCATGCGTTTGTCACGTCATTCATACATTAAGTACTGTAACGAGGTTGGTTTACCTTTGTTATTTGTTACAGACCGAATTTACTTTTTTGTTTTTAATTCATTCTTTCAATATTTTTAAGTTATAAAGGTCATTAATCTTTCAAGATGACAAATTAGAAATTCATTATCTAGGATTATAATAAATTATTTTAGGCCCATAGATGAAATTGGGAACTTGTCATAATAATAAGGTTCAAGTCATACAGCTTACAAATATGTTTCCTCCGACTGCACAGCATAATTTTCTTCTTGTTTAAGATCATCTTTGGTTTTATGATTTTATTAGGTACCTGTTTAATGTTCACATTTATATTTTTGTCGAGCTTGGAGCATTTTACAATTTATTTTTTTAAGTGGGATCATTATTACACTATTATTATATTACGTCATTTTTCTCTCCAATATTCATCGTATGTGGCGTAATATTAAATGTTTCGTGATATTAAATGGATGTTTGATGCCCTGTCTACCCTCTAAGGCATGTAAGCATGATATGATGTATGTTTAGACGAATCTATGTATTTATGTTTGTTACTTGGGTAACCTACTCTTTTTTTTTATTCGGAATCAATATAGTAGCAACCCTAGTGAATCTGTCAAGTTTAGCTGTCAATTTTCTAAACGGCGGGAGTGGCCCTTCTGTATACTTACTATTTTTTGCCACAAGCTTATTACGTAAGAAACAGCAATCAGCAATCATCGCGCAATCAAACGCTTTATGTCATAAAGGTCGGAATTACTAACAGTTTAGGTATTTAGGTATGGTGGTTAATAAAAAATCTTTTGCTAATCGCTCGCTGTTTGTCAAATGCACTTATTTCTATAAAAAACCGGTCAAGTGCAAGTCGAACTCGTGCGCCGAGGGTTCCGTACCAACACATTATATCGCCATAATAAAATTGCTAGCTAAGTTTTAAAGATATGGGCAAATTTTGATTTTCGATAAAACTTGTAAGTATTAAAATAAGCCTTAATTTTAACCTTTTATTTTTTGGAAGTTTTCCTTTATTTGTGCTTTAAGGCCTTAATTTTTTGCCAAATGTTGTGATTCTAGGTCAACGGCAAAACCATACAGGTTTTCAACCCAAAACCTATAGGGTACTTCCAGTTGACCTAAAATTGTAAATTTTGGTTAAAAACAAGGTCTTACAGCACAAGTAAACGGAAAATAAGGAAAAAAGAAAAAAAATATGGAAAATGTTGGTACTTACTTGCGAAAATCTAAATTTGCTTATATCTTTTTATCCTGTTGACTCAAAATGTTGTGATTTTTATACACCTAATAGGGACTAGAGACCTCAGTTTATGGTGTAAATTTCAACTTGCTAGCTAGCTACTTTTCTCAGGAACGGGTGGATACCCGTTCCTGAGAAAATTGGTGGTGATACACGGACAGACTGACAAGAAAGTGATCTTATAAGGGTTCCTTTTTTTCCTTTTGAGGTACAGACCCCTTAAAACCGCCAAAAACTCTAAAACTTCTGTATTGAAAAGCAATTACTGCGCAAAAATCGCAATCGTTTTGCTCTTGCAAGATACGTAATAAGCTTGCAAGTCAGTATGCAATATAGAATATAGATGAGCTTCCTTCTTTTATAAAACATATAAATAAGGGTCTGATCCAGTCTTTGAAGTCTATATTATGTTTGGATGTTTATTAATCACGCTTCAACAGCTGAACGGATTTTGATAAAACTTTGATACAAGGGTAGATCATGACCTGAATTAGGACATAGACCTACCCGTGTGCCAAGTTTTATCCCGGTAGAACATTTCCTTGGGTTGATAAAACATATTTCGCCACAATAACGACAGAATACAATCGCGGAAAACAAAATACCAATCAGTAAAACGGATATTATGAATTCGCTCTATTTCATATTTTTGAGGAGTATCGGAAAAATAATGTAGCTTTGTTTGATACCAACCTACATCATTTAAAATAATAATAAAATGAGGAAAAGTTGTTTGTAGGAGGTAATCTCTAAAGAAACGTATCAGCCCCCGTACCCTGACGTGTCAAAACTAACATAGTTCGACTGTAAAGAAGGGGCAGAGGAAGGTATACAAGTCATATGTCCCTTAAACGCTCTCAAAATTATCTTACACTAAGAGCTTATATTTATTTATTTATTTATTTATTTATATATGCTTTATTGTAGATACACCAAGTTTAAACACAGAAAAGGAAACTTAAAACTAAAATACATACAATATTCTTTCACCGATAGACAGCTACAGAATCGGTGGGACTGTGGAATTCATAGGCTGTATAAGTATGTACTTTTTATCCCATAAAAATTAATGTATCCTGTGAGATAAACCCCAGGAACGACGCTGCAAGAAAAAGCTAGTCTTACTAATCCTACTAAACTAATATTATAAATGCGAAAGTTTGTGGGGATGGATGGATGTATGTATGTTTGTTACTCTTTCACGCAAAAACTACAAAACGGATCTGGATAAAATTTGGCACGGAGATAGATTATTGTCTGGAATAGCACATAGGATAGTTTTAATCCCGGGAATATGTTCCCTTGGGATAATTTTTGACATTCACGCGGGCGCCGCCGCTGGCTGAAGCTAGTATTACAAATGTGAAAGTTTGGATGTATGTGTGTGGAAGTATGGATATGTTTGTTACTCAATCACGCCAGAACCCCTGAACGGATCTCGATGAAATTTGGCACGGAGATAGATTATAGTCTGGAATAGCTTAGGCTTTTCATCCCGGTATAATGTTCCCTTGGGATAAGAAAATACTTCTCACGCAGGCGAAGCCGCTGGCAGAAGCTAGTATATTCATAAAGTAATAAACTCTTAGTAAACACGCTAGTTGACTTCCATAACTTTGGATCATGACAAGTAGTTTACTTTAGTTAGTAATCATATTTTTAGTAGGTATAAGAATAACCCAAACACTTGAATTACCTAGGGAATTCGAAATTATATAGCTTTCGTGTACTACTTAAAATATTTTTCATTGTAAGTAATTTGCTGTGCTGTCAACCCAAAGTACTTATGGAAGTCTTTTTTTAAAACGGAATAATAAATTAGGTTGCTACTAAAATTCTACTAATATTACAAATATAAAGGTAGAGATAGTCATGCTAAAAAAAAATTATGCTTATTAAAGTTGCCAAAAAATAAAAGGCCCGTTTTGACAGCTATAAAAATACTTAATAAAAATTAAAATCGACGCTTTTGCAAAGCATGCTCGTGTTAAGTATGCCATTGAATAAGCACGCTCAAAGCATTGCTACAAACACATATGCCATTGAATAGCAAGCTCTTTGCTAGATCAGCTTGTTCTGTAGTGAAAATGGAAAACCAGGTGAAACAAAAAATATCCCATTGGTTGCAATGCAATGTGTCCAGAAACTTCTATCACCAAGAAAGAAACAGAGAAGGAATAGAACGATTTGGGTCCATATTTAGATAACTAGAAGAGAAAACCTTGGAGCAAGTACTAGATTACTAGTAGAAATGCGCCAAGAGGATATGGAATGTTTTATAAATCACTCGCGTAAGCTATCGCATATTAGCATGCTCATAAGCAAACCTGTTCAGACGCACTCAGAGCACGCCCCCAAGGGGTGAACCCTTCACCCACGCATTTTGAACATACTCGTAATAAGCGTGCTAATTACTAGCAACACTTTGACACACATACCACTGAGTAGCAATTGCTCATCAATGGCATAACTTCGTGCTAGTAACGAGCATGTCTATCTGTACCTTTTAAGTTGCGTTTCAATCACACAATAACGGTTGAACGGATTTGGATTAAATTTTTGTCGTCGTCATCGTTTCATTTTATCACGTAAAATCTTCCTTTGTTGATAATAAAACACTTTTCACGAAGCCTCTGACAAAAGCTTGTAGTTATTATATTTGACACATTTCTCATATCAGAGATGACCTTGATAAAGTTTCAGTAGCTTAGATATACTTTCATATACACCAAAATACACAATTCTGAAACACGTACAGCAATACTAAATAAACATTACGCCATTACTGCTTCACTCAAAGACGTACTGTTTTAATAACATTACGTTTTGCAATCTCGCGAATTTACTGTAGTATCTTAACATACATATAGTTGTTACGTTTTAGGATGGCAACAACGGTAGTTGCTCTCTCAGTGGTATGAAGTAGGAATCCGAACAATAAACTAGATAATACTAACTACAAATGGTAACGTTTCTCATTATTAAAATATTGACTGATACATCAACGTTCAAGTAGATGTCGTTTAGCGAGTTATTACGTAACACATAATAAACGGTTAAATTATAATACAACAGTTTAATACAATTCATTGTGTTGTTTACGTTGTCAAGCTGAAGAATAATTTTTCAAACATCACCAAGCAATTGATTAGCAATTTCTTACAAATTCTTCGGATTGTTATAGAAATCGTGTTACGCAACTGAGGTGTGAAAAATCTTTATGTTTTTACCCGACTGCCGAAAGAGGGTAGTGTGTTTATCAGACTATGTATGTATGTATGTTTGTTTCTATATTGCGTTCTAGAGACTAAACGCGTTGGCCGATTTTGATGATTCTTACGTCAATCGATTCGTCAATTTTAATGTAGCCAGTGACATTTGCATAGTTAACTATGCGAATGTCACTGGCTACATTAAAATTGCAAAATAGAAAAATGGCGGATTTTGGGCGCCATATCGTGGGAGCCCAAATTTTTTTTCTTCCAAACCCATCGTGTGGGGTATCAAAATGAAGAGTTTTAAGAGGTGATTACAAAAATATATAATACATATAAGTTTAAATGTACCTAATTAAAAAAAAAACAACCAAATAGTTGTACATAAAAAAAATATTTAAAAATATCGTGATGTGCAGTCGGAGGATACATCTGGTTTTGGTCAGCCAGCTCGCGCATATGTATCCTCCGACTGCACAGCATGATTTTCTTCTTATTTACGTCTTTTTAGTTGACTTTTTTAAGCAGTCGGGTTTTTTGTTATTTTTATATTTTTTATTTGAGTATTGCAAATCATGAACGTCAATAAATTTAGGTGGTTCAATGACCGCTATTGTCATACTAAATGGCAACAACTATAGCACCTCGCTTCACTATGACAATTTCAGCACCTGCGAGACTTCTAATGAAGCCTTATGAGTAATTAAATAAATTAGGAATGAATAAGGTATGTAGGGTAGCAGCAGAACATGGTAATCTCGTTAGCATGATGCAAATCAGGATCGAAGTGCTCGGTGGATACTGTGGGTGAGGACTAAAATATAACGCTGAAAGCTTTGCGGCAGTTTAAGGTTTTAGGATTACGAAGGGATTTTAAATCGTAGACTTGGAACACTTTGAGACTGGTCTGGTCTGCCTTTATATTTCTTCTCATTTGTGTAATCTTTATTCGGATACTAGATAAATTATTGAGAAGCAGTAATGCTCGCGAAGGAGGAGGCGGAATGCGTGAGGGAAAAGCAAAGGAGACGCCCTCACGCCCGTAGCCACCACAGGAGACGCCCTGGGCGTCAGGAGTCGCAAGCCGTTTCCCAGCCACCATAGGCGCGGGCTTGCGGGCGGCGAGTAATGGGTAGCTCGCCGTCTGGTAAGGACCAGGCCCGTGCCGAGGGCGCGTTGTGTTCCACTTGCGCCTCAAAGAGATGTCAGCAGAACTGACGGGGTTCGTGAGAACCGATGCCTGTGTGGGTCGTGGTTAAATTTAAAAAGGGTTACCGCGGCCCTGGCTCAAGCAACTGAAGGAACACGGGTGGGTTTTAGTCAGTAAAAGTCTGACACGCCCTCCCGCCTCACCCAGAGCGGTAGAAGTTATTGGATAATTTACCACACCATAAAAAAAAAGATCAATTATTGAGGCTTATTAAGATGATGTTCTATTGGGAATTACAATAATACTCATACTGTGATACTAAGCTACTTAATTAAGTTAGATCTTTATTGATCATCTGTAATCGGATTAGTGTTTGGGTTCAATATTAGAAATGCTGAACTGGGTCTGTGTCTTTAGTAAGTTTTCATGCAAAAGTACCTTATTTGACTTGATAGGGGCATTTGTTATGACCTAGTTAATTAAATACATGGGAATAAACTCAAAAAAGGGAAGCAGGGATCAGTAGTGAGCGAAGTCTCACTGAGGATGACGATGATGATGAAATAGCGGGGAGTTAATATGTTGTAGCATAATCAGCCATTTTACGTCCCCACTGTTGCGACATAGGCCTCCTCTCTATGAAAGGGAATGAGCCTCAATCCACCACAGCGGGTCCAGTGCGGGTTGGTGAATATCACATGTCTTTGAATTTTACAAAAAGTTCGTACTCACACACCGCTGTTAAAAATGTTTACAAACATTATAGTAAACATTTTCTAAACAAAAATTTGATCACAATGTTGAAATGCTCCCACAGTGCTGAAAAATATAATCATGTTAGGTGTGTATTGTAATAATATAATGTAGTAATGTTAATAAGCGTCAGTGTAGGAGCACTCAAAACATTTAACAATTCCTAACAGAATGTAACAATGCCTAACATTTGTTAGTAAATGTATTGCTGTTATAAAATGTTTGCAAACATTTTAACAGCGGTGTAGGAGCACCATAACTCTTACAAACAACCCTACTTCCATATCACCAAACACCCAACAACGAGCGATTGACTGCTGCGCTGCGTGTCGCGGGTTCGATTCCCGCACGGAACAAATATTTGTATGACCTACAGATAGTTGTTACGGCTCTGGGTGTTTGTGTATGTGAGTTTATATGTTTGTAAACGCACCCACGATACAGGAAGAAATTCCTAGTGTGGGGCAACGTTTTTTTTTTTTAAAAGAAAGAAAAAGAAAGAAAAAGAACAAGCTACCTTCCACAAAAAAATTACCACCTCACTTCACAAAAAAATTACCACCGCACTTCACAAAAAAATTACCGCCGCACTGCACAAACAAATTACCACCGCACTACACAAAAAAATCTGGACGCACTTCCAAATCTTCGCACAAAATTCGCCATAGACATACTAATATTGTAAATGAGTAACTCTGTTTGTCCGTCTATTACGTGTACATTTAACGACACACCTTATTCGCTGAACCAATTTTGATGACTGTGTAGAGATAGATTGTTGTACTTGAAGAAAGACATAAGATATTTTATATCCTGGGAGTTCGTTTCCTTGAAACATTTTCGACTGTCACGCGGACAAAACAGTTGGTAAAAGGTAGCCACACATTATAAGTCATCTGCCTAGCTTTCTATATATTTCACACAGAAATCAAAACAAAAGAACAATGAAGTAGTTAGTTCTGAATTCAAATTATTATACACGATAAATCTAATAATTGATGGAAATGGAAATCAGCGTTATTTTGTATTTGGAAATGCGATGATTGCCGAGGAACATTAAGAAAATTGTTGGTCTGTAACTGGGTAACACGATGCCCCACGATTATAAGTAATGTGGCTATTCTGTCCACAGATTCACGTTGCGCTCTCCGTACACGATATTCTACGCGATCAGTCTGTTCGGCCAGGTTTTGATGTTCATCATGACTTTCTGCTGGCTTATCATGAACGGAATCTCTTTGGCTAACATCAGTAAGTTACTTAATTTATTCGTTTTTTGTTGTCGTTTTAATTTGTGAGGCTTGCATATTGGTATTTTGGAGATGATATAGAGAATATTATCGTTTGATGTTGTCTAGGTAAATTTTTGTCCTAGTACATCGTCAGATGACAAAGAAATTCGATTTCATATTCGTTTAAACCACACCTCGCTATTTATAAATGCGTTGCGAGTAGTAAATTTTCTGACAATATCTTCTAGTTGTTCTTGATAACCGTCACTTTGAATAAATATATTTAAACCGAATTAAAGTATTTTTGAATCCCTTAGTTCTAACAGATCAGTCAACATTGTGTCTAAGAAGCCGAAAACTTAACGAATGAACAGATTTTTGTAACATAGAAAACTTGCTTTATATCCGGTGTTAAAAATTAAAACGAAAAGTGTGTTAAAAAGATACGTCACTTTTTGGTCTGATATCTTTTTTTTTTCAGCTAACTCGATATTCTATACGTCCAGCCTCATATCGTTTCTGATACTGATGCACATTGGCCGTTCCTGGCCCACCCTGGTGTCGAAGGTCGAGGCTATCGAGAGCAAACTACCTCCTTTCACCAGAAACGTCGGAGCTATGAGCAATGTAACAACCATATTCATTTTAGCCGCGGCAATAGGTATGTTTGCTCTTATTAGGACATTACATACATCGGTAATATGTGATATTTATCTGCTTATCTATTGTTTTTGTCTGGATATCTATTTTGAATTATATGGTATCTTTGTCTTGTTACTCACGACGTAAGGTTTGGTTCAAAATATTAATGAGCATTATTTACTAGAAATTTTAATAAATTAGTGTAAAAAAAATGTACTTTTAACATTTTTTTTACAATAATTTATTAAAATTATTCAAAAAAAAAATGTAGTAAATTAAAAGTGTACACACTTTTATGAATACTAAAACGTCAGCATGAAGTTCACACAACTAAAACACGTCGATCTCCACTACCCGCTGTGCTACGGCGTAGCGCCCACTGTGCTACGATGCTACGAAACCGTAGCATATTCGTTTTTTAGGGTTCCGAAGCCAAATGGCAAAAAACGGAACACTTATAGATTCGTCATGTCTGTCTGTCTGTCTGTCTGTCTGTCCGTCCGTATGTCACAGCCACTTTTTTCCGAAACTATAAGAACTATGCTGTTGAAACTTGGTGAGTAGATGTATTCTGTGAACCGCATTAAGATTTTCACTCAAAAATAGAAAAAAAACAAAAAATTTTGGTGGTCCCCATAGTTGAAACTGAAACAATTTTTTTTTTTTTTCCTTCAAACCCATACGTGTGGGGTATCTATGGATAGGTCTTCAAAAATGATATGGAGGTTTCTAATATCATTTTTTTCTAAACTGAATAGTTTGCGCGAGAGACACTTCCAAAGTGGTAAAATGTGTCCCCCCCCCCCCCTGTAACTTCTAAAATAAGAGAATGATAAAACTAAAAAAAATATATAATGTACATTACCATGTAAACTACCAGCGAAAATTAGATTGAACGAGATCTAGTAAGTAGTTTTTTTTTAATACGTCATAAATCGTAAACCGCAATTTACCAAGTACGGAACCCTTCGTGCGCGGGTCCGACTCGCACTTGGCCGGTTTTTAATTGTGTTTGCTAGCCAAACGTTTAATGTTGCCATTTTGTTTTATTGTATGTATATTTTGTGATTTTCAGTGGAACATCTTCTATCAGTATTCTACGGGTTGAAAGTGGCTTGTGCTTGTGATATCAACAATGTAGCAGAGAATTACTTCCGCTTCAATATGCCTTGGATCTTTGACTACACACCCTTTACTGTATGGAAAGGAGTTCTCAGTGAGGTAACTAATCGTTAAAGCTTTTTTTAACGTCACTTCATTTTATAAGTTACTCGACCAGTTTCCAGTAAAAAAGTACTCTGCTTACTGAACTAATATTATAATGAACTGGTCATGTAGTTAACTGTTCATAAGTTTTTAAGAGTTAAGTTCTGATCCGATTGTAAATACTCTTATCTATACCAATATTATAAAGATGAAAGATTTTTTTGTTTGTTTGTACCGAATAGGCTTCGAAACTACTAGACCGATTTTAAAAATTCTTTCACCTATGGAAAGCTACATTATTTCCGAGTAATATAGGCTATAATTTTGACGGGGGCGAAGCCGCGGGGGTGAGCTAGTAACTAATAGACACAGAAATTATCCCATAAATGTAGACGGTTCCTAGAAAATTGGCCTTGGGAGCCAAGCTGCTAAAAAGGCTAAACATAAATATTATGAAAACTGGTATAGGCGTAATGGGTCTATGATATCGTATTCTAAACAAAAAATTGGAGGTGATATCATATTTTATGGCAGGTCAAGTTATCAGTCACGGTTTCACACTGGTGTGTTGGAGTTAGGTCGAATAAATAGGGCACGGTCCGGTTGCAAGGCTGTCAGCCGATATTTGATCATCCGCGGGTCACCGGTTGACACATTTTACGTGTGAAATAGGTAGGTAACGTACGGAACACACGTTGATTTAATTTATAATTCTATCTGTCTGTATATATAGCCTATTTTATATCATTGCTGGGAAAAAGACCTCCCTCTCCTTTCGACACACATTTCAGTGTTCTGCTAGTATGGGCCAGTCCTGTTGGCGGGAGTCGAACTCATCCATCTTTGCCTTAGAATTATAATTTTGCTTATTAAACTGAGAATCACTGCTCCCAAAACGTCAAAAATTGCTATTGATAAAGCTGAGATGAAAATTTGTACAATTAATCAATTGGGTTGTTGAATTTTAAAAAAAATACAATTTTTTTTATGTATTTCAAAACTTTACATATCTTAAATTATATTGTCGTTTCAAAAAACTCTCAAATATTTTTTTTCAATTTATTATTAACAATTGAAAATCGATAAAATTTTGAAAAGAACCACGTGACTACAAACGGGCCACAATTGGTTGCCATGTTGGTGACGTCATAACGTTCAAGGAAATCATGACAATATAGTGTCAACTACACGTAGATATACTAAAAATATCCGAAAATGAGTGCAAAAATATTGTTAAACAATAAATTTTATTTAGTCATGTGTGATAAAGAATTTATAAAGGCTTATGTCGATAATATACCCACCAGATGGACGATTTGGAAGTTTTGAGCATAAATAAAGTAGTCGTAATGAATAATACGTGAGAGTGGACCGGTGTTGGTTATTGTTGTTTACCAGGTACATTAGGAAACATAATTGTCATAACGTAATCGTTTTTACATATGGGTGGGTGATATTGGTGTAAAATAAAAAGTAAACAAACACGTTTGGCGCGAAACTTTGACTTTGGATATCAAAAAACTTCATTAGAGACCACTAAATATGATACACATATAATTTTCGGTAATTCCCATTATTTACATATCCCTTAATAGAGGAGCTCGTGGCTAAATAATAACAGCCGCACTGTTCGATTATCAAGGTTAAGCAACGTTTGACGAGGTCGGTCCGTGGATGGGTGACCATTTCAACAACCGAGTTTCCTCCGTGCCTCGGAAAGCGCGCTAAGCCGTTTGTCCCGGCTGTCATTTGAAGATCTTTGACAGTCATTACGGGTAGTCAGAAGCTTGAGATCTGATACCGGTCTTGCCAAGGGGTACCGTGTTACCCAGTTACTGGGTTGTGGAGGTCAGATAGGCAGTCGCTTCATGTAAAACAGTAGTACCCAGCTGAATCCGGTTAGACTGGAAGCCGACCCCAATATAGTTGGGAAAAGGCTAGGCAGATTGACAATATCTCTCAATAATATTGAACACTAAATGTCTATATTATATATTTACAAACACTAAAAAGTTTGTAGAAAAGAAACGTGCAAAATATTAACTTGGTAGATTTTCGTTACACTAATTCTTCAGTAAATATCTCTTAAATACGTTGACCGATTTTTACAATTCAAACAAAAATATTAGTTTTACGCCTATATGTGTCATTTAAGTATATAATAATGAATATATCACCATAAACAAAAAATCATGTTTTCAATTTACGTAATTATACAACAATGTCAACTTTGCTCGAAAGTTCCCTTAAAAATTTACTATTCTCAGTCTTTAATGATCAAAGTAAGAATTGAATACTAAATTAGAACAATATAACAACAGAATTAACACATTATATGTAATTGGAATCTAGTTAGACGTAGAACACTGCTCAAATTTAGTAGATTGCTAGGTACACACGAATCACATATATTTGGGATCTTTTTGTAGTATTCGAACATAATGGTACGAAGCAAGCACGATAACTTTTAAGGTTCGATATTTATGGCCAATATATTCGATATTCATCGATTGAATCGGTTAAAAGTCAAAACACTATATCAGCTATGTGCTACAATGAGTAGAAATGAACGTTGTGACGTCACACGGGCTCCGTGTGTGTTTCCAGTGTTTCCGGTACTGGATTCAAAAAAATATATTTAATTTAATTTTACTTTGTAATTACAGTGAAAAAAAAAAAACTAAAAATAGTTTTGTACTAAAACTTATATATGAACTATTCATTTTTGACAAAAAAAAAATTGGTTCATCAAACCAATTGGAAGAAAAAAATATTCAATTGCCTGCATAGTGAGTTAGTCTTCAAGAAATAAACGTAGCTCAATAACTCGCATATTGTTACAGCTTTTCAACATCCAGTCCACGTTCATATGGAGCCTGAACGATCTGCTTATTATGGTCATAAGTATTTACCTGACGGAACATTTCCTCATTCACAACGAGCTTCTGAAGAAAGCCGCAGAACAGGTACATTGTTATGTCCTATTAGTATCTTGCTGTTTATTTCTGCTTGGTTTGTTAGGGTTCCGTACCCAAAGGGTGAAAACGGGACTCTATTACTAAGACTCCACTGTTCGTCTGTCTGCCTGTCTGTCACCAGGCTGTATCTTAAGAACCGTGAAAGTTAGATAGTTGAAATTTTCACAGATGATATTTTTCTGTTGCCGCTATAACAGCAAATACAAAATAACAAACGTGTTTTTTTGCCGTTTTTGCGATAATAGTACGGAACCCTTTCTGCGCGAGTCTGACTCGCACTTGACCGGTTGTTTTATTTAAATTCTATACGAACTTGCTTTTAATGCAGTTCTTATTAGTTATAATCCAATATCTAGGTTGTATATATATATTACAGAATATTATATTTATTTACCTACTGTCTGGTAATAATATTCTGTTGAATTTGCTACAGATTAACGTCATATTTTGCTGGCATTGTCGACGAAATATATTGTCAAAGACATGTGATGAACATGCTATGAGGGAAGTTTTGAGTTTGAATGTAGATCGTTGTAAAATTACTTTGGTCTTAATTTACTCTTAAGATGAATGGGTGGTATGATAGTGTAATATGGTTAGAAAAAAGTTGAGTATGAGTATTGAGATGACGGAAATTAGAGATGTAAAATGGAGAAAGAATTAGGATGTATTAGGCCAGTAGGACATGTTTGCTTAGAAAATGATATGACTTAGTTGGACTTTGATATTGCTCTCCTACAGTATCTAAGCAAAGCAGTTATAACTTTTGCCAATATTGTTTTACATCCATAAATAATTTAATAGAAGCTGGTGAAGCACGCTAGCTGCGACTAAAATACTGATCATCATCAGCCTTTCAATGTTCCAAAACCCCACTGCTAAGACACAGGCCTCCTCTCTGTAAGAGAGGGCATGGACTTTAATCCACCACGCGGGCCCAGTGCGAATTGTAGGATAACACATGTCTTCGAATTTATGGATCTAGGACAATACGTGTAAACAAAACTTTATTTTTCCTCCAATTTAGTTTTGGAACTAATAATCAAGTGATAGTTTCCAAGATGGCGACTTGCCAACACGGAACCGGCTGCGCTTCCTGTGTCGTGCACTTGTTATGTTATTATTTTGCCAAAAATATACAGCTGCCTTGGTTCTAGAGAGAATAGACTGTAGTTTTTTGGGCTGCGAAGGACAATAGTATGGATTGGGCTTTTTTAATTATTCATCATCAGCCTTTTTAATTGTTCTCCTAGTGCTGGTACACAGGCCTCCTCTCTGTGAGAGGGAATGGGCCTAATCCACCACGCGGGCGCAATCATGCGGGTTGGTAGATGTCACATGTATTCGAATTTATGTTTCAAGGACATGCCGGTATCTTCACGATGTTTTCCTTTACCGTTTTGAGAGCAGTGGTGGTGAAATAATTTACACAAAGTAAAGCGCCTGCCTGGGTTTGAACCCACGACCTACAACTTACAAGTCGCGACCGATACCACTAGGCCACCACAGCACTGTTTTTTTAAAATTATTATTATTTATATTTTATTAAAAAGTCTGCATAACCATTCAGGATCAATTTTGCGATCAGGATATGTTGTTATGAAACATTATGAACTCAAAAATTATTTGTTCTCAACTTACAATCAATCAATCTACCTTCCCTTTTCTGAAAGGAGATTGCCCATACACAGGCCCCTTATGAGGTTTCGTGTCTGCGATTTCAATATTATCCGAAAATAGGATTTATATTTTGTGTTTTTTTTTTATCCGTGTCCTTTACTTTATAATATATGTACAGACAACAACAGATCCGGTTCCTTCACTTGGACATTTGTATGCACCTTATTGCATTGTAATAAGGGTTCATTTCAAGAACAAAAACATCGTTATATTTCATGAACCCACAAAATAAATGAAAAATATTTTCTAATTATGAATATAACGTGTTTTTTCTACAATATACAACCAAATTCATCAAGATACAACCATTTTTCAAAGGGGCCCAAGTTCCCTTACAAAATGGACATTCTCCTTTATTGGGCTCAGCTTCCAGTCTAACTATATTTAGCTGAGTACCAGTATTTTACATGGAGTAACTGCCTATCAGTCCTCCACAACCTAGTAACTGCGCAACATGATTCCCCTTGGTAAGACAGGTGTTAGATTTTCGGGCTTCTGATTACTTTCCTCGACCCAAATATGGCACTTGGGACCAACGTTTCACAGTGCTTTTTAGATCGACCTCTGGTAGCATACTTTAACTTTGAAGGTCCACTCGTGCGGCTGTTGTTACTTATCTCAGCCATGATTCAATAACATAAATTATTAAGGTAATATAGACAGATTCATTAAAATGACTCGTAGCCGTAATGGTAATATTAATGAATCCGTTACGCCATTTTTACTAAAATGATGAAACGATTAAATTAATTCGACGGTTGACCTAATTACCAGCCAACCTAATTACTTAAGAGATCCTAATTTCTCTCTCCAGTGATTAGTTTTTTTATGATCTAGACGTGCCAAAACTTAGACCCATTTCATACGCTCCGAATATTGATACCGGAGTATTGATACCGTAAACCCGGATAAATGGTAGACTAACCCTGTTATAATCAATTTCGTGATTGTTCACCATGTTTCACTAAAACTACACCAATAAAAATATCTTGGTCTTGCTAACGGTAATTACATCAGTAACAACTAATCAATAGATATTTCAAAGCACGTGACATTGTGGTACCGCAAGACAATTTCATACATTTTGGCATATTTAAATAGTTATCGTGGATAGAATGACACTTCGTCTACTAGAGCCTCTGATATGATCCCTCAAAACATTGTGCGTTGTGTCCTTAGAATCTCTCTTTCTTCGTACAATACTATCTAAGTAGGTAAGTATCTATTGTACGAGTAAAAGCTCTCATATCTCCCCCATTCTTCACCACCGGTCACCCGGCACTGACCATACGTCTCGAACAGTGTGGAAAGGAGCTTACAAAGACTTAGATGTCACAGCGAATTCTAATATAGATTTGATCTTTTAAGCCTTGAGACTGTTTGACCTAATTCTTTCTCCTTTTTGATACCACTTAAGATTTAAAATGATGTATTTTACCTGATAAAAGCATGGGCTTTTTGACGATATTTTTATAAATAGTAGGAACAAATCAAGGAGATTAAACTTACGGATTCACGATTAGACCCCGGGTCAAAACTATGAGTATTATATCTTATTCGTTTCAGCACGCAATAGCGGTCCTTGCTCCAACAACATTTATTGTCATTCGTAATTTCGAAAATGGAGGAGCTCGTGGCTAAATACTAACAGCCGCACTGGTCGATTATCAAGGTTAAGCAACGCTTGACAAGGCCGGTCCGTGGATGGGTGACCATTTCAACATACCGAGTTTCCTCCGTGCCTCGGAAAGCACGTTAAGCCGTTGGTCTCGGCTGTCATTTGATGATCTTTGACAGTCGTTACGAGTAGTCAGAAGCTAGAGATCTGACACCAGTCTTGCCAAGTACTGTGTTACCCAGTTACTGGGTTGTGGAGGTCAGATGGCCAGTCGCTCCATGTAAAACACTGGTACGCAGCCGAATCCGGTAAGACTGGAAGCCGACCCCAATATAGTTGAGAAAAGGCTAGGCAGATTGATTGTAATTTCGAAAATGGAAAGAAATAAAGCCATCCCGAATCTATATTTATCACGATCTTCAACATTTTGTACTAGTGAAAAACGGTGCAGAGTTTATTAATCGGCTTCTTAAGAAGATAATATTATATTAGAATTACCGCTGTTGGTATGCTGAAACTATCAACAAAATAAAGGCCATGGGACTAATTACTAATTCATACTAATATTATAATTGCGAAAGTAACTCTGTCTGTCTGTTATTGACCTTTTCACGCTTAAGCCGCCGAGCCGATTTAGATAAAATTTAGTATGGTATTAGTTTGAGACCCTGGGAAGGACATAAGATGAACTTATCCCGGTTGTGTGTTCCCTTAGGAAGATAAAACACTTTTTACGCGGAAAAAGCCGCGGTTAAAAGCTAGTACGATATACTTCCACATGCAGTATACATTATTCTGTGTTCCCACAGGAACACTTCTCGTGCCACGAGTTCCGCACTCAGTACTTGAAGATCGTCCGCCTCGTGAAGCTGATAAATGGTCAGTTCGGTATTTATATCCTGACCTCGTTCGGTAGCAACCTGTACTGGATCTGTACACAGCTGTTCTATAGTCTTAGGTCAGTAGTTTAAATGTTAATTGAGGTAATTTCACTTTTAAGATTTTGCGATTATTATTAAAATGGTGTCTGCGATGCCGACTAATTTGCCACAATGATACATATCTTATGCGATGGATTTAGCAATATTTAACAGACACGAATACTAATAAACCGTCTAACGCCCAGTTTCTGATCGCAAAATGTATGTGACTGACTGTCAAGGAAGCGTGTTAACACACTTTTACATATAATTTTCGTTCCAGAAACTGGCTACTAAACTACATCAAGCAATGTACTTAAAGTCTGTGTGTTTTTTTTTAATAATGCTAAATCACCAACAGCCATTTCATCTTTTAATGTAATTAATTCAAACAAACTAACATTAGAATAATTTATTAGGTGTAAATTATCACTAGCTACACAGTAAACCAATTAACTGGCCTTGAGCACCACGCAGAATATGTTCAAAGGCTGACCATACTAACCTATTTGTTTAGTCCTGTATACAATGGGGTCTAATTTAAACGTTCTGTCTTTTCCAGCAGGACACAAACCGGTCATTTTATTACTTGTACGTTCATGGATTCGGATGATGTCAAGTGAGTTATCTACACTAATATTGTAAAGGGGAAAGCTTTTTTGAGTGTAAGTTTGTTTGTAATGGATAAACTCAAAACTCTTGAACCCATTTCAAAAACTCTTTCACCAGTAGAAAGCTACATTATTCCTTAGTGAAATAGGCTACTTTTTATCCCGAAAATATCAACAGGTTCTGTGGGGTGGACCCCGGGAGCGAAGCCGTGGGCAAAGAGCTAGTTTAAAGCATTTGGTTAATGTCCATTTTAGTGACTCCGTATCTACTTGCACTTGAAAATTAATCTGTAAGGTACCGTCTATACTGTGATTAGAGATTTAACGTACACGTGGTATTTAAGTGATGCCGGTAATGTACAGACCAAGGGAACGAGCAAACAAGTAGCCGACGGACACAAATGCACGGTACCGCACGGTTGTTCGCCTTATTTCCATTCATTCGCCAGCGTCCGTTCGCTTGGTCTGTACCCGGCATTATGTGTGTAAGTTGAAACGTACATTAAGATTAAAACCTCACAAGTAAGCAATTGGTCGTCTGGGCTTTGAAATAACTATAATTAATTCGGAAACACATGATCTAGTAAGACCGCGCGGTGCGGCGCGGCAGTAGCCACGATGCTAACACCAGTTTCTGAATGTGTGATAGTGAGTCCTTGTGTAATAGAAAAATCTTATGCATAGCACAGATAGTAGAAAAATCAAGTCGAAAATCGCCGATTATTATTTATTGTAATTTCCATTGCAGTGCGGCTCTCAACAAAGAATACCTGACCCACCCCCTTTGTATGTGGATGCTAAGCGAAAAACGGTATGTTAAGATGCACTGTGTTCTTAATTCTGTTCTCTATTTAGCTCTTCTCAGCTGCGTCTTCTATACCTCTACTTAGACTTAGCTTAGATCAGAGGCTCTAGTTCTACCAACGACAGCGTCGCCGTATTGGATAACCCTGAAAAACGTATGGCAATGCCAAGCGCCTGCCAAGCGCTAACGAAAGGTCACGATATCATTTTACATTTTGACACTTCGACCATCGCCATCACTGATAGAACTAGAACCTCTGCTTTTTACCAGGCTGCAAGGAAAGGGTTATGTTTTTCGCGCGTATCTTTTTTGTATGTAAGTATGTTTGTATGTATGTAATATTCTTTATTACCTCGTATCTTTTAAACCACTTGACGGATTTTTATAATTAAGACATCGTTAGACAGGTCTTGACCGCCCAAGTGTTCTTAGATAAGAGTCGTTAAAAAAAAAGAAACATGGCGGCTTTTGGGCGCCATTTTGTAGAGGTGTCAATTTTTTTAATCTTCGCACCCTAACGAGTGGGGATCAAAATGAAGGGGTTTTTAGAGGTGATTACAAAAATATATACCACTTAAATGGAGTTTATAAAAAAAAAAAAACACTAAAAAGTTGAAAGTAAAAAAAGCTTATTGATAATAAAAAACCAAACTGCTTAAGAAGCGAACTAAAAAGCTGTAAACAAGAAAATCATGCTGTGCAGTCGGAGGATATATATTCGCGAACTGCCTGATCCTCCGACTAGACAGCATGATTTTTCTTGTTTACAGCTTTTTAATTCGCTTCTTGAGCAGTTTGGTTTTTTATTAGTTTTTCATGATTGATTCAACAGCTCTTTAATTTATGTGACTGAAACAAGATCTCTTTAAAATACCAAACTAAAATAGTTTCTATGCTAGAAAACTTTAAGTTTAAACTTATATTTTTCACAGGGCTCTAAACGGTGTGGAACATTCAATCTACTTCACCTACTCCTTCTCATTTCTGTTGCTGCGCACCCTACTAGTTTTGCTACTGGCTGCCAGGATACACTCCAATTCTGTTGCTCCCCTGTATATTTTGTATGGGATTCCTAGTGCCAAATTTCATGTTGAGGTGAGTGATTGATATATTTCTGGACAGATTATATTATGGAAAGGACGAAAGGACATGCACGGATCTTATTGGTGAAGATGATGATGATGATGGGGACTCCCTTTTCCGCACTTTGACTCTCACTAGGTCCGTTGTGCTTGAGGGTTCTGCCTAACAAAGCCATCCTAGCTCCACCCTTCTTATTGGTGATGTCCTTCAGAACGGTCAGGTGCGCAGTACTCATAACCGGCGTGCGTGTATGTCTAGATATATATACTTAAGTAAATGAAGTAATAGGTATATGTAGCAGGTGGCGTTCCTGTAATTTCTGCTTACCTCCATGGGAAGTGAGTGAGTTTATGTAATAGATTGTTTTGTTTATATCAGACAAAATCATTAATCTTATGAAAACCATTAACATTTCAAATAAATAATTAAGTAGTCTGCGCTGTTTATTCAAGGTTCTGATCAGTACATTTGTCTGCTACTATTGTGATTTATTGTCGAAACACAAGGCCAATCAAATCGGCTGACAAAACATATCTAGATTTAGAGACAGTTTATTAAATTAAATTGGCTTTCAGGTACATTATAAGTGCCTGACAACACCACGATTAAATCGAACAAGTTTAGGCATTTGATCGGAATTGTAGTTTATTAAAGCATCATTATCAACATCTTGCTGTCCTGTATGCATGTTACTTAGGTTCAGCGCAACATGTTTTCTTCTTACATTCTTCCCTGTCTTACGAAAATCCAACCAAATTTTCTTCTCTCTCTCCTACTCCATCTTTATATCCTCTATGTCGACCTCTTTAAGTCACGTTTCATCCCGGTCAGGTATTTATGTAATATTTTGTAGAAAGAGAAAGCAAAGGTATACTCATTTTAACATCTCTGTAACAACATAAAAAGCTTCTTTTAAAAGAACGAACGAGTTGCGCATTACACGCTGTTTGTCAGTAAGACCAACATAATTCTTCCGCTGTGTGACAACATGACATGTTGCTCGAAACTCGTGCAACATATCATGACGTATCGTGACAAGCGACAATATTATTGCAGGTGGAGCGATTTATTGCGCAAATAAACAACCTCAAAGTTGCCATGAGTGGACTCGACTTCTTCTATGTTACGAGGACTATGATTTTAACCGTAAGTAAATCCATCTAAGGGTGGATTTTCCTGTTATATTTTCGGGCGGTTATTTTAAGACAAATAAAAAATAATAAAAAAATAATAGATAATATAATGTTATACACCGTGTTTATTAGTAAGAGGGATAGAGGTAATAATGTACTACGCGTTATACAATAATATAATATTAAATTGTGACTTCTTTAAACTGTGTGAACTTGTTGTTGTTATACTTGTATATTAATCTGTGGAAACTGTTTCTGGATTTTGTTGAACTAATTGTATGCTTATATTTGTTATTGCATCTGTTTGTTTCCCAAATAAAATAAAATAAATAAAATAACTTCTATCGGCAAAATAAAAATGGCGGTTTGACAGCTTTTGTATAGAAAATTATATTAAAGCTGTAGGCCCTAAAGAGAAAAAGTTATAAATAAAATATAAACTTTAATGTCACTCAAAAAGCTAAAATAAGTCTGGTCTGGACACATCTGCCGCATATAAGAGAAATTGATGGGCCAAAGGTGCGGCCCAATAGGTTTCTTTTATAAATAAAGCGCCATCGTAGCAGACCCAGGTAGATATGGTGGAATAAGCTAAGCAAAGCAAAAAAAGCAAAGCAGCTAAGCATTTGATAAAGACTGGTCCCAAATAAATCCTGGAACGGAGAAGTGGAAGGATGCTTTTGCCCTGCAGTGTGAAAATTACTACAAACATTAAGATTGTTCAAGAAACTCCATAATATGTATAATAGATTTTTGCTGTATTCCTAGCGAAGTTATTATTATTCACTTTATGTATGACCCTATTATGTATCGATATTTTCTGTTTCAGCTTCTTGGAACAATTGTTACGTATGAACTTGTGTTGCTACAGTTCAACAGATAAATGTAAAATAAGATATTAAATGTTGCTAGTATGTGACATGGAGATAGAATACAGGTAGGCGCAAATAAAATTCAGCACAGCGTGTTATTGAAATGTCTAGCTCGACACCAATTTGTTTTTTTCGCTCACGATTATTTATAGAAAATAAATAGCTTTTACGTATTATTCTCAGCAAACCCTTTCATTTCATACCCTAATCAAAAGTGTGTATAAAAATAACTGGTTCGTCATCTTTGGGAGACCGCCATATTGGAATTAGAATGATGTCACTAAACTCAAAGTGCATTGTCACCCAAACTAAAATAAAAATAGCGGCTCAATCAGCCGGGAATAACTGTTTAAATTTCAAGTGCAAGATTTGAACCAACCAGGTACATAGGTACTAATTAGCTAAGAAGTTTTATAAAAGCTTGTAAACTGTTTCCATCATAAGTTTTGGCACTGAAAAATGAATCAGTTACCAGCGCTGCTCAATAAACACCTGAAATAAGAAACTCTTATCTCGATTTGCCCACTTTCCAGCGCAAACTTAACCCTCGTTCGCCGTAACATCGTCAAAGTAACGAGTAGGTACTGCAGTTTTTCACGTCGACTAGGTATTTTAACCCTGTACCGCTGTGGGCAGATTATTAACCTCTAACTAATAAAGCAGATACCTGTGGTGAAATGCTTTTCTGCTCAAATACTTTCATGACCCAACTAATGCCAGGGAAGTGTGCTGGTTTTTTTTTTTCTCTTTTGGGCAATGGTAGGAAGGCTGCTAGTTATTTAGATTCTGCAATAGGTTTGATATGTATATTGTTATAGGTACAGCATAGAATTATTTACCTAGGAATCATCTGAAATATTGTAATATGTATATGTAAATTTTTGGCAAACTAGCCAAAGATATTTTTCCAACTCACTTTGCATTTCGCCGTTATTTTCTGGTTACATTTTTCTTCATAGGTAACCACATATCGTTGGTATATACAGTAGCCTCTGTCTACTTATCCACATTTTTATCATTATCACCTGCTTAGTGTTAAGCTGTTATTTCAGGGTTGGCTTCCAGTCTTGCTATATGCGGCTGAAGTACTGTTGCTGCTGCTACGTATCAAAGTAGCAGAAAAAAATACACACCTAGCTAGGATTTTCCCTAAGAGTACCTAATATATGTGGTTATAAGTATTTAATTCTTGTAGCCTTCACAAAATCACATATATTAGGTACTCTGTTCTTTAATTTTATTTTCACATTTCCATGTCCTCATTTCAAGTTATCACGATCTGATTCAACATCTCATAATAAAACTTGGACAGAATACGTCGTTTTATATTATTACCTACTGCTACAACAAGAAAGAAGTCTTGTTAACAATTTTCATAAAAATGTAAATAAAAATGATCTCGGGATTGCTCGTTCCTAAATCGGCTTATCATACGCGACAGATTCCTCGGCGTAAATTAAAATGTTTTTTTGTGAATATTTGCGTACTCGGCTTGTTATGTTATATTGTGTGACGGATTGGATTAAGTACTGCGGAGGAAGAATATTTGAATTTGTATCTTGGGTTTATTTATTTCGTAAAATGTGTTATGAGATCCTTCTCGTACTGATGTTACAAAGGCTGTATGCTTGGGTGTTTGTCGATGAATCTTGCCTCAACGGATTTGGAATACTTGTAGGCCATGATCTGGATTACGACAGAATATATTTTTTATCCAAATAGCACGTTTTATTGGGCTAATTTTTGACTTCCATGCGGGCCACGCCTTTGTCAAAAGCTACTAGAAAATATGACCTATTAATTGCCTATTACCTAGAGAGCAGTGGTAGCCCAGTCGTTAGCCTGGCCCCAAAAATACGAGGTGTAAGTAAGTCGTGGGTTCGCCAGGCAGGCATTTTACTTTGAATTATTTCATCACCACCACTCACAACACGGTGAAAAAAGAACATTTTTATCAGTGCGGTTGTTGTTTTTATAATAATTTGTTTTATTTTAGACTTTTTAGTTTAAGTAATGAACGAGTTCTTCATATAAGTTATTTGGCTATTTTGCTATCAAACTTACGCTTGTCTTGAATTTGTGCTAAAATAGGAACATAAATGTGTTAAAATATAATAGCTTTCATTGGATACCCATATTGTTAGGATAACGAAAATAATAATTGTCGCTCAACTTTTTTTAGGGGAAGACGCTATTTTTTAAAATTATTTGGCCTATGTGACTCCAAGAAACGAACCCAACGACATCTCATATGTTCTAATCCGTCAAGCCGTTTGGGCTGTAGAGCGTGCTATAGAAATGGACAGACATACATATCCTTCGAAAAATATTACCCTCGTGCTTGACTTACTTGACTTAATGTCCTACGTCCCCTGGATGGGGCAAAGGGCGTCCACAGTAGTCCTCCATCGCGATCGGTCCTGAGCTTCACGCTTCACCTCGCTCCACGTCATACCGATGCTCGTCGCTTCCGCCAACACGGTGCGGCGCCAAGTTTGACGGGGACGGCCACGCTTTCTTTTGACTTGGGGATTCCAATCCAGCGCTTGCTTCGGTATATGATCAGAATCCCTTCTCAGCGTGTGGCCAATCCAACTCCACTTGCGATGCTTGATCTGGCGGTCGATCGTGCTCTCGTGGCATTGCTCCTACAGCTCTACGTTGGTGGTGGTCTCGGGCCAGTAAGTGCCGAGTATGCGACGAAGACAGCGGTTGACGACGACTTGGCAATCTTTGACAATCCGCACTGGGCCCGTGTGGTGTATAGCCCACTTCTCTCACAGAGAAGAGACGAGGCCTTAAATTATAGTTTGAGCATGGTAATTGCCACCTTACACTGACATTTTTGTACCTGGTATCACTCAACTTAAAACAAATATATGATCTTCTTGAATATCCAGGAGAGAAGTTGAAAAATCTGAGCTTAATAGCCATTATCTGGCCCGACGATGCATAGTTAACGAGTTTGAAATATTTTCGTCTGAACTAATAATCAGCTGGCACGATATTGAAACGTTATTTTTATCCGATTGTCCCAAAAGGAGAGTATTGTTTAAGGTATGTCTTTTCTTTGGTTCGCGCTGTAGCATAAATGGCTTGTTTACGATATCAATTATTTGAGTTGGAGCAAAACTAATAAAGCACGGTATTAAAAAGTGTGTGTGTGTGTGTTGAAGAATTTTAATGGGTACATAACATTATTGGAGTAACATTTTCTCTACATACATAAAATCACGCCTTTTTCCATGGACCCCAATGGCAGGCAGAAGATATAGCACGCCACCTAGCTGCTACGATCCGAACATACTTCTTTTGCTTCACTCACGTTCATACATCTAGTCATACACTCACGCCGGTTATAATTACTGCGCGCCTGACCTTATCTTCTTCTCTAATATCACATAAAATATAATATCTAATCTAAAAAACCTAGGAACTCAAACACTATAGCTGAAGCATTTTAGTATGTCAGTATCGGCCATTGACCCACCTTCATTTATTGTCATTCTCAATATCATAAACGGAAATAAAGCCATAACACTGTCCTGAATCGACATCCATCTTGATCCTAAATATATTTTACTTATAAAAACGATACATCGTTTATTTCTCGGGATTGTGCGAAATGTAATTTGGTGAAGGAAAACTTATTATTTACGCAATTTATTTATTTTTTAAATTTATTACTAAGGTACGAGTAGCTTTACTCGACTGCGGCGAAGCCAGCAGGGTTAACAGACATGTTTCATACCCCAAATGTTGATTGACAGATAATACCTCGTGGCATTAAATCAACCTATGCACCTACTTTGAGCATGAACTACTTTGTGACGACACGGTTGGCGTAGTGGTTGAGCGATCGGCTGCTGCGCTGCGTGTCGCGGGTTCGATTTCCGTACGGAACAAATATTTGCATGGCCTACAAATAATTGTTCCGGATATTTGTCAACGCACCCACGATACAGGAAGAAGTTCCTAGTGTACGACAAGGTTTTTTTCTTAAAGGATAGACTGAATTAGAAAAATATAAAGAACAATGACTGCCACGGACTTGTTAAGACGGTACCCTGACCAAAAAATCGGCATGCGATATGAGCATTCCTATTGGTCTAGCGGCACTGGTGGCGCATGAATTACAGTAGTGAATACGCCCAGATTTTAGAATAAAATCTTTATAAAATCGAATTTTGATCTTTTGAAAAAAAAATACTACCAAAATGTTCGTTATTAAATTGTCTATCCATTAGTGTTAGTACAAAAAATAATTAATGAACACTTTACGAGGAGATGCATGCTATCAATAATTATTTCTCATTTTTGTGGTTTTTTTTTAAAGGAGATTAGTGAAATATATATGTTACGGCTAATAACCGAAGTGCGGCTACATCTAGTTTTAGCCGGTTAGAACTAGGTGTAGCCACTTACTCTTGGTTAAACCTAGTACGAGCCGATTGTTTTCGGGTAAAACTAGGTCTAGCCTTCATCATGCCGGCTACAACTAGATCCAGTCATTCCCTGTTGGATAAAACTTCAGTCCAAGAGCGAGCGAAGCGAGCTCGGGAACTTAGGGCACCCCGACACGGACAGGTTAGGTTCGAACGAGATGACGGGAGCTGTAGTGAGCGAGCAAAGCGAGCGAACTCAGCTCCCGTCATCTCGTTCGTGTTAGGTTACTTTTGACCCTGCAGACAGAAATAGGAGCCCCGCGCAGCTGGGCTCCTATTTCTGTAGATAGACCTAGTTTTATCCAACAGGGAATGGCTGGACCTAGTTGTAGCCGGCATGATGAAGGCTAGACCTAGTTTTACCCGAAAACAATCGGCTCGTACTAGGTTTAACCAAGAGTAAGTGACTACACCTAGTTCTAACCGGCTAAAACTAGGTGTAGCCGCACTTCGGGTATTAGCCGTAACATATACAACATAAAAAAAAACTAAATCTCTATTTTAGAATCAAAATTATGTAGAAATTTAATGTATTTTTATTAATTGATATTTCTTTTTGAATAACGAGTAGATAGCTCCTAAAAATAGCACGAAAAATGGCTTGCGCGGCGTTTTGCTCGGGGTACCGCCTTAAAATGAAGCAGCTACAGTAGTTTCTTAGGTCACGCAACAAAAGCATCAGGGCCTACTTTATTTGATACCACCTCACTATATCCCATTACTTACTACATTGTGGTTAATACCTTCTCACTAGAGCCGTAATGATTACGATCCAACGTAACGAGAGTATTATTGGATATAGTCCAAAATCTCGTCTTCTCTGTTTATATAAGGCAGAAGAAATACTTACGGTGGGTTCCGTGATTAAATAAAACAAAAGTTAGTTTTTACTTAGTTTATTGTCAACCGTCTTTGGATACTTACAAGTTTTAGAGATTCATAATAAAAAAATAAAAGTCGGTTGACATTATAATGTCAATTTCACTCACATTTTTACCTGACTGCCGAATTTGATGAGGAAAATAATGGTTTTTGTTTCGACTTTATAATTATCTATTTTCTTATCATATTTGCGAGGCAAACTTGACCAAACACCACCATGGTCTGACAAGTTTGGTTGGAAAAAGGCCTGTGCCCAGGTGTAGGACCCAATGTAGGCTACCAAAAAAGAAATTGATTAAAAGGTCATTGGGCATAATCTGACTCGCTTTGCGAAGAGTCGCGGACGTTAACCAAAATAGTTATAAACAAAAGATAATAATCTGCCGTGTCATTGCATATTATTTTTATTTGATTCAAAATCTATGGAGAAAAATGTACCGAAACGTTTTAAAAATAAAAATAAAACGGTTTCAAGAGGACTTTATTTTTCGTGTGTTTTGTTAACAAGTAAAATTTCAAAATTATAAAAACCCCCGACACATTTATCTTGCGAAAACACCCCGATTCAAACAGTAAAACGCCCATAACTGTTGAACGGCTGAACCGATTTCATTCAAACATAGCTAAGAACACTCTCGACAAAATTACCTTTCAAACAAAAAAACTAAATCGAAATCGATACATCCGTTTAGGCGCTATGATGCCACAGATAGACACACAGATAAACAGACACGCAGATACACAGCAACACACGTGAAACTTATAACACCCCTCTTTTTCCGGCGGGGGTTAAAAATGAGGTAGTTCCTTAAGTTTTACGTGTGTGATTTTTTTATTTCAGAATTTGATTGTTAATAGCGACACTATCGAATCGTGTAATAATCGGCGTGTATATTTTTTTCATAATCAACAGGTTCGATTCCTGGCTAAGAATATTGAGTTTTCAAAAAGCCCATAATACTGTTTTAGTTTTCATCAAAACGGTCTCGCGACGCCTTTTAGTAATTTTAGCTTTTCCTCATAGTTTCGGATTTGGCCTAATTAAAAAAGTCATCCTTATACGATAATTTTATATTTATGAATACGATAATTTTATTGACTCACATTAACGTGATTAAGGCCATAATAAATCAGAACCATGTATTTATACGTACACATTCTACTATACGTATATTTCGTTTGTGTACGCCATGGGTATGGTTTTCATACTAAGATGCCCAATGGCCTTTGTTGGTGAAAAATGGTCTTTGTAAAACTACATTATCGAGTTAGTGTCAATTCAGCTTCAAGCATCTTAAATGAGATAAGCTGCAAAACATGCTTTTTGTGGTATAATAATATCACAAGAGCGAGACCCCGGTGCAAAAAAAGTCAAATTTATTGCTAATTTTAAAAGAACAGGTACCGAGCCCGCATACAAATGAAGATAAAAGGTAAAGGTTTCAAGTTTCAACAAGAGGACCCTAAAATAACAAGTTTTACATATTTTGCTCAAAGGAAGTGGCCAGGATGTTAACAAAATGCCGGTTTTTGGAAAGAGTTTCGAAGGTCACTAGTTTTACGTCGTGAAACCTTGACCGTCTGAGACGGTCGAGGTCTGGGTCAGCTGTTGACTTAGGTTCTGAGCAGACAAATGGTCATTTTCGTAGTCGAAAGTTACAGCAGTAATACCGCGTAGTATTTCTAGTATCATTGGATCTCTCCAAATAGCAGGAAACAACACCGCGGCAGGCCAGTAAGAGATGACGGGATGAGCTGGACACCTTTTTTAAAAAGGTTGGTCAACGATCACAGTAGACCTTGAGAAATGGTAAGAGGGAAGGGAGGCCCTCGTCCTGAAGTAGGACAACACACGCTTATAATAATAATTTGTAGTCTAAGTCCTCTCATGTCATGTAATGGAGAAAACTTGACCCCTGTCATAAAGGATGATGTGCATTTCGATGACGTGGCCACGACGATGTTTAAAAACAAACAATGCCAAGATTTTGTAAAAGTTGATTGACCCAAAACCATAAATTTGTCAAAGTTATGGTTTAAAACGATAGCCACCGATAGAGATCTTCTAAACTAAGCGTTGCAGAAACCTGAAATTTCGGTAAATAACAGATTGAATTTATAAAAAAAAATGTAAAAATATCCTAGATTTATATTTTTGGAGCTGAAAGAATAAAACCCCATTGCCGCACCATTGAAACGGTGAAAAGCACGTTATCGCCGATATCTCGCTGAAAAAGCTCCGCAGACGTCTGTAGTTTTTTGTAAAACCTAGATTTGAATTTGTCAAAATATATAAAAATACACAAAATTGCTGAACTTGAGATCCTGCGCTTGGTTTCGGGTTGGGCGAAGTGTTATTGATTTTTACATATGGAATTTTTCAGGAGCAGTCCGGTGTCTGAATACGTGGCCGGTCGATGGCCACCGGTCTAGTCCCATGGGACCCAAACGTAATTGTTGTAATGTAGGTGTACTGTAGGTGATTAATACTTTTTGGGTAATATAGCCGTGGTGTTGAACACGTATTTGGGTTCCCTGGTGTTTGTATGTTATGCGAGATACGAAATTTAGGTCTGTCATTTTACGATAAATACTTAACCCTAAAGTATTCATAAAATTATAACTAACGTTAAAATTATCGTTTTAGTCTCGTTACTCTGGATATCTCTGACCTACACCTTCAATTACTTTTGATCCGTTTAGTAGAAAGTTTAATAAGGTGCAAAATGTGAAGTAAACCTCCCATAATTGGACATTAAGGCGGGCAGAAAATACTTCGCAAGTTATGAAAAAAATAAGAAATAGTGCTGTTAAATTTAGTAAAATTTTAGGCAATTTACGATGTATTAAGTTTATGATTGTAAAAACTTAGTTTATAGACAAGTTTTAATAGGTAAAGCGTGCTATTTCATTACTTAGGTAAACAGGGATGTTCACTTATGAATAATAAAAATGTAAAGTAAAAAATACGAGTACTTTGAGGCTCCTCCAGACAGGTGCGACGCGACAATGCGATTGCACTTCAATAATAACAATTTCTATGAAATCGCATACCATCTTTGTTGCATTGTTGCGTTGCACTTCTCTGTGAAAGCCCTCAAGATTTTATTCCATCGTAACTGTACGTTCACCTGTCATTTACGTCTGAAAAAAAAAACATCATAGCGAACTGCATGGCAATTCATTATTAAATCAATTTTCATTTAGTTGACGTTCTTCCAGGTTCAGTTAATAAATGCTGAGTTACCAAGAAATTTAAAATGTACGGATCAGAATTTAGTCAAGCATTGCTAATGAATTAATTTTACTCCTGTTTGCCTGCTGTGACAAAATAGTAGGGTCAGCACAAATTTCACACGTCACATTTGCTGAAGGACTTTCTGGTTAAGAGGGGACTCTAGTGAGACTTTCTCCATACAAACACATTCTGCTGTTTTCTTCGTGGATAATGCCTCTAGAGCAATGATTTTTTTCCATAAAATCTAGGTCTAATTAATACGTGCCTGTATCATTTCCTTTTTTCCAAAACATAATCACAAAAAGAAATATGACAATCCAAAAATTTATAAGTTTTTAACAAAAAAGGAAATGATAGGAGCATAGATATACTTTTCCTCTAAATTTTGATAAAAGTATTTTTTAGATCAGACCAGTTTTCATGAAGAAAACAGCAGAATACGAAACGTCTTTTAGTCAAAGTTTTTGTAGGTAAAATCAGCCTGAGCTGCAGTTGTCCCTTTTGCACTTTACGGGGTGAGGTTGGAGGTTACGCGATGGCAATAGTTTCTTCAAATACCTATTTTTCAAATTCCTGTTGACTAGAGTCCGCTCTTAAGTAGTGGTGCGCACGTCGTCCTGGCTACAATGCCCGGATATGGGTAAGTGTTAGGTGCTGGATTTTTTACCGACTTTCCATAAAGGAGGACGATCTATGTTCGGCTGTACGTATATTTGGTAGTTTTTTAGGGTTCCGCACCCAAAGGGTAAAACGGGACCCTATTATGAAGACTCCGCGGTCCGTCTGTCTGTCTGTCACCAGGATGTATCTCATGAACATAGATCGTCATGTATTTCACAGATGATGTATTTCTGTTGCCGCTATAACAACAAATACTAAAAACAGAATAAAATAAATATTTAAGTGAGGCTCCCATACAACAAACGTGATTTTTTTGTGATAATGGTACGGAACCCTGCGTGCGCGAGTTCGACTCGCAATTGGCCGGTTTTTAGTAAAAAAAAATCATCGATTACTCCGTCTAGGACCGATTTTGAAAATATAATGTTGGTATTTTCATCAACATGGTAAGCATTTGAATTCAAATAGTAGGTACCTATCATATGGTGAAGTGGAACTGATGAAGAAGACCACAGACGGTCATTTAAACTTCTTAATATTAAATATGTCATGGGTATGAGATATCTCGTATAGTTAAATGGCTGTGATGGAGCAAATTTAAATAAACGGTTCTAATGAAAATGGTGCCATCGAACTGATCTGGTGATGAAGCCGGAAGGTAGGAACAGGAACTCCTTATAAATAAAATTGTCCCAGTCGTGTTTAGGATTGTTGGAATTTTAATGAGAAGCCCTCTGGTTATTTACATGAAATTCATGGTAATAAAAGGTACCTACCAAAACAAGAATGATAAAATAAAAATAAATTAACAAAAAAAATATCGACTTCCAAAACAAAACACTACAAAGCGCAAAATAACTTTCTTTTTATCCGACTGAGGCAGGAGCGTAATGTGTTTATCAGTCTATGTATGTATGTTGTTTGTTCCTATGTTGCGTTCTAGAGACTAAACGCGTTGGCCGATTTTGATGATTCTTACGTCAATCGATTCGTCTTAACCCTGCGAGTGTCACTGGCTACATTAAAATTGGAAAATAGAAAAATGGCGGATTTTGGGCGCCATATTGTGCGGGCCAATTTTTTTATTTCTTCCGTAACCATCGTGTGGGGTATCAAAATAAAGTGTTTCAAGAGGTGATTACAAAAATATCATGTTTAAATGTATCTAATTCAAAACAATATTAATTAGAAAGTTGTAAATAAAAAAAAACTAAAAAGACGTAAACAAGAAGAAAATCATGCTGTGCAGTCGAAGGATACATCTGGTTTTGGTCAGCCAGATATCCTTCGACTGCACAGCATGATTGTCTTCTTGTTTACGTCTTTTTAGTTAACATTTTAAGCAGTCGGGTTTTATGTTATTTTTAAATACTTTTTTTGCTGTTACTAACAGATTCCAGAGTGTTCCTCATCAATATCGAAAACATGCAATAGCTGCACTTTTTGCAGTGGGGTATCATCAGCACATCCCTGCCATCGACAAACACAAGCCTGATGAACGTTACGTTTCATGCTTTTAAGTATCCGTTTCTTGTCAGCTAAAGACGTTGAAGTCGGTACACCGCTCCGTATATTTCCTTCTAATAATTTGCAAAATGTTACGATTGCAAATATCTGGATCTTCCACCTCAATAATATCAACGTTTCCATTTCAATATTCGAGATCGAGTTCGTTTATCGTATTTAAGGACAATGATTTCTGTAAGAAGCGTAAATATTTTTAATTTGAGAAATAGTTTGTTGACAAATACAAAATAGTTAAAAAAAAGTTTGGTAAAACCAAATGATTTTATTTAAACTAGAGGGTCACGATAATATCAGCTTTTCACCAAAAATCCTCTTTTTACCCGACTGCCGAAGGAGGGTAATGTGTTTATCAGTCTATGTACGTTATATGTATGTATGTTTGTTCCTATGTGGCGTTCTAGAGACCAAACGCGTTGGCCGATTTTGATGATTCTTACGTCAATCGGTTCGTCTTAACCCTGCGAATGTCACTGGCTACATTAAAATTATTTATATAAAATAGAAAAGAATGGATATTTTTTTTATTAAACACAATTAAATTAGTTGTTATCATTGTAATTCTCCACAATTGCTGATGGTGACCTTGCTCGAGACAGCACCACCCTTGCTGCCGTACTTCTCCATCTTCTTGACTACGTCGAGCCCTGATATCACGTGACCGAATACCACGTGCTTGCCGTCCAGCCAATCTGTCCTGAAAAGGAAAAGCAACTATTAATATGCATAATATTACGCCTGCAATGCATTCCCAAAAGAGGCAGGGCAGGCATCTGTAGTATATATGTCATGGACCAAGTGATTAATCAGGGTATTATTTATAATGCCCGGGCATTATGAATCTAGTCAAGTCAAATCGGGCAATGTAATTAATCCTGATTTAAACTTCTATATTTATCACACTGTCTGGTCATTATGCATATTGCTACGTAACGGTTGGGCAATTCGATAAACGGTCAATGAATTAGTCCCAAGAGCGAGCGAAGCGTGCTCGGGACCTTAGGGCACCCCGACACGGATAGCTTAGGTTCGAAGGAGGTGACAGGAGCTGAAGTGAGCGAGCAATGAGAGCAAACCCCATAGCATATTTATTTTAATTAATTAGTAATTGGCAGTGAGCCTATTGCCGTCCTTCGATTTGCTCGCGTTTACATTGGATCATGCTCCACTGAGCAACTGCTCATCATTCATCATCGTCATAAAATCAATCTATAGTTACTACTTTTTCATCTTGTCTCTTTTTGCACCAAAATTTATTTTATGTTTTTAGGATTAATTTATTTACTGTAGTCAGTAGTTTGCCCGATGTGGATAACACTATCTTGTCTCTTTTACCGACTACCCAAATAAGGAGTGTGATGTTTTCAGGGATATATATTTACTGAAGGTGTTTTAATGTGGGTAAAACGCCGATAGCAACGAAATTAATAAAGAACATCTGCATCATATTCTGATAGATGGCTCAGAAAGGGCTTCTGTATTTAGTTCCCCTCTAATTAACAGATGGCGCTATCTTCAACAGACCACCAATACTAGGCGTCTTAAATTAATTTACTCTGATAAAAAATAGTATCATTTGCTCACTTAGCAGTACACAAGAAGAACTGCGATCCATTAGTGTTGGGTCCTGAGTTCGCCATGCTGAGTATACCAGGCCCCGTGTGTCTCAGCGTGAAGTTCTCGTCTTCAAACTTTCGTCCGTATATTGATTTGCCGCCTGTTCCGTTGTTGTTTGTGAAGTCACCTCCTTGACACATCTGGATGCAAATAACAAATTAATGAAAAAAAAAATGAATAAAACGCATGCGAGTCGGACTCGCGCACGAAGGGTTCCGTACCATTATCGCAAAAAACGGCAAAAAAACACGTTAAGTACGGGCGCCCCACTTAAATATTTATTTAGTTCTGTTTTTAGTATTTGTTGTTATAGCGGCAACAGAAATACATCATCTCTGAAAATTTCAACTGTCTAGCTATCATGGTTTATGAAATCATGAGATACAGCCTGGTGACAGACAAACAGACAGACGGACAGTGAAGTCTAAGTAATAGGGTCCCGTTTATAATAATTTTTATCAAAATAAAAGTTGTTCAGAATCTAAGAACCTAGTGTCATGGCCTTTGTTTATTCTTCTAAATGTGCAAAAATTATGATAAACAATGTTTTTTTTTTTAAATCATAACATCACAATATTTATATCCCATATAATAGGGGACGAGCCACCATCAACCGGGCGCAAGTCCAAACTCAAGCTGGTATTGAGGGTGTCTGTTTTAATTTAATATGTATAAAAATATGTATAATGGTTAAGCAGATGTTGCAATACAGTATTGAACAACAACACAGCAAACAAAATAATCTAGCCTTATTGCAAAGAAGTTTACTTGTTGTTTACTTACAAAATCAGGAATAATCCGATGGAAACTGCTTCCCTGGTATCCGAATCCTTTCTCATGCGTGCACAGAGCTCTGAAGTTTTCTGCAGTCTTTGGAACGATATCTGCCCTCAGCATCATTATCACTCTACCTAATGATTGCTTGCCAACGCTCACGTCAAAGTACACTTGAGGATTTCGCTTCTCTGCTGGCTTTACAGGTAGCTGAAAAATAATGAAGAACCAAATTAAAATGTTTAATTCAGTCAAGGTACCATACGCAAAATACGCGC
The DNA here is from genome assembly GCA_949775005.1 of Orthosia gothica. NCBI lineage: Eukaryota > Metazoa > Arthropoda > Insecta > Lepidoptera > Noctuidae > Orthosia > Orthosia gothica. Next base: position 22,918,795 of record OX459048.1, on the reverse strand, counting down.
TTAGACGTGGAGTTGCGGACACCAGCCCGTCTTAACCTAACCTAACCTAACCTAACCTTCAGTCAAGGTAGAAAAATATATTATTTTTTTTGCCTCCTAATAATGACTGAAAATCCAGCTCTTCAAACGAAGCTGAAGGTATATTTATAGATCATTGCAGAGAGTGTTCTGTAGTTTGTGCCTACTCTCATGAGACAAAGGTGTCTGTTTATTATGTAGGTATGTATAAACGCCCACAACATGTACACTCTTCACAGTTCTGGTGTTTAGTTTTAAGTTTTAAAATGTTTCATTAGGCTTTTCTTTATATCCATGGATAAAAAGAAAAGCCATAGATATTTCCATGGTATAATAAAGACAACGTGAGGGAATGCGGTTGCAGACGTCCAGCTGAATTTCCTCAGTAAAAAGTCATAATTTGAAAAAATTATACATTATCTTTAGAAGCACTAGAACCTTCAAAAGATGCTCAAAATTGCACTGTCACCAGAGGCCTAGTGTACAAATAGTTGACAACTATAAATGAATACAGGAAAACATAGGGGCGCACTATGTATCTTTTTTCTCAGTTTATGGAATATCTTTTAAATTGGTCCAATATTGGAGTAGAAATAGGCGAGAACCAAACCTTGATTTATGTCTTTTTACTTTGGCTATTCAGTTGGTGTCTGCGACCACATTTCCTCTTAGGTATATTTACTGAGGTGGACATTAGGAAGCCAAGACACAACACTGGACATTTACAGAATTAGGAAGATGATGAAACAAGAACTTGTTTAGCCAAAATCTGAAATACTTTTGCATCGGATTGATGTTTGATTCATTATGTCATATTATTTTGGTAGGTCTACTAGATTTACACACAATGTATAACAAGCTATGTATGGTAAATTATAATTGATCTATTTACATACTACGATAACCAAAAAATAGAGTAAATTTTTTTTATAGTAATAAGTAGAGTAAATGTTTATTTGCATAGATTGAAGGTACCGTAAATAAGATATGACAGTTTTAACATGAGTGATCCTTGTACAATCTACCATAATATATATTAGGCAAACAATTTTTTTTTTAATTTGTAATGTGCTGTGAAAGTTCTGAATTTTAGAGGAGGAACTCCTTTTTCTGTACTTAGACGCCCATTTGGTCAGTTGTGCGTGGGGAGAATGAAAAAAGGAATCCAATCTGAATTTTAGATTAAGTTAGAATTTAGTCTCCACACTTAGTGTGAATTAAAATGAATACCTAGTCTGCTAATCCATGACAGATGCATGAAGAGTACTACTGTCTATTACTATATGTGAAAGTCTGTTTGTCAATCAATCACAGACCAATGGCTGAACAGATTTGGATAAAATTTGGAATACAGGTAAAATATGGCCTCTATAAAAAATCCTACAGGATATTTTTATCTCAGTAGTATGATACCAATGGGAAAATTATTAACATTCATGCTTGTGAAAACACTGCGCAAAGCTGGTTATAAGTAAAATACTTACACTACTAGTCTCGGTTTCTTCTTTCGTCCCATCTTCCTTCATCGTCACATCCTTATCTTTATCCTTGTCAACTGACAATGTTTCTCCAGCATGTTTCTGTAACCAGGTATCCTCCGACCAGACTGGTCGAGTGGAACCTTCTTTGATTCGTTGAGGGGCAGCTATATTCACTCTGATTGTGCGACCAAAGAGTTCGGAGTCATTCTGTAAAGATTTGAGAAGAAAGTTAGGTTATGTTGACAATAAGTTCGAAATTCACTTTGTTTTGATTTTGAATTTATATTACTGTACTAAATAATTGCATGCCGGACAGTATTTTTTAAGTTTTAGTTGATATGTAACGTGCAAATAATGCAGAATAATACCATACAATGAATACAAACACTAAAAAATACCATGGCTTTTTTTAAATAGTTTTTGATGGTTATTAGTCTGATTAACAAATTTTAAACTGCTCACCATATTGTCTATAGCCGCAGCAGCATCTTCAGCATTTTCAAACTCGATAAAGGCAAAGCCCCTGTGCTTTTCAGTCTCATAATCTAAAGGTATTTGAACATCAACTAAATCTCCAAACGGAACGAACGCCGCGTTTAGGACCTTCTCGTCTACTTCCTCTGCCAACCCACCGACGTAAATAGTACGCTTAGAATTAGGTTTACTAGACATTATTATAAAAACGGATCTATATCTGATTATCTGCACCGGTCAAAATATTTACCGTTTTTGTTTGCAATATTTAACCTCAAAAGTAAACGTCAAAATAAATTTGACGTTTTTGTTTTTTTTTTTTTTTTTATATAAGTTTTATGGCCTGGTTGCTAGGACCTTTTAGCCACTGACATAGTAATAATATAATAATAAAAATCTTTATTTATCTCGACATCAAAATACAGTGTCTATCATAATACTTAACCTTATATGGAGAAGGGTGTCTGAGATAGGTAAGGCCCTGTGTTACAGATCACCCATTTTACTTAGAGGAATAATTTACGTGTAGTCTTTACAAAATCGAAATTTAAGATTAAAGAAGAATACAATTAAATTAAATTAATGAAAATTAAGTTTAAAGAGAATTAAAATAAAATCAAACATAAATAAAATTTAAAAATTCAGCAAAAAATATACAAAAGAAGTATCTTATTCCTTGAAAAGTATGTAGGTATAGGTCTACCGGAATCTCATGGCAAATGTGGAAATAAAATTTTGTTGTGTGCAATACTGGGGAAATTGGATTAAACGATCTTGATACTGTTTAATTTTTATTTATGTCTTTAGTATTAATGAACATGAGGTACCTATATTATAGTAGTCACAGCGGATCTTTGTGTCTTTGAACTTGGTCCTGCCAACCATTGCGTAAAAAACAGTTTGTCATCGAGTATACTGCAAAGAGTAAGCGAGATAGGACGATGTGACATACATAAGCGAGTGAAAGAGACAGTTATACAATACTATCTTCACCTTCAATATTGACACAAAAATAGCTACTGTGCGGGACAGAGAGATTCAGAGACAAAAAGATCCACTGTGTGTATTATAGGTATGTGTATGAATAATGTTGTTATACATCGGGTTCTTAACATAGGAAAAATAAATCATTTGATTATTAATTTATGTACTAATTTATTATATATCATTTAAATCATACTAATAACTTAAAACCTCATTCAGAACTAGAATACGATTCCATGAACTCCACTGGCATTTCAAAAACTTAATCTTTGTAGTTTTATGTCATCTCTCTCCATCAAAATGGTTGTTTGTCATTGGCATTTAACATATTCAAAACCAATCTCTTTATGTATAAAGTCTGTAAAAAATAATAAAATTAATCATGTTCCTTATAGTCATTCATCATCATCAGTCTATATATACTTTTTTTATGTAGGTTTTATGGCCTGGTTGCTTGGACCTTTTAGCCAAGTCTTTGGAAAGAGTTTTGGATCTTATATTTATTCTTTAGTATGCATTAGAATGCGGATGTAACAGATTTTAATGTCTTTTGGAGTATTTGGCAGCAAATTGTACCGAGTCAGTCTTCCCAGTAAGCTTTGCAGAGGCAGTCAATACTACAATAAAATACTCCGCTCCACTTTCCCGAGATCGCTTCTCTCAATGATTTTACAAATTGTCCAGTTGCGTAGACAGTTGAGACACAAAACTACACCAATAATATATCACAATATCCACTAGGAATCAATTTGCAAATAATATTAACAGCCATTGAACTTCACTCGACAAAATCCCGCCAAAAACTCCCGTATATATACACGTCCCACTGCAGGGCGCTGATTATTACTTAATATTTTTCTTACGTCATAGTTTCTCTATCTCCGTTAAAATCAATATCTTGTCGAAGAATTAGTAACAGTTACATTACTGTTGCCATTTCATTCCGGCCATCATTCGATGTGCCCTGTGTATTTACCATATAATAGTAATGGATAGAAATAAAAATTAAGTAAGAAAAATATAAAATAAACTAAAACTATCAAAACAAGTCAGTCCAACTTACCGGTCCACTCTACGACGCACTTTAAAATCAAAGATTGAGTTTGATTTACGCCTTCTTCTTCCCTAATTTTATGATACACATTGAAAACAATATGTCTCGCTTGAGATCGAAGTGGGTTTTTCGACATTTTCACAAAAATAACAAATTTTCAAGATAATATCAAAAAAATTCGGCAGCGGTTGACACATCAAGTACTTTGATTCGACAGGTGACAATTGACATTGCCATATGAAAATCACAATTTAAAAAAAATAAAAAATGCTATGAGATTCTGGTAGACCTATACCTACAAACAATAATTAGGTACCTATGTAACTAATGAGAATGGAGAAATAAGAAGGATATGTGTGTGTGTGTGTGTGTGTGTGTGTGTGTGTGTGTTTGGATATGTGTGTGTGTAAATGTGTGAGTGTAAGAGTGTGAGTGTTAATGTGCGTGTATGAGTTTATGACACTGGTTTTAAAATATTTTCCGTGGTAATGTAGTCAAGGTTTAACAGCCAATTCCTTAATTTCCTTTTACAAACCTCTTTCGTATGCGTGTATAGAAATAGTTTATTATTCATAGAGTTGTACAGAAAAGTACCAAGAAAGCAGAAAAACCGTTGAGAGAAACTTGTGTTGTAACGAATGATTGGACAAACATTGGTTGATCTTCTGTTTTGTGTTAGGAGATCGGGATCTAGGGGTAGTTCAGCGTGTTTTTTTAATACCGTCATGATAATGAATAATTGCCGGACTGTAAGTACCTGGCAGTGTTGATAAAGTTCAGAAGTTGGGTATAGGATTGGGAAAAAGCAACTAACTTTTAATACTGCTCTTTGGGCTCTTTCTAGATTGATCATGTATGATTTAGAGGAACCGCCCCATGTGGTAATGCAATATGATATAAGTGATTGGCATAATGCGAAGTAAACTTTCTTAAGAACTGATGAATTGGAAATATGTCGTAGGTTTTTAAATATATAAATTAATTTGCGTATACGTTTAACGAGGGATTCTATATGTTGCTGGAAGCTGAGTCTGGAATCTATAATTATACCAAGATACTTAATGGAACTAGTTTTAACCAAGCCAGGACAGGAACACTGGTTGATATTATCACAAGAGTGAGCTTTTAAGTCGAAATCAGGTTGATCTTGCGGCTTAAGTGAGTAAATCATAAATTTCGTCTTATCCACATTTAGGGTTAGCAAGTTGTAATGCAGCCATTTATAGACGGTATCAAACCCTTGTTGAGAATATTGTCTAACCTCATCCCAAGTGTTAGCATGAAATATCAAGGCAGTATCATCGGCAAACGTGATAATTTTTCCGTTTTCTAAACTGATATTACATAAATCGTTTATATAAACTAAGAATAATGTTGGGCCGAGGATACTGACCTGTGGAACACCATATTGGTTCGAAAGTTCATCGCTAACCCAATTTCCTATTTTTGTTTTTTGTGTTCTGTTAGATAGATAGTTTGTGAATAGTTGCAGCGGCAGACTTCTAACTCCCATATTTTCGAGCTTTATAAACAAAATGGGAACAGATACTGTGTCGAATGCTTTGGCTAAATCTAGGTTAATTGCTAAGGTCTTCTTTTTACTGTCTAACTTATTAATTATGAGATCTGTTAGTTCGTGGACGGCTTCAGCTGTAGACCTGCCAGATCGAAATCCGAACTGAGATGGAGATAGAAGACAGTTTTGTTCAAGATATTTAGTAAGCCTGGTGTTCATTAATCGTTCTAATATTTTTGACAATGTTGGCAGTATGGAGATTGGTCTATAATTATTTACACAGTATCTGTCTCCTGCTTTGAATACGGGTACAATCCTGGAAGTTTTGAATGCCTGCGGAAATATTCCAGTAGAAAATGATAGATTGCATAAGTATGTTAGTGGGGGACTAATAATTTTGGAAAAACGTTTTAAAAATGATCCAGATATATTATCAACGCCGACCGCACACTCGCTTTTTAAATTACTTATTAAGGACTGTATTTCCTCTTCGTCAGTAGGCAGAAGGACAAAGGATCTTTGAGGAGAATTTATCAGATGGCTGTTGGCATTGTAATTTGGAAAATTTATATGTTGTGAGAGTAGCTTTTCTGACAGTTTCCTTCCTACATTTGAACTTAACTGAATTTATGGACTCTATAGGATTGTCTGTTGAGATTAATTGTGTGGATTGCTGTTTTGTTTTATTGGTATATGTTATATTTTTAATTGCTTTCCAAAGTTTCTTGTTGTTTTTCTCTGCTTGCTTAATCAGTTCTTGTTCGTAATTTTGCTTAACTTTCTTTAATAAGATGTTGCAAAAGTTCCTGTATCTTTTGTAGGTGGCACGTACTATTTCATTATCTGGATTTTTTAATACTTTAATTTGTAATTGATCACGGTTTCGCATACATCTAAGAAGGCCCGGTGTTATCCAAGGCTTCAATATTAATTTACGTTTTGATGTAGTGATAAGTTTCGTGTTATCATTTATGGCTTGACTTAGTGAGTGTATGAAAAAATTTGTTGCCTCGTTAACATCTGAAATGTTGTAAATACATTGGAAATTTATATTTTTAACATCCTTTTCAAGTCCTTCGTCGTCTAGTTTTTTAAACGTTTTGATACCTTGGCTTTTCTTACTGGTATGGTCTAGAAATAGTAAAACGCTGTTGTGGTCTGTAACTGAAGTTTGAGAAACATAGCACTTAGCTGGTAATCTTGTCTTTATCATCATATGATCTAAGCACGTGCGCCTATGAGTAGGAATTGTGTGAGCTGGGAGCAAACCATGAGAAGCGATGAGGTTGAGATAGGTGTAGGATCTGTTGTCTTGGGAATTTTCAACAATATCAATATTAATATCGCCAACTAATATAATATTTTGGAATGATGATAGTTTGCTTAGACAATCGTAAAGGGATGTTAAAAAGTTATCGATGATTTTATGACTAGGTGGACGATAGACAGCAACAATTACAGTGTTTGTGCTTATTTTTAAAATAAGACAATTTGAATCCAACATTTCCGGTTCCTCAACGCTGTACTGATCTATATTTTTGCAGTAAATAACCACACCTTCATTTTGTGTTTGATTATTGAGCGATGATGACATGACATGACTTGCTTGCGATAGTGTTGGGATATAAATCTGAATCTCCTGAATACTAAAGTTTTATTTTTATTGTGTAGAGTCACAGAATCTATGCTCCATTTGAAATAACATTAGAAATTTAAACAATCCCATTTTACAGCCCGTTCAACCGATTTTGACTTACCTATTTCGTTGCTGATATGACAAATGGCAGCTGTATGGCAGTTAGTTTTGGTAACAGTTTTATGTTTTTTATGCCATCCTTATGTTTACGGGATAGTACCCAAAATCGGTTGAACGGACTGTAAAAAGTGGTTGTAAAAATTTCGAATGTTCGCATCGGCCAGACCTGCGGACGCTGCTTAGGCCCGGCGCCCATTATCGGCATCAGTACGACTGCGGATTTTAGGTGGTAAATAGCAATATACTATAACATAATGGCAATAAAGTAGAAATTTCCGTGATATGTGGTCGTAATAACAAAAATACCGCTTCGGTATGCTTGAGGCTGGTGTATCGGCAGCCTTGAGAATGCTTCGGGATGCTTCGGCATCCTTCGGCAACCTTCGGTACGCCGCCGGCGCCGAGGCAACACTCGGGGGATAGTTTGCCCATAGAATTCGTTTGAATTAGTTTGCATCCTTAAGGACGCCTCGTCATCCCTAAGAACGTTGCAGCATGCCAAAGCATAATTGCCGATAGTGTGCGCTTGCATGTAGGATGCCGAAGGATCCTTTTCCTTGCCGATGCCGATAATGGGCGCCGGGCCTTAGGCGTCTGGTCGATGCGCACGTTTGTGTGAGTGTCTAGTTTCGTGCGTTTGTAGGTAGTTTCCATACTTTTTGTCCATATTTATACTGTGGTACAGGTGTGAAGTTTCTCTTGTGCGCTCTTCTCCATAACAAAGTATCTTTGCGAACTGACAGTAGAGTCAATTATTTTCTAACATTAAATCTTGACATTAAGAGCGGACTCTAGTGAGACTTTCTCCATACAAACACATTCTGCTGTTTTCTTCGTGGATAATGCCTCTAGAGCAATGATTTTTTTTCATAAAATCTAGGTCTAATTAATACGTGCCTGTATCATTTCCTTTTTTCCAAAACATAATCACAAAAAGAAATATAACAATCCAAAAAACCGAAAAAAATGCCCGTTTTTACCGCCATGTTCAGAAGACTTTCAGACAAAATTTATAAGTTTTTAACAAAAAAGGAAATGATAGGAGCATAGATATACTTTTCCTCTAAATTTTGATACAAGATTTTTTTAGATCAGACCAGTTTTCCTAAAGAAAACAGCAGAATACGAAACGTCTTTTAGTCAAAGTTTTTGTAGGTAAAATCAGCCTGAGCTGCAGTTGTCCCTTTCGCACTTTACGGGGTGAGGTTGGAGGTGACGCGACGGCAATAGTTTCTTCAAATACCTATTTTTCAAATTCCTGTTGACTAGAGTCCGCTCTTAAAAAACCCAATGCCTTAATTGAAATTCATTATTTGTCTTTGATTTGAAGCATCTATCATTTTCATCTCCTTATTTAAGTCATGGAAGCCCTGAACCTAAATAACAATCAGAGTGTTGGGATGTAAATCTGCAACAATATTATTATAGACTAGCTGACCCGGCAAACTTTGTTTTACCATAAAAACACCAAACATTTATCTACCCTACCTACCCTACCTTACACTACCTACCCTACACTACCCTACCCGACCCTACACTACCCTACCCTACACTACCCTACACTACCCTACACTACCCTACACTTACCCTACACTACCCTACACTACCCTACACTACCCTACACTACCCTACACTACCCTACACTACCCTACACTACCCTACACTACCCTACACTACCCTACACTACCCTACACTACCCTACACTACCCTACACTACCCTACACTACCCTACACTACCCTACACTACCCTACACTACCCTACACTACCCTACTCTACCCTACACTACCCTACACTACCCTACACTACCCTACACTACCCTACACTACCCTACACTACCCTACACTACCCTACACTACCCTACACTACCCTACACTACCCTACACTACCCTACACTACACTACACTACCCTACACTACCCTACACTACCCTACACTACCCTACACTACCCTACACTACCCTACACTACCCTACACTACCCTACACTACCCTACACTACCCTACACTACCCTACACTACCCTACACTACCCTACACTACCCTACACTACCCTACACTACCCTACACTACCCTACACTACCCTACACTACCCTACACTACCCTACACTACCCTACACTACCCTACACTACCCTACACTACCCTACACTACCCTACACTACCATACACTACCCTACACTACCCTACACTACCCTACACTACCCTACACTACCCTACACTACCCTACACTACCCTACACTACCCTACACTACCCTACACTACACTACCCTACACTACCCTATACTACCCTACACTACCCTACACTACCCTACACTACCCTACACTACCCTACCCTACACTACCCTACCCTACACTACCCTACCCTACACTACCCTACCCTATCCTACACTACCCAACCCTACACTACCCTACCCTATACTACCCTACCCTACACTACCCTACCCTACACCAAGCAAAAATAGCTTATACAATAGCAATAAAGCTCAAATTTACTCTACGTTTTAGTTAGAAAACTTTTGTATTGGAAAAAGAAAAGGGCTGTTTTAATTTTTTCCCCGGCAATTATTAGAATTTTTCTCCCCGTAAAAACCATCTTTGAACTTCAACGAACATTTAAAAAAAAGAATTGGCCAAATTGGTCCAGGCGTTGTTGAGTTATGCGCTTACCAACACATTTTGCGATTCATTTTTATATTATAGATTAAAGTTTTTTTTTTTATTGTGTAGAGACACAGAATCTATACACCATTTGAAATAACATTCGAAATTTAAATTATCCTATTTTACAGTCAGTTCAACTGATTTTGAGTTCTATCCCGTAAACATAAGGATGACTTATAAAGCATAAATCTGTTACCAAAACCGTTTACTACAGCTACCATTTGTCGCATCACCAACGCAATATTTGTCAAAAAAGGGCTGTGAATGTGAAATGGGAAAAGGGCTGTGTTATTTAAACGTCTAATTTTATCGCAAATGGAATTTAAAGAGCAGTTATGTGAACTGTTAAAAAGAATTGCCGTTTCTCTAAACTTACTGATTTTGCGGAACGGCAAGTTGGTATTCTTTATTTACCCTTTAATCCAAAAAGTTAAAGCTCCAATAAGAATACTAATTAAGCATAAAGGAACTGTTACAAAACAACACTTATATTCTATGGAAATATCCATCCTATAGCAGGACAAAAATCTAACACACACACCATCCCTATTCCTATTTTCTTTTTTATATTTTGTTATGGTCTGGTAACTGGTCTTTTAACGTAGCCGTAAATTAAAAACTGATAGAAATAATCCAGCTTAGACATTATTTCTTTAAAAAGATAGCATTGGCGAACGGCAGGCTTGTATGGGAATTGCGTACAGCTAATTAAATTTCTGTGTTTTGTGTTGTTCTAATTGATAGATTGAGATGAGGATCGTACGTATTCAGTGGTGTGCACTATGAGATATTTAAGCAACAGTTTGATAATGACGAGTTTGATTAAAATTAATGTTATTTCTATTTCTAAATAATTCATGAACTTTTTTAATTGATTGAAATAACATGGATAATTATTTGGAATTTGTGACATATTATTAAACTTTTTTAATTTTATCTTTAACTCAATCATTTAGATATTTTTGTTATTTTACATATGGCAACTTCTAAAAATATAACTGTTAGTGTTCGATTTTATTACGATATTAAAACTATTTTGTTGACATTATTCATTAATCCGAAGTTCTAAAATAGTAAACTTACATGAAAATAAATGGCTTAATTGTCTTAATAAGTGGTACAAATTCTATAACCGAACAACAAAGTAAGCTGTACAAAAGCAGCCGTTCACCTAACATTTAATTTTCCATATTTGGTAGCATAGACTTTTTATTTGATCTGAGGCATACGCCTGTAAAAATTAAAATATACAATGCTATTACTTATCTATTTATTGAGCAATCAGTAAATAACCAGTTCCTGCCTTATCACGCGTAGATATTGCATATTTACTAGGTGTAACTAATCTTCATAGATCCTCAGGTCTAACTAACAAGTTTAGACGTAGATGCATACCAGAATGGCGGGCTGGGTTGGATCTACATCAAAATCAAAGAGATATAAATTGTTTGAAAATTATCATACCAAAGAAATTAAAACACAAAAATAACTAGATAAATCCATCAGCATCTTTGTAAAACGCTGATATAATTAAAGGGATGCAAGTGCGATTACGTATTCATGAGCGTCTTTGATCGGAGACGGAGATACCAAACTAGTGGCGGCTGCGTATTTGATAATGCTGTTTCAGCACATCTTTACCGTGTGATCTAGGTTGGATATGAATTATCTAACAATCTCTGTTAAGAAATACTACCCCGGCAGTGACAAGCTGAAAATAAGTGTCCATGAAAAGAGAACATTTAAAAGATATAGCCTGCCTGGTTGGTGGTGCGGCAAAAAAAGAGGGTCTGGAAAATTATGGGGGAGGCCATTGCCTGGCAGTAGGATAAATAAGGTTGATAATTTTTAATCATAAGTCTGGCTAACTATGCTGTTATGTTGTGAGTTTGTTTCACATTATGTGACCCGTCCCGTGTTAAAAGAGTAGCTATGGTCCGGGAGGTAGCGTTGCATTTTTGTGTTTATATGTCGATCGATTGCCATCTTGTTCAATAGATTTTGAATAACTAATATGTTAACCAAGCGTCAGTGACGCCGCGAGATCCACCCGCGGTGGATTTAAAGGTTGCGGTAGTGGTAAAAAAAAGATAAAGTAGGTACCTAGTAGGTGAATTTCCATCTGCCTAGCCTTTTCCCAATTAAGTTGGGTTCGGCTTCCAGTCTAACCAAATTCAGCTGAGTGCCAGTGTTTTACACGGAGCGACTGCTTATCTGGCTTCCACAACCCAGTAACTGGGGGGTACTCCTTGGCAAGGCTGGTGTCACAGATTTCAGGCTACTGGCTACCCGTAACGATTGTCAAAGATCTTCAAATGACAGCTTAACATGCTTTCCTAGGCACGGAGGAATCTCGCTATGTAAAGATGGTCACCCATCCACGGACCGACCTCGACAAGCATCGCTTAACTTTCAAGCTCGACACGTGCGGCTATTATTATTTAGTCACAAACTCATTAGAGTAGGTCGATTTGCTAATATTATATCTATCGTCGTACATCTTGAAGACACAAGTAACATTAGCAAATACGCGTGCGGTCGGAAGGATGAAGATTAACTATGAGATACTGGGAGAACGACGGATGTCCAGGAGCAGTATCGTTTTTAAATAAAACTCGTCTATGTACAGCTTTATCTTCCCAATCTTCTCAAGAATAGGTGTCTATCTAATGAACCCTCAGGTGTCCTTCTGTAGCTTTATCTGAAATTCGTAATAGGCAATAGGCATCCCTTTCATTAAATTCATCCATTCTGAAATCAAAAGCCATTCCCTAACGGTAAAGATACCCAGTAACTAAAACAATAATTTCGATTTTCCTACAAACTAAATTTGGTTTTAATCGGGAACATAAAGTTTGCTTGTAAATGGTCACAGATTGCACTCGGCAGCAACAAGCATAAGGCACCGCTCCCACCGCCGGTAACGGTGAAGAAGAGAGAGGCAGAACGACGTTGAGCGGGCTTTTCCTTTAAAAGCTTTTGTCGCCGCGACGACCATAAGGAAAATGAGTGTTTTAGCGCTGGTCAACTCATGAGGTTGTAGGCAGCTTAACCGAACTTTTCTGTGGAAGTATTAAGAAATTAAATAGGGGTAACAACACTTATAAAATAAACAAGTATACGCTACGGCACCCCAGTGGGACACGGACTTCAGCTTAGGGGCTCGCCGGTTGTAGGGTAGCAAAGGACAGACTGTATTTATTTATTAAATACTTTATTTTACACAACATAAGTTCCATTTTTATAGGAAACTTAAAACAAAAAACACATTCAATATACGGCATTATCGCATTCCGCGACCTCTTCCAAGCTGTATCAGATTTAGTGCGAACCATTACCAACCAACTGATTTCATCTCTTTCTTCATCTCTTGTCTCCCTTCATCTGTTTTACTGACACATGCGTCGAGACCTTCGTCTAATTATTGCACGTTTTCCTTGAACGAGAAAATAATCGATTCTATAGCTTATCATTTCCCCGTCCGGCGGTGAGACCGGTGCCTCAGGAACCGCTACAGACTCCGGTAGCGATTGCTTCGCAGTCGTGATTGCTAGGTAATGAATTATTTAACTTTGTGCATCTCGATTGAAGCTTTATTGCATCTTGTTATGTGATGGAAGGGTTTATAGCTTTTTCTCTATGGATGTATGCTGCAGTGATAAACATACATGAATACTGGATTGCAGAATTACTTAACGAATTTAAACAAGAATGATGGCGTATAAGAGTTTACTGTAAAAGAAATACGAAATTGTAGCCACTGAAATGAATATTCTAATGTTACAACAAAACACCATAATGATTTGATTTGAAATTAAGAAAGAGAGAAGCAAGTCTTCTGTCGTTTGAATTTGATTAGTGCAATTCCAGATGCCTTGCATGAAAATCACATTCATGCACTAATTCTCAGCATTAGTAAGTACATATTGCGTTAAACTTTTCTGAGAAGGTACTGGCGCTGAATATCAAAAAAATCGAACTTCCACTTACGCAGAACATAACGCCTGTTTTCCCCAAATGTTTGGCAGGGCACATTGCTCGCAGAACGAATGGCCTTTGGGCCGGAAAGTTCTAGAGTGGCAACCGCGTACCGACAGAAGCAGCGTTGGAAGACCTCCATCCAGGTGGAGCGACGACCTGGTCAAGGCTGCGGGAGTCCGGTGGATGCGAAACGCACAGGACCGATCAGTGTGGTGACACTTGCGGGAGGTCTATGTCCAGCAGGGGACGTCTTTCGGCTGAAATGCATCATCATTTCAGCCGATGATTTCTTGATGAAGCCCACATTTCACAAGATCCTTTAAACTGGTCTTCTCAATCTTACCTATCTATTAGTTAAAATAGGTGTCTAAGTAAGTAGGTAACATTGAGTCAATAATGTACGTAGTACATAATATCTCAATGGTAGGTACAGCTAACTTTGCTCCAGCGAATTATGGGCTTGGGCATACTAACACACATTATTCCACTGACAAAGATAAAAGGCATCGTATCAGCGAATCTCATAGTACTCTTACAATAGATTTGATATGCTAATCTCAAGTACCAGACGAGCGTTCAAAAGACAGCGCTTTACAGCTGCGTTTTAATCTATCGTCTGGTGGACAAAAGCGGCAAGGGAACATTTTTCTCCCCAATGAAACAGATCTTATTAGTGGAATCTTATTTTCACTGCATAAAAATAGTAAAATACATAAACCTAAGCCCATTCACGTGCATGGCCCTAACCTGAAATTTTGAAAAGCCAAAGGCTTTACGGAAACCCACATGTATGTTTAGTGATTATCACCAAACAGTTTCAGATTTCTTCAACAAACACAATTTAAAAAATACTCTGTCCGTATCTAGAACTATATTATCTACATAATTACCTAAATCTGTAGCTACTTAATTAAAATTGGAGATGCATAGTCCACAGTGCTTAATCTCTAGTTATGGTCTCGAAACAATCGCTCGTCTACACCATACAGGACGACCCACAAACGTGCTCGGTTCACAACCAGTATAGACCGCGCACAATTCATTCGTCACGCGAAGAAAGTACAGCACACAATACAGTACAAAGCACGCCCGTTTGCACTAGTCAGCCTATGTTTAGGATAGGTCCCTGCATTATCATAACTTCAGCCCAATGATGTCCACTGATATGGTCTCAAGTGTCGCCATGTGGCCATATGGTCTCGTATCCAGCGAATTCCCGCAGCCTTAACCAGGTCATCGGTCCACCAAGAGGAATGCTTCCAACGCTTCGTTTTCCGGCACGCGTTCGCCCGTCCACAACTTTTCGGCTCCATGGAACATTCGTTCGTTCTGCAAGCAATGTACTTGCCCACCGCCACTTGTTACGTGTTCATTCAAGAAATATGGCATTTCAACTGTCACCGAAGAGCTATCTTCAGTGCCTGCCAGTGTGCTGTAGCGTGTGTGTGCAACCGCGTGGTGAGTTCCTACGCTTCGGATTAGTACGACTTAAAGACTTATGGCAATGCATTATCGGTACATGGTGGATATCCCACCCACTTACACTATTATGTTCTTCTCCAAGAATTTTCACTGATGAACTTTTAAATGGACTAACAGTTAAAACACTATAAGTATTTACCTGGACAAGCTTTTTGTTTATTTAAACGCAGTGATCAGGAAGTCTTTGATCACAAAAACCAGTCATAAAGACAGATTGGACTTACCTTATTTCCACATCCAGCAGAGCGTCTATCATTCCCAAGAGAACATTTAACTAATGAATGTGCAAATAGGTGTAAAAACTGCATCAAGCAAGTCTATTTACGAAAAACGCCAAGAATTGCCATGACTCCGCAGAGCAGAGCTTGAAACTGGTTCTACGCGCAAAAAAGAAAATGTATTTAAATGTAAGAAAGACATCCCGACTTTTAATGGCGAAGTTCCTATGCAAGCGATGCGATAAATTCTTGAGATTTATAGTGACTGCGTCGCTAGCACTCTTCTTTTTTTTTAGTCTCTTTACACTTGTTTTTCCTGTAGTTACTGATGGAATAATCGCATCCCACATAAAATATATTGACAGTCGTAAAATTTATCATGTAACGCAGTAACACAGGTATAGTGAGATTCCAACTTGTTGGCGGCTGTGAACAGTGTGAACTACCAACGTATAACACGAGCCGAGTCGTTGTGCAGTGGCACTGGGACTCGGCTCGTTTTCAGAGCTGTCATGAAGTTTGAATTGAATTGTACCACTTCCCCCTAAAGTGGATATGGTGCATAAAGAATGTAGCAGCATCTTCTAGTAATCTATACTATCTTTACCAATATTATAAAGAGGAAAGATTTTTTTTTTGTTTTTTTGTTTGTTTGTTTGTACCGAATAGGCTCCAAAACTACTGACCCGATTTTAAAAATTATTTCTCCTATGGTAAGCTACATTATTCCCGAGTAACATAGGCTATAATTTAGACGGGAGCGAAGCCGCGGGGTCAGCTAGTAATATTATAAAGCTGGAGAGTTTGTTTGTTTCTTTGAACGCACTAATCTCTGGAACTACTGGTTAGAATTGTTTTTTTTGTGTTGGATAGTCCATTTATTGAGGTAGGTTATAGGCTATATAACATTACGCTACGAATAATAGGAGTGGAGCATAAATTAAATATGTTGCAAAAACGGTAAAAAATATTCCTTTTTGAGAGCTTCCGTTGCGTGCGCTGTATAAACGGTTTAAGTTATGCAAATATCATGTATGATAGAATTGTTCCTCTTTAAAAGTTCTAAAAAAAAGTTTGCGTCAGCATCTGTCTATCTTTTAACATTTACTCACTATAACCTTTTTATGGTAATCAAATTTGTTCATTTTGAAGGAGTTTTATCAACATCTATACTATAATATTATAAAGCTGAAGAGTTTGTTTTTTTTTTGTTTGTAGGCTGGCCTACGGTAGGTAGTGGTAGGTAGATAGGCTAGTTGACGGGATCGAAGCTGCGGGGGTCAGCTAGTATAGGATAAGGACAGTTAAGTATTCTATAGATACTTTTTTCATGATACTATATCTAGAGTAAATTTAAGTAAGGACTCTCTTTTTGGCAAACAGACAGATTGCCGAAAATGTTAATTAATTGTATACAAGAAAATGTATTTATATACTTTTTTATATTCTTTAGCCTCGCGCTGGACCACTATCTCGCCCCACCGGCGCGCCGCTTACGTACTCTGTGCCCCTATTGTACTTACTTTGTGCCTCTTTGATATATTCTGTCCAAAAATTTTCAAAAGCTTTTGTATTTCTCAGTTTACCTGAGAAATGCAATAAGTTACCACCAACGCGACGTTCAGTCGATTGTAACTTATATTTCAGTCTTCATTTCATTTTTTCGTTTGTTAACCCAAAAAAACAGTGTCACTGCATGAAGATCATGAAACGTAAATTAAAATATAGACAAGTAAATCCAAGTTATATTATAATATTATATTACCATATTCCTATTTTTAACCCCCGCCGGAAAAAGAGGGGTGTTATAAGTTTCACGTGTGTTGCTGTGTATCTGTGTGTCTGTGTATCTGTGTATCTGTGTGACTGTCTGTGGCATCATAGCGCCTAAACGGATGAACCGATTTTGATTTAGTTTTTTTTGTTTGAAGGGTGATTTAGTCGAGAGTGTGCTTAGCTATGTTTGAATAAAATCGGTTCAGCCGTTCAAAAGTTATGGGCGTTTTACCGTTTGAATCGAGGTGTTTTTACAAGATAAATTTTGACGGGGTTTTTTTAAATTTTGAAATTTTACTTGTATGTCAACAGCTCAACAGATTTAAAGAAAATTTGACTCACTTACGCACTCGCTTACGTACTCTGTGCCCCTATTGTACTTACTTTGTGCCTCTTTGATATATTCTGTCCAAAATTTTTCAAAAGCTTTTGTATTTCTCAGGTAAAAGTTAGCTGACTAATGAAAAATCGGCTTAAGTGTTAATAACTGTACCTACAAATTGTTTTGCTTTCATTAGTAAAACCTAGATCTAACAGGGAATAATAACTAAGGTTCCGCAGATAGCAATAATAATTGCTATATGTGTCAAACAGACTCTAGTGGGACACGGGAAATGAGCAGATTATATGACTTTAGTATACGTGTGGACAACTCTATTACTCATTTATTATATACAACGGTATATAATTAATGTAGAATCCTCTACATCAGTGTTTTTCAACCTGTGGGTCGCGACCCCCGGGGGGGTCGCGAAGCTTCTGTAGGGGGGTCGCCAGAGGTCGAGAGAACAACTTCAGTAAAAAAACAATAAAGATTAAAAAGATTGATTTATTAAGTATGAGAATTTTAACAAAAGCATATACTCATAAACATTTGTATGTCAATACAAACAAATTAACAAAAATAAATCCTAAGACTCATGTTAATGCGAAGGTTGTGCTTGTTTTTGATTAATCAATTTCTCCTATCGTGGATCTGTATTTGCTACACATAGAATTAAATCGTTCGAAAAGCTACTCGATAACTAGCAAGCGACGCTTTCTCATTTAGGTTGGACATTTGTACTTTTTGATATTGAAGAGCTTGTAATTTTCCCTCAAAAAATTCCACGGGCTTATTGTTTTCATTTGGATGTTTTGTGTTGAGGTGGCGTGTACCTATGTGCGTAAATTGCGTTAGTTAACAATTGGCGACGTATTCGATGTATGTAATTGTAAAATAATGTGTTTTACGTACAATATTATGTACTTATATCCGAATCCTAATCATGGAGACGCATAAAAACGTCGTATGGAATGAATATTTGTAACACTGTAACATACACATACATACATGATAAAAAAGCGAAGGGTCGGGGGGTCGCGAAATATTTTTTCATACCAGGGGGGTCGCATCATGAAAAAGGTTGAAAAACACTGCTCTACATTAATTAATCCAATCCAAGTCCAATAAATAACTCTTTATGTGTTTTTAAGACCGTTGTCTATTTTAATTTAAGAGATAGAATGTAGTACTTAATTAATATAATCTGCTCTCTTATTCTATAGAAATTCAGTAGACAGGACTTAGGGGCAATAAGTTACCACCAACGCGACGTTCAGTCGATTGTAACTTATATTTCAGTCTTCATTTCATTTTTTCGTTTGTTAACCCAAAAAAACAGTGTCACTGCATGAAGATCATGAAACGTAAATTAAAATATAGACAAGTAAATCCAAGTTATATTATAATATTATATTACCATATTCCTATTTTTAACCCCCGCCGGAAAAAGAGGGGTGTTATAAGTTTCACGTGTGTTGCTGTGTATCTGTGTGTCTGTGTATCTGTGTGTCTGTCTGTGGCATCATAGCGCCTAAACGGATCAACCGATTTTGATTTAGTTTTTTTTGTTTGAAGGGTGATTTAGTCGAGAGTGTGCTTAGCTATGTTTGAATAAAATCGGTTCAGCCGTTCAAAAGTTATGGGCGTTTTACCGTTTGAATCGAGGTGTTTTTGCAAGATAAATTTTGACGGTTTTTTTTAAATTTTGAAATTTTACTTGTATGTCAACAGCTTGCCATACACAGAAATATTGCTCCAAGGAACCTAGATGTGTGAAGTGCACAGGTAAACACTTTACTAAAGACTGCACAAAACCTATAGCAGATAAACCCAAATGCGTTCACTGTGGTGAGCCACACCCAGCCAACTACAGAGGGTGTATGGTAGCCAAAGAATTGCAACAACTGAAAAATAAAGCCATGAAAAAAAAAGTTACTACACCTGTCACTCAGGCTCCTAGTGCTAAGAAAAATGTCAAAGAGTATCAAAGGGTATCAAATAATGTGTCTTATGCGCAAGCTACGAAATCTCTTGAACCACAACCACCAGTGCACGGTTCACAACCCTCCACGTCAATAGACGCCGACACAAATGAAAATATAAATAAAATTTTGAATATTTTAACCTCATTTGAACAAAGGTTAAAAAACCTAGAAAGTAGTGCTACGCAGCTACCTCGTATGACTCAAAAATGAAGAACACTCTAAAAATTATGGCGTGGAATGCAAACGGACTCCTAAAGCATCAAAACGAGCTACAGGCGGTCCTTGCAACAGAAAAAATTGATGTGTGCCTCATATCGGAGTCTCACTTCACAAGAGAATCGTATATACACCTTAACGGATATAAAATATATCATGCACTGCACCCTGTCAATACTGCGAGAGGGGGAAGCACCCTTATAATAAGAGAGAACATCTACCATTACCTAGAACTTAAATATGAAGAAGAGTTCATACAAACTGTAGCCGTTAGGGTCAAAACTAAATATCATCACATTACCGTAGCAGCTATATACTGTCCACCAAAGCATGCTCTGAAAATAGAGCAGTACAGAAACCTGTTGAAACTTCTTGGCAACACGTTTATATTGGGAGGTGACCTTAACGCAAAACACATACGTTGGGGATCTAGACTAACCAACACTAAAGGAAGGGAATTGCTTAGTGCAATGCGAGAAATCAATTGCAATGCAATATCAACAAGAAAGCCTACTTACTGGCCTACTGATACCCAAAGAATTCCAGATCTGATCGACTTTTTCATATTTAAGAGTCTGTCGGCTACATATCTTCACATACAGGAGGGATTTGATATGAACTCTGATCACTCGCCCATTATCTTAACTTTAAGTGAAACCATAATTCAGAAAGAAAGCAATCCAACTTTAGTGAATAAAAACACGGATTGGGATAGCTTCAAATTCGATTTAGACAATATGATTGACCTCAAAGTACCACTCAAAAATAATCAACAATTGGATAAAGAAGTGTCAAAATTTGTGACAGACATTCAAAGCTGCGCTTGGGGAAATACACCTCTCTTGAAAAGAAAAGTTGCAAGTCATAGTTATCCGTTAGAAATAAGAAACCTCATAGCAATAAAGAGGGCTCAGAGGCAAAAATGGCAACAATCAAGATATCCACCTGACAAAACAATGCTAAATAGACTAACAAAAAGATTAAGTAAAGCAATACAGGAATATCATGATGATGCTACACATAATTACTTAAGCCAATTAACAAGTAGTGGAAAAACAGAACACTCACTGTGGAAAGCCACTAAACGTCTGAATAAGCCTATTGTTCATGCATCACCTATTAAACAAATAGATGGCAAATGGGCCATAAGCAACGAACAGAAAGCAAATATATTTGCAGAGCATTTACAACAAACTTTTCAAACAAGTGCTGAGGAAAGCTCTGAAAAAATAACACTAGATGTCACTCACCATGACGAGTTGAATATACGATTAGCTACGCCGAAAGAAGTGCAAAATATGATCAAAAACTTAGCCAAAAAGAAATCGCCTGGATACGACCTTATCACTGGAGAACTGCTTCAAAATCTGCCACGAAAAGCGATAGTAAAACTTACAACCCTTATAAATGCAACATTCCGATTGAAACACGTGCCTGATATCTGGAAAGTTGCTGAAGTAATAATGATCCCCAAACCCGGAAAATCGCCTCAGGAAGTAACATCATACAGACCTATATCTCTTTTACCAATCATTTCAAAATTATTTGAAAAACTACTTATAAGACGCATAAAACCAATAATAGAAGACAGAAAACTGATTCCCAATTACCAATTCGGTTTCAGAGAAAAACACTCCACGATAGACCAAGTACATAGAATTACCAACATTATAGAAAGGACCCTAGAAGAAAAAAAAGTCTGTTCTACAGTTTTTCTAGATGTAGCACAGGCATTTGATAAGGTTTGGCATAAAGGTCTCATTAATAAGTTAAGGAAAATGCTTCCTAAACAATTTGCAGACATTTTAGAATCTTACCTAACAGAGAGGACGTTTAGAGTCCGACATGAAGATGCTTACTCAGATCTCAAGCAAATAAAAGCTGGTGTACCACAAGGAAGTGTTCTTGGACCTATCTTGTACCTATTGTACACCTGTGATATCCCAGAAATGAAAAACAACTTTATTGCAACCTTCGCAGATGACACAGCCATCATGGCTATAGGTGTCACTCACAAAGAAGCCGTAGATAAAGTACAAATTGCTGTGAACTCCATCACCAACTGGACAAAAAAATGGCGAATTAAGTTAAATGAGTCCAAATCGACCCATATAGACTTCACAAACCGAAGCCCTAATTATACACCGATTTATATCAACGGTTGCATAATACCTTACGAAAATACTGCAGAATACCTGGGTATGACGCTTGACGCCAAGCTTCGCTGGAAGGCTCATGTCAAAAAGAAACGCCTGGAGTTAGATATCCGCTACAGGAATATGTACTGGCTACTTGGCAGACATTCATCATTGTCAGTGTACAACAAAGTACTTCTGTACAAACAAGTACTTATGCCTGTATGGGCATACGGTATACAGCTTTGGGGCTGTACAAAACGTACCAATGTTGAAATTATACAAAGATTTCAAAACAAGGTACTGCAGAGCATAGTAAACGCTCCCTGGTATATTAGAAACGAGGACATCCACCGGGACTTAGGAGTGGACCTCGTCGCCAAAGTTATAAAAAAATACGCCGAAGCTCATGAAGAGAGACTTCATAAACATGTGAATGTCGAGGCTATCCAGCTCCTTGACACCACGGACATAATAAGGAGACTGAAAAGGACTAAGCCTTTTGAGTTAGTTTAGAGTGAAATTAGTGTTACGGAGTGCAGTGAGTGCTACCTTTTAAGAACACATGAACTAAGTGTCTTCCCATCATAATAGAGACAATAAGAAAAGTGCCAATGGACACATTCTTTACCGTATAAATTATTAGCAAATTAGGTTAAATTTAAGTTACTTATTAGCCTCAAGGCTAGATTGTGACTGTTATGAAGTAACTATTCAGTTACATCGTAATAAAAAAAAAAAAAAAAAAAAATGTCAACAGCTCAACAGATTTAAAGAAAATTTGACTCACGGGTAGTCAATGACCTATATAGGTACGTATTTTTTTTTTTTGCATAACTACTTTTACCCCTGTAGCACGTAGTTAGTAACTTAATTTCCCGTGGCATAATTTCAGACACTAACGCGACTGACGCCGCTGCACGCTGGCCAAAGTTAGTATTCCCTAAATTCTACATGCAAACCCGAGTTAAACAGCAGTCGACCAAATCTATCGCTTCGCTGGCAATACCTCAACGCCTTACCAACCATATTTGTTATCCATTTCTCATCGCACTATTGATTTGACCCTAGTTGACCGTAAACGTAAAAACTCCAATGATTGTTGGTACTTTTTACAAGCAAAAACACGACAAAAAACTAAATGAACTGTTTCGTATTCAACATGTTTTCGGAATGGTAAGAATTCACAAGAAGTTTGTTGATTTTGATACAGTTAAGCACGGTATGAATGTTGGAGGCTTCCGTCACGATATAATTACGATTTAAATATCTTTAGATAAGTTGGCGCATATATCTACGTGCAGGTATGCAGAAGGGTAATTTCCCGTATTTTTAAGGAATGTTCGCATTCTTTAAGTATTTCGAGTTTTGGACTCGACTCGTAAACGCTACTTTAATGCCAAAGTTTAACAAAAATTCAGGCTGAAGAAGGTTTTCACATCACCAAATTGTCAATTAAAAATCTGAAGTCATTCCAACGGGCTTTTCCACCTTTGACCGGTTGTGTGCCTTACTTACAGTACAAATTATGTCATTGTCGTATATTCCCTAGATGGGGCAGAGGTAGAAGGTCCACAGAAGTCCTCCATCGCACCTCGCTCCACGTAATCCTTCGGAGCGTGTGGCCAATCCATCTCCACTTGCGACGCTTGATCTGGCGATCGATCGTGCTCTCGTGGCATTTCTCCAACATATCTACGTTGGAGATGGTCTCGGGCCAGAAAATTCCAAGAATGCGACGAAGACAGCGGTTGACGAAGTCTTTGATTTGGCGTGAGATGTCCTTTGTGAGTAATTACCGAAACATTTAAAAAGCCATTGTCTTTCGCGTGGAGCCACGTTTTAGGCACTCAAAGATCAAGGGGTTAATGCCTTTAAAAAACTATAAGATAACATCATCGGCTTTAACAATGAGTGCAGAGAATTATGAGAAAACAATTTTCAAACAAGGGAAATAGTTATTCTGCTAAGATCAGACAACTGTGTCGTTAACTAGGAGCTTTATTGCGCGTTTGAAACCCACAGCAGTTATACAGAATTGCGGAATTCCGGTCCAGGTTTAGTTAGAGCAATTAAAACTCACTTGTTACTCTAACAATAAGGGCTTAGCTTTACGCTAGGTCTTCCGTCTTAAGTTATTCTAGTGACGTGGCTTGCTTTTATAAGAAAGAATAGAAATCTTCTTTTCGTGTAGCGGCCCAGTAGGTGGCCAAGCCTATTGCAGCGCCGGTGGCGTCGTTTAGGTCATCTAGGAATCAGGTAAAAAATTTGGAGAATTTCAGTAAACAGAACGTAATCTGAACAGGAGCGTCGCACTCTCACTCGAAAATGAATAGAATGGAATAATATAATTTACTAGCTTCTGCCCGCGGCTTCGCCCTCATCTAAAGAATCTCTGAAAATTTCATTAAAATCGGTCCAGCCGTTTCGGAGTCTATAAGGATCATACAAGCATACCTACTTTTCTCATATATATATATAGATAAAATATAGATAGATAGAAGATTTGTGAGTATGTTTAATTATCTACTCACATAGAGGAGGCCTTTGTCCCAGCAGTTGAACATTAAAAGGCTGATGATGATGATGATAACAACACTATATTCTAAAGAGATGACGTGTTTATGTTTGTTTAAAGGGGGTAATCTCCGAAGCTACTCATCCGGTTTCAAATCTGAATTCTTTCACAGGAAAAAACTACACTTTCACTGAATATCAAGCATTATTGCATCGCTATTTTCTACGGGTCCCCAATGTATGTTCTGGTTTTCAAGAATTGCAGTGTTTTGGTGTCAACCGGGATCGGGACCTGTTGAAGGCTGCAGGGATCGGTACTTCCTCGTAGTCAAACTTTTTAGTCCAACTGGTTTGACCACGAGGAATTGTGTTTCCTCGTGGTCAAACTTCATTGACATTGCACTTTTTCAACACGCTGTATGCATACAGTTTTTGTTTGTACAGTCATAGATAGATAAAAATAAATTAATGTCAAACATCAAGTGCGGCGAAGTTCACATAATAATTTTACTCGTTTTATGAATTATTTAAATTAAACTATTTAGAACAAAAATGGATTTGTGAAGCGTACCTAAACATGGGGCAGTTCTACTTCTCGAAGGCCGGCAATAAAAAATATTATTATAATGAATTTATTTTTTAAAACGGTTATTAAAATTAAATAGCCAAATTAAAAATCAATCAAAATAAATTCAAATATATAAACTAAAACTGTACTTTTCGACCTAATTACTGGCCCGATTTCGTTAATCTTTTGCATATCGTAACATCGCGATAACAAGTACGTGGTTTCAATTATTGCATATATTTGGTCTCCATAATTTTGATTGTGTAACTGATGCGAGCAATGCTATTTTATCTATTCTCTCTGACGTTTAAATTTCACTGACAAAAAATATCATTTCTAAAATTCTCAATCTAAAAATGCAAAAAAAATAATAAGAGCAAAGACGGAAATATAATTGCCGGACTATGTTCAGCACTCGCTTTCCTACCCAAAAACAGAATAGAGGAAGGTTGGGAATTTATACAATTTGATAGTCCTATTAAACAAAAAAAAATAATTATTTTGAGACTGCATGGCTAAAAATGAATCTTAATGAATAATGAAAAGCAGTGGTCCGTATATGGACAAAGTCATCGCATTAAAAATATCGTAGAGAGCTGGAATACACAACTTAATATAACGATGAGGCTCCATCTTCCAATCTATACTAATATTATAAAGAGGTAAAGTTTGTGAGTTTGTGACGTTGTTAGATTGCCCATCTTTGGATCTACAGAACCGATTTTGAAAAATTTTTCACCAGTAAAAAGCTACATTATTCCTGAGTGTCAAAGGCAATATTTAAAAAAAAACAGAGATTCTTTTGAAAATTGCAATAATGTAACCCAAAGTAGCAAAATGTTGCCTGTAAAATTCATTCTTTGGCGTGCGCTGAGAAAACTATTGATGATACATAAAAAATATTAGGTAGGCAGGAAAGGCAGGGTAGCCAGTTGACGGGAGCGAAGCCCCGAGGGTCAGCTGGTAATTATATATAGGTAATAGCTGCTCGCTTGCTCAAAACATTATTAGAAAATGACACACATTTTCGTGAATCTCCTCGTCAGAGTGAATATAATTATATATAGATATGATTGCATTATAAAATGTCAAATGGAGTTAATAAACAATCAAATAGATGTTGATGGTTATTTTTTGTGTGCACTAGAATGGCGGGTGTATGACTACAAATATAAAGTGAGATAGGATTAATTTTTTATATTATAACTTCGAACCCTTCACAAAATATCGAAAATATCAGTGTTTGACTGTACACATTTATAACTTGACGTTGATACAGGGAGAATCATTCGAACAGTTTGACCACGAGGAAATTTGATTCCTCGTGGTCAAACCAGTTGGACTAAATAGTTTGACTACGAGGAAGTAGCGGCAGGGCGGGGATCCACTGGTTGCGTGACGCACAGGACCGTTCGATGTGGCGACGTTTGTGGGCGACGTATGTCCAGCAGTGGACGTCTTTCGGCTGAAATGATGATTATGATGATGAGAGAGATCCTATGTACCTATATATTATTATGCAAGCCATGTGCACAATGTATGTCCCTTCGAGAAAAATAATCAATGAGCCGGTCCACATGCCCACAATGTATGTCTCCTCAACGAATATCTTCTTAAGGTGGCCAGTCAAAAATATTCTTCAATGGCATTACATGACCTTGCATCGAGACAGGTACAACTCTTAACTAAGGC
Organism: Orthosia gothica; assembly: GCA_949775005.1. Classification (NCBI taxonomy): domain Eukaryota; kingdom Metazoa; phylum Arthropoda; class Insecta; order Lepidoptera; family Noctuidae; genus Orthosia; species Orthosia gothica. The sequence goes on along the minus strand of OX459048.1, from coordinate 22,891,961 downwards.
TCGTCGCTCCTTGTGCGATTGATTACATAGCTTTCCACTTTTCCCGATGTGCTGCCTTCTCTGGCCTTTCTCCCTTAAACACCTCTAAGTCGTCACGCCAAGTTTTCCTAACCTTCCCATCTTTTAGCTCCCACTTCGTGACGTCTTAGTCTAGTTGTCTATACTTCTAAAACGAAATTCATACGGAAAATGTATGTCCCTTCGAGGACTATCTCCTGTAGGAGGTTGTGATCAGTCACAAATAAGCTTCATGCCACATGACCTTCTATCCAGACAGGTGCAACACTTAACTAAGGCTCGAAGCCCCGTTGCCACTAATTTGTGTGATTGCCGGCGCCAGAGCGTTAAAGCGCCAATTTACCTTACTATTCTGGTCTCGCCTTCGATGGCTCTAAAACAGAGGCTTGTAAATGGCAAGAGTTTACCGGCATCGTAAACAATCGTTTATGCACCAAGGGGATAAAGCAGTGTTTTACGTCACGGGTGGCATATTGAACCCTAACGTACTAATGAGGGACTCTGTATATTGTACTGATATAAATCAGTAATTATACTTAATAGTAAAACATCAGCTCAAAGTCGTACAACCAACATGGACATAGACGGTAAAATAACCACTTTATTGAAAGATCAAAAGTAAGGTGCTGTATAGCAGACGGATTGGTGATCAGTTTGTTAGTATAATTCCTGATTTCTAAATTGAGAATTTGTCAACTTGATGATCAATTTTGACAGGGTTTCATGCTAATATCGAGTTTGACAAGTTCAACTTACAATTTAGAAACCGAGGATTTAAAGATGCCTGCTATATTCATATGCCTTGACAATATTCTAGTTTTTTTTTACTTTACCTGTTCCTTACTATTCAAAAGCAAGGATTATTCTTTCTCGGAAGCCACACGGAAGAATCATAATAACAGAGCAGGAAAAAGAATCTTACAATATCCGCTATAATAATCATACACCAATTTGTTTGCCTGTATTGTATCCAGCAGCCGAATTGCTGATATCTGCAGTCGAGCGATCCACCAGGACTCGGATGCTTTCCTTTCCCTCTACAACAAGTGCCTCGAACTGGCACACTTCCCGACCACCTGGAAGGAGGCTACAGTTGTAGTCCTCAGAAAGCCGGGCAAGGACAACTATACCACCCCCATGGCATATAGACCAATCGGTCTGTTGCCTGTTCTGGGGAAGGTCCTGGAGAGGATGGTCGTAGCGCGTCTAAAATATCAGCTTGTACCGCGGTTTAGTACTCGTCAGTTTGGCTTCATGCCCCAGAAGAGCACCGAGGACGCTCTCTATACGCTAGTGGAGCACTTACAGGACAAGTTAAAGCTGAAGAAGCTAATTGTCCTGGTGTCATTGGATATAGAGGGCGCCTTCGACAGCATCTAGTAGACCAGAACCCAGCCATAAGGGTCAGACTGACTGAGGAAAAGTGCCCGGTGAACATTAGGAGGCTGTTGGACAGCTATCTCGATGGTAGGAAGGTCAAGGTTCAGTACGCCGAGGAGGAATGCACTCGAGAGACTAGCAAGGGCTGCGTTCAGGGGTCGATCGGAGGTCCAAACCTGTGGCACCTCGTTCTCGACCCTCTACTGCAGGACCTGAAGCAGCGCGGACTTTTCATGCAGTCGTTCGCGGATGACATCGTCTTGATCGTGGATGGGGACACGGTGACTGAAGTCTCAAGAACTGCCAATGCAGCCCTCGCCCATGTTCAGGATTGGGGAGTCCGAAATAAACTGAGGTTTGCACCGCACAAAACCCGTGCGATGACCATAACCATAGCTTAAGTACGACACTCCAATGCTGAGCATGGCCGGGATAGACATTGGTATGGTCAGAAAAATTCAGTTGCTGGGTCTAACCATAGACGATAAGCTCACTTCCAATGAGCATGCCACGAACGTCTGCAAGAGGGCAGCTGACGTTTACAAGCAGCTGTCCCGAGCCGCAAAGGTGAGCTGGGGATTGAACACACAATATACACGGCAATGATTGAGCCCATAGTTACATACGCAGCCGCCGCCTGGGCACCCGCTGCAAATAAGTTGGGTATACGGAAGAAGTTAGGCTCTTTTCAACGAGGATTCGCTCAGAAGCTCTGCAAGTCTTACCGTACTGTCTCTCTGATCTCGGCACTGGCACTGTCTAGGTTACTTCCTCTAATACTGCGCATACAAGAGGCAGCCGCCCTGTATGAAGCGAGGAGAGGGTCTTTGCCAGGAGACAGGGAGATTTAGGGTGCGGAATAGTCAGACGCTTGAGATCTGACACCAGTCTAGCCAAGGGGTACCGTGTTACCCAGTTACTGGGTTGTGGAGGTCAGATAGGCAGTCGCTCCATGTAAAACACTGGTACTCAGCTAAATCCGGAAGCCCCTCACCCAGCAACACAAATGCCTCTGGAGTTCATGTGCCTGGCAGACCAAGAGTTACTAGACGGTAATAATGTGCAAGCGGTGCGAATCTTCACCGACGGCAGCAAGATTGAGGAAAAGGTCGGAGCCGCGTTATCCATCTGGGATAATGCTGGCGAAGTCCGGCACCTCAAGCTTAGCCTTGCCGCGTACTGCACAGTCTACCAGGTGAAACTCCTGGCCATTTGCAAAGCGACCGAAATGATCCTCGCACAGCAAGAGGCGGGCTATGGTTTGTACAGCGACTCAATGTCCGCATTGCAGACGCTTGCAAATCATGGCTCTCTCCATGCCCTGGCGGTTCGCGCGCGCGCTAACCTGGTTCACGCCCTGGGCCAGAGCAAAGCTATGTCTTTGTTCTGGATCAAGGCACACGCGGGACTGCCGGGGAATGAGCGAGCGGACGAGTTGGCTAAGGAGGCAGCATTGTCGTCACGGAGGAGGCCGGACTACGACCAGTGTCCGGTTTCATTTATCAAGCGACAGATCCGTTTGGAATCGCTTGATGAATGGAATCGAAGATATGTGTCGGGCGAGACTACCTCGGTAACGAAAATGTTTCTTCCGGATGCAATAGCGGCTTTCCGTATCGTACAACAGGTGCGGCCCGAAGGCGTCCTCACGCAAGTTTTGACGGGGCACGGTGGGTTCTCTGAATACTTGAATCGCTTCAAGTGTAAAGAGAGCCCATCGTGCATCCAGGCGTGGCAGAGACTGTCCAGCACATACTTGTAGAATGCCCGTTATTTATCAGGGAGCGCTACCAACTTGAATGTGAGCTGTACAGAAAAATAACGAGGGAGAGCCTGCATGGGCTCATGGTCAAAAAGACAAGGAAAAGGTTTTTGGAATACTGCATTAAAGTAGCCACTGCGGTTATATACATGCACAAAACCTGAAGCGCACTGTGCTTCATTAATATCACTGTACGATATTTAAATGCAAGCACAGAATGCAGCACAGGATTTTTTCTTGTGATATATTGATAGACTGCACTTTTGTGTCTTCATATCCCTAGCTATAATGTTTATATGTGATGAACGGCACTGTTTGCACAACCTGTGATATTAGCACTTTTGTATTTTTGAACAACCGTGATGTTAGCACTTTTTGTATTTTTGCACAATCTGTTATGAATAACACTTTTTGTACAACTGTTATATTATTATATTTTTGTGAAAACTGTGATAAATAGCATTTTGAAATTTCAAATGTAATTTGTATATATATTTTTAAAATTTAAACATGACTAAATAACAATGCCAGTAGTTAATTAAATAAACCCACACAGAGTACAATTAAGAAGATGAATGCAAAGAACTTTAGTATGAGAAATAAAAGTGCGAGAGGAATGAAAGATTGACCGGAATGTATGTGTTTGCAATCATTAGGCGCCAATTTCGTTGGTGGGGATTAGTGTTAAGAAAAAAACGGCTGCACGATATCTGCAACACGAGTAGTCTAGTAAGGCACAAGATGTTTTTAGGGTTCCGTAGCCAAATGGCAAAAAACGGAACCCTTATAGATTCGTCATGTCTGTCTGTCTGTCTGTCTGTCTGTCCGTCCGTCTGTCCGTCCGTATGTCACAGCCACTTTTTTCCGAAACTATAAGAACTATGCTGTTGAAACTTGGTAAGTAGATGTATTCTGTGAACCGCATTAAGATTTTCACACAAAAATAAAAATAAAACTTAAATTTTGGGGGTTCCCATACTTAAAACTAAAACCAAAAATATTTTTTTTCATCAAACCCATACGTGTGGGGTATCTATGGATAGGTCTTCAAAAATGATATAGAGGTTTCTATTATATTTTTTTTCTAAACTGAATAGTTTGCGCGAGAGACTCTTCTAAAGTGGTAAAATGTGTGTCCCCCCCCCTGTAACTTCTAAAATAAGAGAATGATAAAACTGAAAAAAATATATGATGTACATTACTATGTAAACTACCAGCGAAAATTGGTTTGAACGAGATCTAGTCAGTAGTTTTTTTTTAATACGTCATATATTGTAAACCGCAATTTACCAAGTACGGAACCCTTCGTGCGCGAGTCCGACTCGCACTTGGCCAGTTTTTTATTCCTGTAGTAGGTGTCCGTGGGATAATGGTCGACTTTCACGCGGCCAGAGCCGCTGGCAAAAGATATTACATAACTATTAAATCTGTTTTGAATAATGGTTCTAGATTTTAATAGCCTACTGTACTATATTACAGAGGCCCTAGATAATAGGGTCATTCTTCAATAAAAGCGTAGCGATAGCGATTGAAAAATATTTAAATAATTTGCCTCTATCTCTGTGCCAAATTTCATCCAGAATCGTTCAGCTGTTCTAGCGTGATTGAATAACAAACATACATCCTCACACACATCTATCCAAACTTTCACATTTATAATTAGTAAGATATTTGGGAATGAAAAGCGCTATCAACATATCACATCACACATCATCAGCCTTTTAATGTTCCCACTTCTGGGACACAGGCCTCCTCTTATAGAGGGAGTGGGCTTTAATCCACCACGCGGGCCCAGTGCGGATTGGTAGATGTCACATGTCTTTGAATTTTTGGTTCTAGGACATGCCGGTTTCCTCACGATGTTTTCCTTCACCGTTTTGAGAGCAGTGGTGATGAAATAAATTACACATAGTAAAGCGCCTGCTCGGGTTCGAACCCACGACCTACAACCCGTAAGTCGGGACCGTAACCACAGGGCCACCATTGCTCTCATGTTGGTATAATTGCCATCGCTGATAGAAATACATTTTTCTAGAGCCTCTGTAATCGTCTTCCACGCTTAATTGAGAATAAACATTTTTGTTTTTGATATAGGGTAACACCAGGATAGTTGTGCCAGGGGTATAACTAGTTGGTTGCGGAAGTATCGTTGTTCCCGCGACCCCCAGCGTAGGTGTGAGATGGAACACTGGGGTGATTTTTTGTCAGTACGAGTCTGACAGACCCCGTCGCTCTCCCCAGGGCGGAGGACACCCAATGAGGATTTTCCACCCCGGAACAAAACAAAAAAAAAAGCCGTATAACTAGTTGTCTGCATTGTAATTACTCTGTTATTATATTTATCTATCGAGAGACTCTACAACTACCACTAATTTCATCGGTTGCACGTCTCTGGTATGGTCATGTGATGAGGAGGGGTGAAACGCATGTTACTCAAAGAGTTACGAATATAAACGTGGAGAGGGACAGCCAAAGAAAAGATGTATAGACTGTGTGAGGAGTGATACGAAAGAAAAGGAAGTCAGTGATGGCGTGTCAGGGGACAGGACGGTATGCAAAGAGAAAAAGTGTTGCGCCGACCCCAAGTAACATGGGACAAGGACAGGTAGATGATGATGATGTTGATTCATGTCTCTGTGCTATTGCATGGTGCGATCAAAGTTTTTGCGAGATAAATTTCTTCTTTCTCGACGAGGCATCTATCCTAAACGTAATTTATATTCGAGAGATTAGGTAACTATCCCCTATGTGGGATAGATGTCGCAAAATGTCAATATTCCGGCAATACCTATCAAAGATAATGCTTATTACTTTCATATTTTGTAGGGTTCCGTACCCAAAGGATAAAAACGACTCCAAGGTCCGTCTGTCTGTCTGTCTGTCACCAGGCTGTATCTCATGAACCGTGATAGCTTGAAATTTTCACAGATGATGTATTTCTGTTGCCGCCATAACAACAAATACTAAAAACAGAATAAAAATAAGTATTTAAGTGGCCCATATAAAAAGGGTATTTTTTTGCCGTTTTTTGCGATAGTGGCACGGACCCCTTCGCACGCGAGCCCGACTCGCACGTAACCGGTTTTTTTTAGTTAATAAACCAAAGTACCTACTCGTTTTACAATTGAAAAACTGCCTGATCCAAAAACCCAGCAAAGATTGTCCTGGTGCCATAAAAATAAGAGACCGACTTAAAGCGGGATTAGCGAGGAAGAAGAAGAAATATCTTTGATACCAAAGTGGAAGTTTGATTTTGTCCAAGATCTAAGTAAATAAGTCAAGTCATCAAGTGACCAATAATTTATAGGTACGGTTACTCAAAAAGTCGTTCAAATCAATAGACCTCCGTAGCTTCCTGCTATTTATCTTCTCACATAATTGCCATCAATTAAAGAAACCTAATTAGCAATATCTATACATATCTGGACGTACTGTGTTTATAACATTAGTTTCATCCCGAGGCCGGCCGGCACTATAAAATGTAACTAGTTGAGCTGGACACCTATGTCAGTTCCCTTTGCGAAGTAAAGGCGGTCTAAGTAAGCTGGGGAGTTGAAGTTGCACTTTATACATACGGCCACTTAGTTTTGTTAGCCGGACAATACTTCTTTTATTATAGATATGATGAAAGCAACTTTAATGAAATCAGCTTCGATTTATTCAGCGAAATGCAGTCGATCATTTAGTCACATCGTGCATTTTTGATTTTTTCTGGCCGATAATGTTAGGAACTCGATAAATAAAATGTAAGTCTGTATACTTCAGTATTGTTTGTAGAACAAGGTACCAAGATCATGCCTGGATTAGGTGATTTATTGATGCACAACCAAAGAACTGCACAACCAAGCTCTGAGATACCATGCCCAGACTTTCAATGCTGTCCCTGTAGGTCGGAAATCAACTTGAATTTCTGCCGAAACTAAGATAAATTGTCATAGTCTTTCCCCAAGCATCGCCACATCGACCCGCCCTGTGATTCTTGCGTCTAGCAGACTCCCGTGGCCCTTTCCAGGTCATCCGTCCACCTTGTGTGAGTTCTTCAAAAGCTGCGTCTTTCGTTTCGCAGCCGCCACTTCAGAAACCTTACAGTCCCAACGGCCATCCGTTCTTATAGCAATATACGCTGGTTTAAGAGGTAGGGGGCTACATATGCCAGCCAATTCGGATTGTAGATAGTATTACATCATGCAACACATAGGAGGAGCAGAATAATAAGTTCCATCTTCCTAACTTAGGAAAGCTTTTAGAGCTTCAAAATGCTGTCCTTCCTATCCAACACTGTGTCACACCAAGAAAGCTAGTATAAAACGAGTACGGGCTGATGTTTCGCGTATACTCGCTCCCCACAAGGTCAAGTGCGAGCGTCCGAGTCATTGCTCTGCGCGTGAGCATCGCATAGTTGCGCGGGCGCAGCTATTAGTGCCCAGTGTTCCACGGAGCGAGGTGAGTCCCGGCTGCAAGCCTTGTGACTTTATTTATAGATTTTAGAGACAGAAAAATGTTTTTGTTTTGCTAAAATTTAGGGATGGGTAGTATATTAGATTGTGGGACTGAAATGGAGGGGAGGAAAAATATTAACTTGTGTAACCTTTTTTGACAAAAACCTCTTTTTAATATTAAGCTAGTATTATATTATCTGTGGTACTGTAAAATACTTTAGTTAATGAAATATGCATAGCAGACAGGATGGATAATTTTATTAGTGTTAGATTGTAGGAAGCAAATAGAGCTATTGACAAACTATGAAGTTGTGTGAGCTGTTTTAAATAAAGCTCTTTGTAGTAAATTATTTTAAATTAAGCAGGTACATAGATACAAAAATAGCCCGATAGTGCTGAAATTATTCTTTAATTATTTAAAAAGATTAAAACGGAATTTAATTGTCACGGCCCCGTAATATTATTAGCATAACAAAACATCGTGATTTTTAACGCCGCAACGGGGGTGGTCTTTTCTCTATACAAACGCTCTCGTCTGTTTTCTCTCTGGTTTATGACCCTAAAGCAATTTACGATTTTTTACAGTAAAATAAATATCAAATTCTCCTACGTCCCTATGTTTTCCTTTTTGGTGATATATTATCCGTATAGGCACTAGAACCCTCAAAAAATGCTCGAAATTGTCTGTACGGAGTCGCTGTCTTCATAGCCCTAGTGTACAAATAACATATATATAGGTATATACGTAACATTTAAATTCTATACTAGCTGACCCCGTGGCTTCGCTCCCGTCTAAATAATAGCAAAAGTTACTCGGGAATAATGTAGCTTGCCATAGGTGAAAGAATTTTTAAAATCGGTCAAGTAGTTTCGGAGCCTATTCGGTACAAACAAACAAAAAAATGTTTCCTCTTTATAATATTGGTAAAGATAAATAATCTTCACATCTACAGCTATTAAAAAAACATTGCTAACATAATTTCATTAGTTCATTCACTATATATAATTTATCCATGTCAATTGCATCTAGCCATGTTACCGTTTCCAAGAATCCTTCTTTTATCTTCGAAAAACAAAAGACCTATTTTTTACCTTCCATCGCTAAACTGGCATTTCGCGTCCAGCGTACTTGAATTCATTGAGAGTAAATCCTTCAGTGAACCCTATGTTCCTGTAGTAAATTAAACTCCTTGAGTGCCCGAAACGTGGATCCACGCGAGGTACAATGGCTTTCAATTGATTCGGTAATTACGACCAACAACCGGTTAAGAAAGCTTTATTGGCCTTTTAATAAGTGGGTACATGATAACAAAATAACAACAAAAACTGAGCTTTCTATTTACCTAACGTAACATTTCAATTTTAATCATAAGTATACACAGTTCTAAACACTTGTTTAAAAAATAAATAATAGAAAAACAACTAAAAAACGCGCTTTATTAGATAACCCAAATAAACAGAAGTAAAAAAAAATCAATATGTTTAAGATTAATGTGATTAACAATAATAGTATATTATGCAACTAGTGAATAAAAGACGGAAGACTAAATCACGACCGTAGGGAGTGATTCATGATGATTGAATCACGAGCATAGCGAGTGATTCAAGTGTTAGAATCCTGAGCGACGCGAGTGATTCATGGCCCTCGATATAAATCCGTTTTATTCAAGAGTTGCATACTTTATTTTATACCATGACTTCGAGAAAAAGAAAGATTTAAGTGAAAAGCACAAGGAATATTACGAGTAATAAATAAATAAATGGTTAATTACCTTCAAAATTTACATAAAATGTCAAACCCTGACCCCTGAGCTAGGTAACAGCGCCTGTGTTTCAGGGGCCAGTGACCACCTCCATTACGTTACATAATTATAATTAATTTAATACCATTGCAATTAATATTAGAATTACAATCCAAATAGGTATTCAATAAATATCCTAGACTAAAATCAAAATCATTATTAAAATCCTTAATAATAAACTCAAAATTAAAATCGAAGAAGGAGTTTGTGTATCGAGTATTTTCTTGCGCAAGGAGGTTACATAGCATTGAGATGGACGTCTAATACATTGGTGTGTTCCAAATTCAAACACCAAAACAGTGATTAAAAGTGCTTTTATTCACTGTTTTCAGTGAATAAAATAAGCTTTTTAGAGGGGGAATGGTATAAAAATACTAAATACGGAAATAAATGAAAATTAAGCCATGCGCGTGTCTTAGCACGCGGCTTGGCACAAAGACACTACCGGGTATCGGATTTAAAAAAAAAACACTAATTCTGAAGATCCTGGTTGGTTAGGATAAAGGGATAAATTATTCAAATTATTGCATTGTCATCGGTCCTTGTTAAGTGTGCAAAGTTTTAAATTAATCCAACGTTTTGCAGGCGGTGATAATGACGTTCAAAGATTCCATTACATTGATACATACATACCAAGCTAATAAAATCGTGTTAAAAACATAAATTTATTTATTTTATTTTTTTTATTTTTTTCGGTTTACCTTATTACGTAAACCTACATCTAGCCTTATCATTATCTGTCTAGCCTTTTTCCCAATTATGTTGGGGTCAGCTTCCAGTCTTACCGGATTCAGCTGAGTATCAGTGTTTTACATGGAGCGACTGCCTATCTGACCTCCACAACCCAGTAACAGGGTAACTCGATACCCCTTGGTAAGACTGGTGTCAGATCTCAAGCTTCTGACTACTCGTAACGACTGTCAAAGATCTTCTAATGACAGCCGGGACCAACGGCTTAAACGTTGCTTAACGTGCTTTCCTAGGCACGGAGGAAACTTGGTATGTTGAAATGGTCACCCATCCACGGACCGACCTCGTCAAGCGTTGCTTAACCTTGAAGATCGACCCGCGCGGCTGGTATTATTTAGCCACGAACTCCTCTACATCTAGCCCATTTTAACTTACAAAAACAAAAGATAGGTAGCTACATACTTACCTATATCCAACCTCCGATGCTACGGTAGCATCCAGGAAGCATACATTAATAGAGTATATACCCTTCAATAGTCCCTGTGATCCTGTGGTACATTCAGAGTAACTTTATTGGTCCTTTATTTAGATTTTATTGTACTGCGCGGCACTATACGTGGGACACTCAGAAAGTTTTGCGAAACTAAAAAAAATTGTTCTATACGTACATATATTTTTATTAAATCTTTTCAAAGTACTTTCCACCAGCCTCTATACAAAGATTCATGCGCCTAAACCAGTTTTCAAAACACTTTTTCCAGTCCGCCGCAGACACCTCGTTTACAGCCTGCTCGAACGCAGCCAGCGCATCTTCCGGCGACGAAAATTGTATCCCTTTGAGCTGATTTTTTATTTTTGGGAATAAAAAGAAGTCACACGGTGCTAGATCAGGGCTGTAAGGAGGGTGACCCAGGAGTTTGACTGGCGTGCTGTCCAGGAAGTCCCTCGTTTTGAGTGCGGTGTGCGCAGGTGCATTGTCGTGGTGGAGCAGTAGCCCGCGGAGCCCTGTGTTTGGTCGCTTGTTGCTTATAACAGAGAAAACTTCTGGCAAACATTTGGTAGTATACCATTCGGCATTAATGCTTCTTTGATCCCGTAAGGGAATTGATACCAAGTGGCCAGTCAAATTAAAAAAGCTAGCGATCAAAATCTTACCCCCGCTTCTAGATCGCTTCACTTTGGTAGGCGTTGGCTCATTTTAAAACACCCAAACAGTCGACTGGCGCTTGGTTTCTGGGTCGTATTGATAAATCCAGGACTCATCACCTGTAACGATGTCGTAAACACGCCGAGACGAGCCTGCTTCAAATTTGTTAAGCATATCACGGCACCATTCCACCCGGGCCTGCTTCTGAGCATCGGTGAGGTTGTGCGGCACCCAGCGTGATACTATCCTCCTCACGCGAAGATGGCTGTGTAGAATCTCGTGAACGCTTCCCGATCCAATCTTCAATATGTGTTGAATCTCCTGATATGTAATTCGCCTATTGTCTTGGATTAAATTTTTCACTGCTAGCACGTTTTCTTCGGTAACAGCCGTCAAAGGGCGACCGCTTCTTTCGTCATCCCCCAAAGTTGGTCGACCGCGCTTGAATTCGTTATACCAACGATACACGGTTGCCTTGGAAGGGCCTTCATCCATGAATGCCATTTGAAGTCTATCGTACGATTCATCCGGTTTCAGGCGACACTTGAAATCGTATAAAATCATAGCTCTAAAATGTTCCCGGCGCAGATCCATATTTCAGTGAGACACAATACTTTGAATTAACTCGCAAAAAATGTGGAGGGAAATTTTGAAATTGGAACTTACTTATTTTTACTTATAAATAATCATATTTTCGAAAAACATTATAACTGGCCAGTCTCCCATATATAAAAACTTTTTTTCGCAATACTTTCTGAGGGGCCTGGTACACATTTAGTAGGGTTGACAAACAATAAAACTACTGGGCTTAAGTCAAACAGCGACTATAAGTTGTTTTGTTTTTATGTTGTTAAATTTGGTATTTTTTTCAGTAAATATTGACATATTATTTTGTACAAGTAAAATTTCACAATTTAAAAAACCCCCGACGCATTTATCTTGCGGTAACACCCCGATTCAAACAGTAAAATGCCCATAACTTTTGAACGCCTAAACCGATTTTATTCAAACATAGCTAAGAACACTCTCGACAAAATTACCTTTCAAACAAAAAAAAATATATTGAAATCGGTTCATCCGTTTAGGCGCTATGATGCCACAGACAGACACACAGATACACATACACAGCATCACACGTGAAACTTATAACACCCCTTTTTTTCCGGCGGGGGTTAAAAAGTAAGCACTTTTTCGTGCGAGATTAAGTCCTATAGCGAACTAGTCATATCTGCTATTTAGTCTTATCGAGACGTAGTCATAACGCTTCTAACCCCCAGAATCTTGGTTAAGTTTAACAGAATCGTTAAGATTTTCACAATATTTATCAAATTTTCCTAGAAAAACTAACTAGTAGGTAAGTTATTACTACAGGTGCAGTATTGTAGGTGCATCTCTACCTAACCCTTCAGCGAATAGGGGCGTGGTTTTTTTCATGTCATTTATCAAAATTATTCTCAATAATTTTTACGTAAGCATTTCCAGGTCAGGGGGTTGACCATAAACTCTTAGAGCAAGGTTATTTTGAGTGTGCGTAAGGTACAGATGTATGTGACTTGTATACATCTGTCCCTTTTTTACATTTGAAATATGATAGTTTTGACACGTCAGGGTACGGGGGCTGTTTTCTAAATACTAAGATTGAAGTTGAGAACTTGGCTTTTCAAACAGCAGAGTTTGACATATTAAGCTCAAATTCGAAGTTCAAATTCACAATTTAAAATAAAAATCTTTTTTGCAAAAAAATACTACCGACTTCCAAATGAAAAACTACAAAGTGAAAAATAACTTAACTTTTGGAAGTCGGTGTCTTTCGTAGGTACCATTTTTTTTCGATAAGGACACTGTCGTAAATGAAAGACGGGTTGACCAAGACTGATTTTTATTGAGTACCCACAACCTTAATATTATTTTAATGACAAGACACTGACCTACCTACATATTATATGACATGTCCAATCTTTTTTTTTTTTTTTTTTTTTTTTTTATTATCCTATTTTTAATTTGCCTGTACCTCCATATTCTACTACTACTATGCTATGAACTTACTTAATTCTTATTAGATATACAGTTTCTCACATTTTTTTTTTTTTTTTTTTTTATATCTATAGGTACATATCTAATATACATATCTAATAATTATCTTAGTGGTAATCCGGTTGATCCTAGTTACTTTTGTATGCAGTTTATACTTTCTAATATACATAATATAAATTACAAGATCAAGTAGATAACTACCATACAAACAGTAATACTCAATCTAGTTGAAATTTAGGTATGTTTATAAAACTGAATAACATCTGGTAGATACATAATATACATACTGTAGGTAGGTTGGATTTTTATTGGTTTTGTATACAGTTTTCTATTTTTTGTCGTGCTAGTATAGCCGCCGGTCTGCGATTGCGCTGAATTGGTGAGCCTTCTGGTGGAATGGGATTGACAACGTCATCACTTGTTCCGGGGCTCTCATAGCTGCCGCTTTTGGGACTACTCCAAGTCTCATCATCGCTCTTCTGTTCATGAGAAGGACCGGGGGTTACATTGCCTTCGGTTGGCAGCTCAACCAGATGTCGCCGGTTCCGCCTGTATCGCCTACCCGTATTGTCTTCGACAAAATAAGAACGAGGCTGAGCCGCGCGCCCTACGATTCGTGCATATTTGCGTTTGCCTTCGTCAGCGACAAGTATCGGTTGACCGGCCGATAACACTGGTAGCGGTTTCGCTCGCCTATCATAATACGTCTTATCGACCTGCTGTTTACGTAACATCTCTTTGTAGTCTATGTCGTTATCTCGACTTGGTTTCAACTTTTCAGCGTGCGATGGTAACCTAGTATTGAGTCGCCGCCCCATTAACAGTTCCGATGGCGAACTGATTCCATTACGTGGCGTAGCTCGATAGTTTAATAGGCCTAAGTAGAAGTCTGTCCCCGAGTTTATGGACTTTATCAAAATATTTTTTATTATTTGAACACTTCTTTCACTTTGCCCATTTGATTGAGCATAGTTTGGCGAACTAGTAGTGTGCTCAATGCCCCACTCAGAACAAAATTTGTCGAATTGTTTTGATGCGTACGCGGGACCGTTATCAGAAACCAACTCATGTGGGATCCCGTGTCTCGCGAACTGGTCTCGCATGGCAGTCACTACTGCCTTCGTACTTATGTTTGTTAACGGATTAACTTCTATAAAATTAGAAAAGTAATCAACTAGTATTAAAAAATACTTTCCTGCATACTGAAATATGTCTGAGCCCACTTTGGCCCAAGGTAAGGGCGGTATGTGATGCGCCATAAGCGGCTCCCGCGCGGGACGGTGAGCGCGCTCGGCGCACGCGTGACACCGGCGCACCATCTCCTCCACATCACGTGACATACCCGGCCAGAACATCACCTCGCGAGCGTGACGCTTGCACCTGTCTATGCCCATGTGACCGTCGTGCAACCTACTCAGCATTTCCGACCGTACGTTTTTCGGTATATAAACCAAGTTATCTCTAAATATGATTCCATCAATGAAACCAAAGCTACCTCTATACGACCACTGACCTCTCACTCGTTCGTCGACTAAATATTTATTCGGCGGCCACCCTTCTTGTATGTATTTTATAAGTAATTGACATTCTATGTCCTCTTTCATGGCGTTTTTTATAAGATTTACTTTGCTGGCACTGAAACGGATGTTTTCTATCAGAAAACACGATTGTTCTTCTACTTCCTCAGATACTTTTTCTGAGGTGAGTTCCGGTAAGGGCGCTCGCGATAAAGTGTCTGCCACGTACATGTACTTCCCTGGTTTATATATAACTGTAAAATCATAGCCTTGTACGCGTAGCATCATGCGTTGGAGACGCGTGGGTATCGAATCGAGCGATTTTTGAAACAACGCCTCCAACGGCTTATGATCTGACTCAACCGTGACGTCATGACGTCCATAGACGTACTGATGGAACCGTTCGAGAGCGTAGACAATCGCGAGCAGCTCCTTCTCTATCTGTGCGTACCTAGTCTGCGTGTCGGTAAGCGTGGCTGAGGCGAACTCGACCGGGCGTCCCGCTTGCAGCAGCACGGCGCCAAGCGCGTGCGCGCTCGCGTCCACAGAAAGCAACACGGGCTCGTGTGTCGAGTAAATCGCCAGCACGGGCGCCGCGCACACCGCGCGCTTCAGCTGCGCCGCTGCCGTCTCCTGCGCCGAGTCCCATACCCACTCGCTATCTTTTTTCAACAGGTTGCGGAGCGGTAATGCTAACTCTGAGTAATTGGGGATAAATTTGGATAGGTAGTTTATCATACCCAAAAATCTCTCAAGTGCTGGCCTATCTTGCGGAATAGGCATTTCCTCTATCGCTTTTATTTTGTTTTTGTCTATAGCCATGCCGTCCTTGCTAAAAACGTGGCCTAAGTAACTCACCTGTCTAACTTGAAACTCACATTTATCTTCGTTAAATTTTATACCTGATTCTCGCGCCCTATCTAGCAATCTCTTTAAACGCTCATCGTGCTGGGCTTTGCTGGAGCCCCAGCAAATTACATCATCGATGAATGAGTCGATTCCCTCCAGGTCTTCGAGTAATTGACGGATTTTATGATGGAATACTTCTGATGCACAATTGATTCCATACGGTAAACGCAAGAACTGGTATCTACCGAACGGTGTTCCGAAGGTACAAAGGTCTGCACTGGCATCATCGATTTCTACCATCCAAAACCCAGAACGAGCGTCTAACTTACTGAAATATTGCGCTCCTTGGAGCTTGGTTGCGATCTCCGTGAGCGTCGGCAGCGGATAGTGCGCGCGCCGGACGACACGGTTCAGCGGCCGCGGGTCGAGGCACACACGTATGGTGCCATCCTTCTTGGCCGCCACTACGATAGCGTTCACCCACTGTGTCGGGTGAGCCACCTTACGGATTACTCCCATTTTCTCCATGCGCACCAATTCTTGCGATAACTTGTCGCGAACTCCTATAGGTATTTTTCTAACCGGACAGACCGACGGCTGGGCGCATTGATCTATTACAATAGTATATTTACCGGGTAATTTGCCTAAACCTTGAAACAAGTCAGCATAGGAATCTAGGTTGAGGGACAATATACGCCTCACCATTCCCAGCTCTTCACAAGCATATCTACCTAACACACTTTGGCAATCGAAGTCGGCAATAGTAAAACGTAATGTATACTCAATGTTTTTATAAGTACATTTCAGATAACAATAACCGGCTATCGGGATATAATTTCCACAAAATGATTGCGCCCTCGTGTTATCTTTACATATAATTTCGTTAGGCAGCTGTAGTCCCCGAAATGTACTTAGTGAAATTACATTTAAATCTGACCCTGAATCTAACTTAAATTTTTCACTAGCACCGGTACACTTAAAAATCAATGTTTCATACCATTTAGAGTCCTTACGATCCATCTTTTCCGATAGCGAAGAAACATAATACAATCCGTCGTCGTCCTCGCCGTGAATCACGTCGGCGTCGGGCTCGACACCGGCATTGATTTGTAACACGCGTCTACGCAATTTCGGACACATGTTTTTAAAATGTCCTCTTTCACTGCACCAGAAGCACATTGCATTTTTAGCCGCACATTTATAGCTATCACAACTACCTATACCGCACGCAGCACACAACACTTTTCCAGGCATGCGCTGCTGGGCGGGCGCACCACCCAGCCCGGCCTGTGCGCCGCGCTGCGGCTGACGCGCGCCGGCCCCGCCCGCGCCGCCGCCGCCGCAACGTCGCCAGGCCGCTACCGCTGTGCCTGCGCCGCCTCGCGTTGCGCCTCCGCTCGAGCCCCCGCGGTCCCACCGCTGTCACCATGTCGTAAATGAAAGACGGGTTGACCAAGACTGATTTTTATTGAGTACCCACAACCTTAATATTATTTTAATGACAAGACACTGACCTACCTACATATTATATGACAGACACCGACTTCCAAAAGTTAAGTTATTTTTCACTTTGTAGTTTTTCATTTGGAAGTCGGTAGTATTTTTTTGCAAAAAAGTTTTTTTATTTTTCCCTTTTTAGTTTTACCTACCTAATAGCAAGTTGTTTATTAAGGTCTCTATAACTCCAGAATAGATTAGAATATGAAACTTGAACATAACCGGTGAAATGAGAGATCTGTGTACCCCTTTAGAGCGTACTGGCGTGATGTTATGTTATGAAATGGTATAAACAACAAACAGACATGCGATTGCAGCAATCCCGAGAGTTTTGCCGTTATTTATTGAAGAGTTCTGTTGTGTATCTCCGAAGTTCTTCATCAGACCTTCACCAAATTAAAATGGGACCAATTTCGAAACATACTCTTTCAAACAAAAAAAGAATTTTCAAAATCGGTCCACAATTGACAGAGATATCGATGAAAAAAAAAAAAAAAAAAAACAAACATAAAGTCGAACATAGAACCTCCTCTTTTTTTTGTAAGTCGGTTAAAAATCGGGTGCAGTCATCTAGGTACATAAAAATCAATTTAATAATATTATTATTTCTATAAAACTTACTATTGGCACCACAGTGGTAGTTAACCATCTTATAATTTATCCTATCGCTATGTACTAAGTGCTCCTTTACTATCATTACACTGTTTTTCTTAACTGCATTGAAGGTAGCAATTAAATCACTTTTTTTTTTGACGTCCTCTTTTTGACGTCCTCATGTCTGTTTACAGCGATGTAAACGAATTTTTTGACGCCTCGTAAATGTACATATCTTTATTCGTATTTTATTTCTAATATTAGTTTGTAAATAATAATGTATTTATGTATTATATAAATTAAATAAATGGAATTATAAAGATTAAAAGGCTTGAAACTTTTTTTTAATAAAAAAATAACTTAATTCTGCCTCTTCTAATTAAGATTGTGGCCATTTATATCGCCCCTGAAAAATGCACTACAGGTAACCCTATTAAAAATATTTTTGTTTCAATTCAGTTTTATTGTGATGACAGGTTTATTGTTTTAGACAAAAATTTAATAATTATTTTCTATTTCTTCTTTTTTTGGCCAACGTGCAGTTAATTAAAGGGGCTTGAAAAATTTCGTCAAATTAAAAGATTAAAACTGCAGTAACCGGTGATTTCTAATTTAGCCATTATCAATAGTTTTTAGAGTTAAAGTTATACAAATAGTCAAAAAACATTTACATGTTTTGTCACGCTTGTAAAAAAAATTACCTTCCCCATCAAGTGAGATATCGTTATTAAGAACTCGTTGAGTAGATAAATACTGTATTTTTAGGGTTCCGTACCCAAAGGGTAAAAACGGGACCCTATTACTAAGACTCCGCGGTCCGTCTGTCTGTCTGTCTGTCACCAGGCTGTATCTCATGAACCGTGATAGCTAGACAATTGAAATTTTCACAGATGATGTATTTCTGTTGCCGCTATAACAACAAATACTAAAAACAGAATAAATTAAATATTTAAGTGGGGCTCCCATATAACAAGCGTGATTATTTGCCGTTTTTTGCGATAATGGTACGGAACCCTTTGTGCGCGAGTCCAACTCGCAAATTTGCTGGTTTTTTTATTCAATGAAGCCACAAAAGGCAGCTATTTTTTTATAAATTTTGTACCGTTTTATTTATTATATACCTCATTAATCCCTAGGGACTAAAACCAATTTGAATTTGGAATATGGGTATTGTTAGTAAATGTTCCAATCAGCAAAGAGATGAATCACAAACCATGCCGTCCAAAATAGGATTACATCGCTAACATCGATTACGATGAATGTATAAGATGCATGGATAATGAGCGATTGTAATTCTATTTCGGACCGCACGGGAACATTGTATTGATCAAGTGACTGGCTGGAAAACCGAGAGCGAGCCAAATAAAAAAAAAAACTACAATTGTATGTAAATAATAAAGGTAGCGTTCTTGTTCATAAGTTACACTTACTTATTTTCTCATAGAGGGTGATAAAAAGTAGTGTCCACCTCGGGAGCAACACTATTTTAAGCTGGAGTGATGTACCTATTTTGAATCCCTCGCTGCACTCAGGATTCTACTCTAGAATCCTTCGCTCCGCTGTGGATTAAAAAAAACACTCTCGCCTTTAAAATAGTTGCTTGCTCCCTAGCTAAACAATCTGCTATTAACTTCCTATTGGCCTTTATCAATCTAATCTATAGGAAGCCTCAATTCTAAATAGCTTTATCTTATACATTGTTTATTTTTTATTTCGCCAATCGCTTTTATGATAAGTTATGATTGAGTTCACGCTCTTTTGAATGTAAGCAGCCATCTAAATTACCTTACAGTTAACTAACGATATAATTTACCGCACTAGACTGTAACTAGACTACTATTATTAAAAATGTTAGTTGTTTCCGGCTGTGGTCTGGTGAAACTTTGTAAGCTCATTCAGTAACTTCGATGCGACTTTATGAGCAAATATTACAATCAGATAACTTTTGCCTTGATAAAAAAAAATATAAATATGAAATCATTTTCAATTCATCGCAAATATTCTTCAGAGAAAAGCCATCTTCAGACAACTTCGACAAAGTTGTCATCGTACCGCTTTTATTAACCGACTTACCAAAAAGGAGGAGGTTTTATGTTTGACTTCATGTATGTTTTTTTATGTGTGTTCACCGATATCTCTGTCAATTGTGGACCGATTTAAAAAAAAAAATTTTTTTTTGAAAGAGTATGTTTCGAAATTGGTCCCATTTTAATTTGGTGAAGATCTGATGAACAACTTCGGAGATATATAACAGAGCTCTTCAATAAATAACGGTAAATCATTTGGGATGCCTGCAATTGCATGTCTAATTATTGTTTATACCATTTAATAACATAACATCACGCCAGTACGCTCGTTGTAGTTTTTTATTTGGAAATCAGTAGTATTTTTTTGCAAAAAAGTTTATGGTCGAATGATTGAACAAAAGACGTAAGGTCAAATGATTTTATTTTAAGCTAATAATACCTCTTATTTTCCCTAATTAAAGAAAGAAAATGAACGCGTATTATTTTTAAAACTTACAAATGCAACATGCAAGCGTAATTAGGCACGTATAGTTTTCAAGACAATAAGTAGTTAGCAATTGCATTACAAACATAAACTCACGCTTTTTACCCCGTGGAGGTTAAACAAAAACTACATAACACCAGTGTGTTTAAGGGACAGATGTAAATGATTGTATACATCTGTCACTTATGCGATCTCAAAATAACCTTACTCTAAGAGCTTATGGTCATCGCCCTGAATACAACCTGCTACGGTCCTTACGTACTCCTTTAAAATAATACTATTGCTATTTGTGTAGAACTCGTAAAAAATCTTTTCCCTCGGTCTGCATGTAACTACGGGCTAATAAACCCGTGAGTGATCTAAGTTTTTCTTCATTTCTCCGCCAGTCTAACTAGAGACACGACCTCACATGACTAATTGTTAACGCTCAGCTACCTGCCTGCTAACTAATTTTTTTGCTAACAGGAAAATCATACTTAGAACTGTAGATAAGATAAGCATGCGCAATAGTACACAAGTATTTTTTTTTTATTGTAGGTATATCTGCGTCTACTGTTATAGATGTATGGAAGAAAAAGATGATCTTTGTAATTTGTTTTTTAATTTAATGTTTCAGAGCAAGTAATTGCTCTAAAACCCATCTAAAAAAGGTTTAAAACAAAGACATAACCCTCCTTTTGGATTTCACCACGGTCGGCTAATTGTGAAAGTTTGATACAGTGATTCAAAGGTATATTGACCGAAATGCTGGTATTAATAAAATAAAAATGTACGTACCTACTCATAATGTTAATTATTTAACAAAACAAATGTTTCCTATCTTTGTTTGTAGAAAAACATTATAACAATATCCTCAAACACATCGCAAATTTATTAATCCTTTAAGTTCATTTTTAGAAAAGTTCTTCACTCTTTCGTTCACTCGTTCTTTGCTCTCTCGTTTGCTCGTTCGTTCGGTTGCGTTGTACAGATACGTTTACACCGGCCGGAAGCCGACACCAGTAATTACGTCATTTTTTATCCACCATCTTCAATTAAATGGATGCTAATCTTAGTACGGAGTACCGTTAGTTACAAATGCAAAAAAAACTCCTGGTTGGTTAACGACTATATACGTATAACATGAGTGGTTCAAAGACATCACCTTAGAGGTTGTTTTTATTTTTAAGGTGTAGGTGTATGACATGCGTGGGAGTGCTTCTGAAAGTGAATTTAATTGTCGTGTTGATTTAAAGCACCTTCGAATGGCACATTATTTTATTAGTGGCAACAGTAAAATCTTAAAATATTGCTTGTTTTTTTTAAAGCGCGATTGTTTTTTGTTTTTATATGACGCATGCTTTTTGTTTAAAACCTGAAAACACTGTATTTCGAACTACGTACTGTGCTCGGGTCTGTTATTAGGTAAAATTTATTCAAGCAAAGATGTAATGCAAAATAAACTCGCTGCGTATTTAGGTCTATCATTGTTCAAACCGGATGCTTGCTTCACATAACATCTATTCTTCATGATCATTTCACTTGACTTCAACCTGCTAGCATTAATTTTGACTTCAAATCTTCAACAATACCTAATAAAACGAAAATTTAATTCAATAACTAACTTTAACAAAGCAGGCAACTTCAGAAATTAACTTTTCCATTCATTCACAATTGTACAGCTAAATCACCTTCAATTGAGTAATTTACCATTTGGTTTGAATTGCATTTACGAGCAATTCTTTGTGCAGTCATTGTGATAAAAATAAAACTACGAAACAGTCTATTCAATAGTGAAGTGTCAGTTCCTCACGATTCTTTATAACCTTTTCCATGTAAGACTTGCTCGAGTCTGCAAGTAACGAACAGCGAGTGGCATGGTCTTTATTTAAAAATACAGGCTTGCGCTTGACCACTATCTCACCTGATGGTAAGTGATGATGTGGTCGAAGGTGTCGCACGCTTGCCTAGAAGTAACCTATTCACTCTTGACTTAAATACCCCGAGATTGTAGCTATCGGGCAACATAGACTAAGGCAGGGAATGCCACTCCTTAGCTGTACGCATAATGAAAGTATTGCCAAAAAGTTTAGTGCATAAGGATGGGATGTCCACCATGTACCGATGGCACATCACCGTATGTCTTGTAGTCCGATGATGAAACGGGCTTGGGGGAATTAGATCATGCAATTCCATCGCACATTCCCCGAAATGCAACCGATAAAAACCGACAAGCTAGCAACTCGGCGACGATGTTCAAGGCTCTGGCTTTGACTCAACCTTAAGCTTAAACAAGGCACACTATAAGACCTCTGGGTCGACAGACCCACAGGTCGACCCACAGATGAAGCATGCTAAAACAGACATGTTTTAGCATGCTTCGTGCAGTTTGACTTTGATTTAATTACCAATTTACTGCTAAGGGTCTGCGTCTGCTACGCATCTCCTGGCTGTGGGGTAATGGCAGTCAGACTTCTTACTACCGTCACCCAACATTATGCTGAGTTATACCACCATCCTGATATCTTCGTCTGAGTGCTCCTCGCGTCGATTCACACCGTGAAGCATTCGATTGCCTTGGACACAGTGGCATAACCTGCAGTAGGAGCGCTGGTCTGAAAGCACACCACGCCAATATTAATGACAGAATCCCTCGGGCTCTTGCCACAGTCGGGATTTTAACTGAAGTTATTTTTTTTTTTTTTAAGATTTTAGGGTTCCGTACCCAAAGTGTAAAAACGGAACCCTATTACTAATACTCCGCGGTCCGTGTGTCACCAGGCTGTATCTCATGAACCGTGATAGCTAGACATTTGAAATTTTCACAGATGATGTATTTCTGTTGCCGCTATAACAATAAATACTAAAAACAGAATAAAATAAATATTTAAGTGGGGCTCCCATACAACAAACGTTATATACGTGCCGTTTTTTTGCGATAATGGTACGGAACCTTTCGTGCGCGATTCCGTCTCTCAATTGGCCGGTTTTTAAGTATGTTAAGTTTTGTATTAAACAGAATGAAATAAATTATCTATCGCATTTCAATTATTCTCTACCGACGTTTACTTTATTTGTTCGCCCGTGACGTTTATATGATAATGTATCAAGTCTATGTATACAGTAGCCACTAATGTTTACTACAAGATAAATCAGTTCAATCGTAAAATAATTCCTTATCTTGATAGTCTTACAAGCCAATTTAATTCTGTCATTTATTGAACGTCAAGTATGGATATATCTTTAATGGTTTGCCATTTAATTCGCTACGTTTCCGTTTTATGCTTCATTATATAGTAACTAATAAATCCTATTTAATTTATTTAATGCCCAGTATACTATGATTAATATATTGATAGTAGAATTAAAGACCCTGGTACGTATTGGTAATTTGTGTGTATTGATTCATACAAACTTATTTATACTTATTAATTGATAAAAACTCAATATCAGTGGTGTACCTAGCTCACATTTTTTTCTTCACGGTGCGTTAATTTCAGCGAGTGTTATCGCACTTAATTAAAATAAAATTAGTACGAATATAATTAAATATAGAAAGTATTTTTTTTTTGTGTAAGCTCCTTAAAGTAACGGGTGCCAACTTTGAAGTAGTTACGTTATAAACAACGGTTAAATCGTTTGACTTGGGCCTACCGTTTCTCGCGTGTGAATAAGTAAACATTAAACTGTACTTTACACAAAGTTAGGTCAAACTGAATGATTACTGTGAATGTAATCTTTAAATCTCGAATAGGAAAACGCCATTCATGCTAAGCGTGTTATGTCTTCTAGAAAAGCCTCACAATCACAATAGTCATCTTTCAACGTGACTTCCGACAGATTTCTGGCAATCTGGACAATTTTTATTCGAATTAAAACATTTTACATATATATACAACCGACTTACAAATAAAAACACTTTGTAAGTGAATAACCACTTCAGTTTCGGAAGTCGGTGTTCTTGTTTTTATTTATTCGGTTTTTGACATATTTTTCACTTTGTAGAGTTTTTATTTGGAAGTCGGTTGTATTTTTTTGTAAAAATATTTTATTTTTACTTTTTCGTTGTGATATCATATCTATAATGCCCACAGTTGAAGAGATTTGATATGAATAACCTGAAATTTGAACACAACCGGTGATTTAAGAGTGTACCAGGGTGAACTGTACACATCTGCGTACCCCTTTAGAACATACCGGCATGATTTTATGTTATAAAATGGTGTAAACAATAAACAGACATGCGATTGCATCAATACACATTAAAAAACCGGCCAAGTGCGAGTCGGACTCGCGCACGTAGGGTTCCGTACCATTATTGCAAAAAACGGCAAAAAAATCACGTTTGTTGTACCGGAGCCCCCCTTAAATATTTATTTTATTCTGTTTTTAGTATTTGTTGTTATAGCGGCAACAGAAATACATCATTTGTGAAAATTTCAACTCTCTAGCTGTCACGGTTCATGAGATACAGCCTGGTGACAGACAGACAGACAGACAGACAGACAGACGGACCGCGGAGTCTCAGTAATAGGGTCCCGTTTTTACCCTTTGGGTACGGAACCCTAAAAAATGCAGTCGATTTGAGAACCTCCTTTTTGAAGTCGGTTAAAAATACTTCCAACGAACTCAAATGTTAGTATAAATTTGTGTTCGAAGTATTTTAAATCATTAGTCTATTTATACAAAGTAGCATGCTGTGTTTTTTTTTAGGGTTCCGTACCAAGAGGGTAAAAACGGGCTCCTATTACTTAGACTCAGCAGTTCGTCTGTCCGTCTGTCATCAGGCTGTATCTCATGAAGCGTGATAGCTAGGCAGTTGAAATGTTCACAGATGACGTAATTCTGTTGCCGCTATTACAACAAATACTAAAAACAGAATAAAATAAATATTTAAGTGGGGCTCCCATACAACAAACGTGTTTTTTTTGCAATAGTGGTACGAAACCCTTCGTGCGCGAGTCCGACACGCACTTGGCCGGTTTTTTAACCTAGTAATGAACAGGTGGTAGACACTTCATGCTTAGAAATAGCAAATATTAATATTCAGGCGAGGCCTTTGCCCCCCATTGGTCCAATAACCTAAAGCCCATATGCCAAATCCAGCCCAAACCAACCTAAAATTAACATAACAGTATTCGCAACTTTAATTACTCGGGTCGAATCGTACGATCGATAAAATTAAATGAATGGGTACAGTTATGTTCAGAACTCGTACAAATATTATGATACGTTTCTCTTGATAATGGTAACACATCATTCTCTGAACCCGATTCGATACGGACTATAATTCGTTGATGAACTTTGATTGTGGACTATAGGTCCATGTAGTCTGGCAAGATTATGACCAGTTATTGTAACTGCTAAGTTAATTATGGATGTTGATTAGAATTGCCTCTTTTCATGTTTTATTGGTCTTTTACTCAAACAAAACAAAATGAACAGAAACATTGGTTAACAACAGACATATAAAAGAATTGAGTCCCAAGTGTTCCAACCACACAAAAACTATATGCGAGTTCACTAGGTATTTTTCAAGTATATAATATTTTACAAGCACATTACCTGAACAATAATCAACGGGTTGATTAAACAATCAGCTAAAGAATTAATATTGCAATTTGCCAGCTTTTGCGTGGAAAACATGTGAAATCAACGGTCGTTACTACGTTTTCTATAAAAAACAGCACTTAGTCTCCTAAAAACCAACACTTCAGCACCTAACAGTACACCTCTGATCGCATGTCACATCACCGACCTATACGACCCAAGTACCAACACCATCAACTTGCGTGTTACGCTGTACCTCTCACTCATGGTGGCCGTAAAAAGCTACAGCATCAAAACAACAGCGGAACAGTTATGTAGCAACTCATTGTTGGTTCGGAGTTACACGGTCGCTGGTACCGTTAACATGAACAGCTGATATAAAAAAGACGAAAGGAAAACGGATTTAAAGGTTATACATGTGGTTTCATTCAAGACTAGTATCTCGCCGCGGCTTCGTAAGTGGTAAAAGTGTTTATCATCTCATATATCCTAATGCAAGTCTTATTATACGCGTGTGCCAAGTATCATACCAGTCGGAGTGATTGATTAACAAACATACAGACTTTCTTATTTTATATTGGCTTTTTTTATTTATTTGAAATATAGCACAGCCACATCACATGGATTACAAATCGACAAAACAATCTAAACAACTATTAGACCAATGCATATGACAAGTACGGCGTACATAACACTCATTGTAACATTGCCGCCCTGAGATAACTATAAATTATAAAATTCAAATCACTAAAAGTAGATTAAACAAAAAATACAAATCGATAAGTACACATAAATCAAACTTAAATCATTAAAACATTAAAAAAAAAATTGACAGAAATCAAAATCATAATGTCAATCTAAAATTATAAGGTCAAAATCATAAAAAAATTATAATAATAAACAATTTAAAATAAAACCACAACCATAAATCAAACCATACATTCTAATAAAAAATATAATACGTAATAAAATCATTCAAAAATAAAATAAAATTAGAATGGAAAATTTTCTCCTCATAGGATATAGACTAATTTCTATGGTAATGTAATATCTAAGGAAGTTTTTCAATGGCTGCTTCATTTTAAGCTTATCCTGGATTTTCAGTCGTCTAAAATCAAACCCATTTGTTTCTGGTCACTCTTTACACTACATCAAACATTTATTTATTCTGTCTTTTCATCACTAAAAAGACACTAGTCGATCATTCTTCCTTACATACGTAGTCTGGCGATGACTCCACTGTTTGACGATGTACGTTCAAAATAAAAAATGATATCAATTTGTCTTATCATTATCTAGCCCTGTATGCAAACAAAAAAGTCAAAAAAATTAAACGCACGCTCGTTTTCGTCCTAAATCATCATCCATTTCGCTACTAACTTGCAAAAGTGCTAATTCGTGCGCGAACTAGCTTCTTACTGCTCATCACAACCTCTATCTCTTTCGCACGTGTTGTTGGATGAGATAGCATGCATTTTAACCCTGCGTACAAAATAGTTCGTGCCGTCGACTAGGGCAACCTTAATAACGTGCTACATTAATATTTCTTTAGGCCATGTTTCATGACCTTTGCTATGCCACTGCTAAATATGACGCATATAGTCATGCCACTTTGACCGTACTTTACAGCACATAAACCTACTTACTGATTTACGAGATCATTAATCATAATCTACAGATAACTGTTCATGTATTAAACCATCATCACGATTCGATTCAGATCCCGATTGGATTATTTACTGCCCGGCCATAGGCTATGAGACGGCATTATATCTTGTTTAGTAGCCCCGTGCTCGAAGAATAGCGGTGTGGTCTTTGCTAAACACATAGGTAACTCTTTTAAGACGGTACCCTGACCAAAAAATCGACATGTGATATGAGCATTCCTATTGGTCTAGCGGCACTGTTGGCGCATGAATTACAGTAGTGAATACGCCCAGATTTTAGAATAAAATCTTTATAAAATCGAATTTTGGTCTTTTGACAAAAATTTATCTAGAAAAATGTTCGTTATTAAATTGTCTATCCATTAGAGTTAGTACAAAAAATTATTAATGAACACTTTACGAGGAGATTATTAAGGACAATATTATGTAGAAATTTAATGTATTTTTATTAATTGATATTTCTTTTTAAATAACGAGTAGATAGCTCCTAAAAACAGCACAAAAAACGGCTTGCGCGGCTTTTGCTCGGGGTACCGCCTTAAGGGTGTCGTTAACGTTGACAGATTGGAAACAGGGCTGATTGACTGAACAAAAATAGGACGGTACCTGAAAATGTTTTACGATTTCAATTAGTGGTGGGTGGCGTTCTTCAAATGACATCTGTCCAGCTTCTGGGAGTATGAGAGATCGATAGATGTTTAAATATTGATAGAATTTTAAGTAAACAAAATCTGCTGCGACAAATAATATAACACCCACACAAAGAGCGATCAGAAATGGCAAGCAAACTTCAGAAATAGTTGGTACTTATGGTAGAAGCTAAATTAATTGTAATTTTGTTATTAAAGCAATTGCGTACCCTAAGACACTAATGATAGAAACTCCACTAACACCGTTTCTAGCCCGGGAATCGAGGCCAGGAACTCTCGCTCAACAGCTGCGCTTACACCCACCAGGTACAAGGAGGCGGTTCTATAACTGTTATTAACAATATCTCATAGTTAATAACCAGTTATTACAAATAATAATAGTTATTTGAAATATAACTCAATATAGCTATCATTTTTGGCTAGGTATAATTATTTTTTATGTTTGCTATTTTAATTATTTAACCCATGGAGCGGTTACTCTGTAATTTTGAATGGCATTTATCGTTTTAGTCGTCAATTTACGAATTGGCGCGCAAAACGGCACAGCGCACGCGAATCAAATTCGTAAAATCAAATTCGTTGCAGAAATTCAAAATAAATAATACTGTTTTCCCTATGGGAAAACAATTTAAATTCTTATATATACTAAAGATACAACACAATAACAAAAACATGTTGTACCGTACACGTCTTTTTAAGCATCAACATTTTGTGCGATTTTATTTCAATTTTTTATTTTGGTTTTGATTTACTGCCATTAAAACGCAATTGTTATTAATTAATAACCGAATGTAATAAAATGTATTAAATAACAATAAAATGTTTTACAAATTAATTTTATTCCAGCCCAATTTC
The DNA here is from genome assembly GCA_949775005.1 of Orthosia gothica. Taxonomy (NCBI): domain Eukaryota; kingdom Metazoa; phylum Arthropoda; class Insecta; order Lepidoptera; family Noctuidae; genus Orthosia; species Orthosia gothica. Next base: position 22,863,020 of record OX459048.1, on the reverse strand, counting down.
AGTTCTTGATTTATATTTAGTCAGTCTAAACGCACCTTTATAAAAACAAACGAAGTGCTACTCTACTATCTAGCTATAACAAAATATTTTCTTTCGATGAGAGGTGGTCTACTACACCCCCAAAGATTATATTTTCAGGTGAATACTATTCATACCTATTCGGTACCAGATACTTATATCAGGTTCCCTAGGATCTTGAAGGTCAGCCGGCAGTTATAGAAAACGTTACAGCCGAAGCTGTGAAATTGACAAGATTGGTTTCCTAAATGAAAATGTAGTTTTAGAATCTCTTAATAAGAAGTTAACAAGCTTATTGACAACAACTGATAACTGTAAGTTACGCTTTATAAATTATTTAAATCCCTAGACAACCATAAAATAAATAAATTAAGTAGATATTTAATAAATAGCATCATTAAACTATTTTCTAATAATAAAACTCCATCTTAAGCATAACGATATAAATAATAACAAGCCATACACATATTAAAAGCCTATAAAATTATATTTCATTCATTATAAAAAAGAGGAAAGTTTCAATTCATTTAAATGACTTTACATCAAAGCGAGTGAGAAAAAGCAGCTTATCAGGTTTCTGACTAGATGCAAAGGCACTTAGAAGATAGATACAAGTATAAACTTAAGTAGATAGTACATAAATCATGGTGTATTGATTGGTTATGTATCCTGATTGAATCGAATGGTTATGAGGATCTATCAGATTGCACAAATTACAGGTTGAGTGAAATCATAAATCACTTTTATGGATCAGTCTTTTTATAATCAGCTTATGTTGAAGCCTGTTTTTTACGGTTTAGGTCATAGAATAAGCTTATTATTTATGGTCTTTTAAGCATTTGAGGAACATACTTTATAGAACTGATGCTAAAATATGATCATGTGATTATTTGATCAAACCCAATGACGACGATAGTTGCCAACGATCTTGGGAACAAAACGTGCACTCGATTCATACCATCGCGACCCATAATTCAGTAGCTTTTTACTCGACTGCCGAAGGATGGTAAATTGGTAATGTGTTTATCAGCCTATGTATGTATGTGTGTATCTATTTTTGTTCCTATATGGCGTTCCAGAGATCAAACGCGTTGGCCGATTTTAATGATTCGTTTCGTCTTAACCCTGCGAGTGTCACTGGCGTATTTGAGTGTCATTAAAATTGAAACATGGCGGCTTTTTGGGCGCAATATTGTGGGGAACCAATTATTTTTTCTTTCAATCCCGTCTTGTGGGGTATCAAAAACACTTATATGTTTAAATGTACCTAAGTCGTAAAAAAAAATCTAACAAGAGTTATTTAAAAAAACTAAATCAAATTATCAAAAAATCCGACTGCTTAAAAAGCGAACTAAAAAGACGTAAACAAGAAAAAAATCATGCTGTGGAGTCGGAGGATACATATTCGCAAGCTGGCTGACCAAAACCAGATGTATACTCCGACTGCACAGCATGTTTTTTTTCTTGTTTACGTCTTTTTAGTTCGCTTTTTAAGCAGTCGGGATTTTGAAATTTTGAATTAGTTTTTGACTTATTATTCTTAACTTTAAAAAAAAGCCTCAGAGCCAAATATAGATGATTAAATTGTCTTTGAGATGTTGACAATTTCATTAAAATACGCCCGGCTTTGGGTTCGATTGTCGATTTTTTGTCCGTGTTAGAAACAATGTTACAAATTAATTTCGCTATGTTATACGAATAATATTCAAAATCTTCTTAGATCAAATTATCAAAAAAATTGTCTGATGTAACATATATTTTTCCGAAAAATTTAGTCTTGCCATTAAGACGTGATTCTCATTTTAAAATCAGCTACTGAGGGGGTGTCTACGCCTTAAACATAATTTTTATTTAAATTGATTCATCGGGGTTTGCTTTTGTAGCCCAATCCCTCATGAAGCTGTCTAGTACTTCTCGTCATCTTTGCATGGCGTCGCTTTCTGTGCAGTGAGTAGTGAAAAGGGAGGAGGGAGGCCTTTCCCCAGCAATGGGGCAGAAAGGGCTGGACATAATAGGTAACGAAATTCAGGATTTCAGATCGCGGTATGCGATTAGGCCGCCTGCCCCCTTGCCAAGTTACAAACATTTCGTATCGAATCTCTTTCTACAATCGTTAACGCCTTCTATTTGCATGGGCCTTAGAGCATTTAGTTAAGGCATGGGCTGACGACGTGACATAACGTTTAGATATGTCACTTCCATACATTGATTCGTTTTCAATTAGCGTTATCGATTGTAGATTGCCAAATTGGCTACAGGTACTGTTGTATGTATTTAAGTTTTAAGTTTCTTTAATAAATTATATATAAATAAATAAAATGGAAGGTAACTAAAAACTCCGAGCCAGGATCTTAACATCAACGTCGGATGTAATACGAGTACTCATTAGAACGGCAGTTTGTAGACTACGATAAAACCACTATGGGTCCTTATAAAAGTAGTAGTATAGGTACCTAAATACTTTCTCCTGAAACAACTGATTCCTTATTATTTAAAAAAACTAACAGATGCTAAATCAAATGGACATTGCAATAAATCGGCAACACTTATCTATCAATGCTCGTCTTTTAGCGATAGTTGCTATCCAACCCTTGCATTACAAAATAAGAATGTAGATAATACATCTACCCCACAAGCGTCAAAACAGCTTTTTCGTGTCTAAATATATTAAAATTCTTCACCAAAACATAAATGGCCTAATCTTTAAGTCAGACCTTTTAACGTTAGCTCTTGAGAATGAACAAAACGCTATCAATGTTCTATGCGTAACTGAACATAACATGATAGAAACGGACAAAAGCATACTAAATATCAGTAACTATAAACTAACTTCTTGTTTCTTTAGGAAGAACCAGCGCGGTGGGTCTTGTATCTTAATAGAAAAATCACTTCAATATGCACCAATAAATCTCTGTAATTACTCACTTGAAAATATCATTGAGTGCTCTGGTATTGAGTTACTAGACCATAAAATATACGTCATATGCATCTACAGACCTCCAAGGCCAAATACGAATGATATAAATATGTTTTTTAGAAAACTAGACTCTCTTCTCAATTCGATTTTGTTACGGCAAAAAGGAAGTTGTAATTTGTGCGACTTAAATATAAATTTGCTTGAGAAAACTTACGATGCAACTGAATTTGTGCAAATTCTGCACAGTTTTAACTTAAAATTAGGCATCAACGAACCAACACGGTTATCAAGCAAAACATGCATTGATAATAATATATTTAATAATAAGGGATGTTCCGCAAAGGTTATTGAATCTGCGTTGTCTGATCACACTGCTCAGTTGCTCACATGTCCAGTCAAATCTAGTTTCCTGTGTAAATCATGGAACAAAGAAAAAAGACACTAAAATTCGTAAATTCAAAAACTGCATAAATTCTCTTCATTTCACTGACTTTTTTTTGTCAATACAGATCCAAACCTAGCATTTGATGAGTTTTATGAATTATTCCACCTATTCTATAACCTTTGCTACCCTACTATACAGATAAAAATATCTGCAAGATCTCGCCCTCGATGGATTACAAAAGGTCTTACATTTTGCTGTAAACGTAAGCGACAACTTTTATGGGAGTACAGGCAAAATCCTACAGAAAATAATAAAACTACATTCTTAAATTTATCCACACGATTAAATCAGATCATTAAGTTAACGCAAAAGTCTTGCAATGAAAATTACATAAAAACTGCCCGAAATAAATCGCAAGCTGCTTGGAAGATTATAAATACCAATAAACTAAATATCACATATATACCAAAGGATCAAATACAACAGATAACTGTAGGTGGTAATATAATAACTGACCCTAAACAGATTGCAAACTATTTCAATAATTTCTTAATTGATAAAACTAAAGCTTCCATACCAAACCACTCAAGATGCAAAATCCCGTTCGAAGCAAACTCAATATTTATGCGTCCAACTATACCAGAAGATATATACCAAATAATTAAAGCCCTAAAGAACACAAATAGTACTGGATATGACAATATATCAACAAAAGTCATAAATCACGTATCCGTTAAGTTATCAATTATACTTAGTCATATAATCAATTTAAGTATAGCAAATGGAGTGTACCCAGAAAAGTTAAAATTAACTATAATTAAACCTTTATTTAAGATAAATAATAAAAATGACATAAGCTGGTATCGTCCAATAGCACTTGTACCAGTCATATCGAAGATATTCGAGAAAGTAATCCATGATGGTATTTATAATTACTTTGAAAGAAACAATTTACTATGCAAAGAACAGATTGGTTTTAGTAAAAATAAAACAATTAATATAGCAGTATATAATTTTCTCCACGACATATTAACCCACATGGATCGAGGTAAACAAACGTGCGCACTGTTTATAGACCTCACAAAGGCATTCGATTAAGTGGATCACAATATAAACTTTTTAAATAAATTATACGCTTATGGTGTCAGAGGAAACATTTATGACCTAATTAAATCTTACTTATGTAATAGAACGCAAATAACACAAATAACAAGGATATGTCCGTATGTAAAAAAAATGATAACTTATTCATCCACATGTAGACAGGTTACATTTGGCGTTCCACAAGGAAGTGTATTGGATCCGCCTCTTTTTATAATATACATCAATGACCTTCCAAAAGCGACAAAATACAACACAATCCTATTTGCTGATGATAGCACAGTACTGTTCACAGGAGATAATAAATCACACATGGAACTTGAGATAAATTTGAATTTAGATAGCATTGTAAACTGGTTGACATCAAAAAAATTACATATTAATCTCGACAAAACCAATTTCATGACATTCAAGAGTAGAGTAAGTAAAATAGCAAACATGAACATATATTACCAAAACAATAGCATCCAAGAAGTTGACCTCACGAAATTTCTGGGTATACAGATAGATAATAATTTGAATTTTAAAGAACATATCCATACATTATGCACTAAATTGAACACATTTTCTTATGCACTGTTTAAACTTAAACAAACGGTCAACACTTCTACAGTCCTTACAGCCTACAGCGGCTATGTTAATCCTATTCTAAAGTATTGTGTTATTTTTTGGGGTAATTCTACTAATAAAGAAGCGGTGATTAAAGCCCAGAAGAAATGTATACGAGCCACAAATATTATTAAAGTAACTGACAGCTGCAGACCATCATTTTTGAAATTAAATATTCTTACTTTACCATGAATATATATATTAGAGGTTATAATGTTCGTTAGGAAGAATACAAACTACTTTAACAAGTTAAATAGCAAAAGGTATAGATTCAATATATGTCTACCAAGCAATAACACAGCGTTATTAAATAAAAGTATATTATGTATGGCTCCACGCTTAAATAACCATTTACCAAATTCACTTCTGGAGATAAGTGATATAAATATATTTAAAAACAATATAAAAACACTTTTACTAAAAAAAAGCATATTACTCTTGAATATTTACAGGATAAACTTATATAATGTTACTCCATACGATATTTATCTCCATACATAAATAATATTTTTTACTGTTAAATTCTAGTTTTAAAGGATACCTGTGAATTTATAATTTGCATGCCTTATGGTAAGATATGGCTAATGGACACTATTGTTTGTACGAGATTTTTTCTTTTGTACCCATATTCGCAAATAAATAAATGATTTTGATTAACTAATACAACATTTATAAACGTTCAAAACCTAACAAATAAACGACTTACTCCCATTTACTAGCTACATATTAGAAATGCGTTCAATTATTACAATAGCCCATATTATTACCCCATACCCATCGATGGCCTGATTCCAAGGCGTGGCTCTATAATGAGTCTGAACAACGCCGGATCAGAGCACTTATCTTACCACTAGTGCAACAAAAAACTGTTCTACTAAGAACTGAGAGATGAACGAAGTGAAGCTGTTGTTCAAACCTAGTGAACTATAAAGAGATGATAGTACGGTTCTATAAGTCGTGGAAATGAATAATAACATTAAAAAATGTTTGGGTTCATCCTGGTTGCAGTTCAAAAGCTAAGTTAGATTGGGTTAGTTAGTATTATATTATCTGTGGGTTAGTAATATTTAACGTACTTACTTTTACTTAGCAATGCGAGCTAAGGCGAAAAAAACTTAGTTTAGCTCTTAGTCTGCAATATGCTTCATGCTTTTTAGAGGAGTAAACAAAAACCGGCCAAGTGCGAGTTGGACTCACGCACGAAGTATTCCGTACCTTAATCGCAAAAAACGGCAAAGAAATCACGTTTGCTGTATGGGGGCCTAATTAAATATTGATTTTATTCTGCTTTCAGTATTGCTGTAATGGCGGCAACAGAAATACATCATTTGTGAAAATTTCAACTGTCTAGCTATCACGGTGCATGTTAAACAGCCTGGTGACAGACAGACATACAGACAGTCGGACAGTGGAGTCTTAGTAATCTCTATCTCCAGAATTATATAACAGCCTTAGAATATTCCTCTGCGTATCGTCGTGAAAGATCTTCTCACGACTTGTATTTCTAGCAGGCAATACAGTATAGGCGAAACGGGAGATAGAATAGAAGCACGCCTGTGTCCCCTGTATACGCCATAAAGTTCGCTACAACTAGTTTTCTTCAATTGGCAGATATAGATACCCATTTAACTTGTTTTAACTATTAAAGGTTTAGTACCTTGTTTACGTAGTAATTATTAAGTAATCTGTGACCTTGTTCTGATTCCTGTAATTGGTCTGAGTCTAGATCAGAAACATCAATAATAGTAGTACCATCATGCCATGGCTGGTTAAAATCAGCTTGTTGATAAGAGACTCTAGACAAGTGGTATTCTATCGTTGACGTCGCGATACTGATTGGAAATGACAAAAATGTATGGACATGCCAAGCGCTATCGAAATGTCACGTGATTATAATGCCATAAATTTTGGCATTTCGACCATCGCCATCGCTGACATCGAATTACACTTGTCAGACCATATGGCCGGTTAAAATCAGATTGTCGATAAGATGTTTGAGACCAGTAAAATTGTATCAACGAAAGCGTCTGGTCTGGTCTGAATTTTTTTTCAATCATTATTTCGGACCATAATCCATAATTACAAATGTCACGTGACGAATCTCTTATATTTTGGCATTGATATCGCAGAATGAACCCTTTATCCCCCCTATCCATCCTCTCCCTTCCCTATTAACCCCTTTATGTAGAACTTAAGATTAAGTTGCACTTTATTTGTGATCATCCATCTGTCTGTCTTATCGTTTCACGCTTTAACCGCTGAGCTGATTTAGTTGGAATTTGGTATAGACATAGTTTGAGAAGGGAAGGACATTCCGAAATAGGGTAGAAAAAGGGGTGAAAGTTTGTATGGTGAACCAATAATTTCTTAAGAAAGCTGCCTCACACACCTAAAATATTATTGCAGTATATACTAATGCAGACAAAGTCGTAGACAAAAGTTAGATATTCAAACACGGATCCACGTGCTACAGTGAACGCTAAGGCCTAGTTTAAAACCAAAGCACCCGACCGAAGGTACGAACTAGGTACCTAGTTCACTAATCACGTAGCATCCCATATTCCGAACCACTGAACTGTGAAGCTCCGATAGCTTTTTTGCGGTGTTTCGAAATTATGGTCAGGCTATCAAATTGTACTATTGGCGTGAGTGATTGCATGGTGTGGCCATCGCCGGTAGGTACTATCGCCAGTGTAAATTATATGGTTTGGCTCTCCGTGATCTTCATAAATGGGAATTTGCGAGTTTTTCTAGATCGATCGTTGCGTAAGATGATTATAGTGATCCGTATGGAATGAGATTAGAATCAGGGCAGCTTGAAATTTCAATTGGGCGTGTGAGAATTGTAAAGGAATGTGCGTGGCAAATAGTAAGATAGATTCTAGGATTTTATTTTGTACCAGATTTTTGCCAACTTGAAAAATAAAAAATATTCGGTACAATTAAGCTTCTGCCCGTGGCTTCGCCCGCGAGATGAGTGTTTTATGATCCCAAGGGAACATTATACTGGGATACAAAATTGGCCTATGTGCTCATCATCATTCTTAATGTTCCTACTGCTGAGACACAGGCCTCCTCTTTATGAGAGGGAATGGACCTTGATCCACCACGCGGGCCCAGTGCGGGTTGGTGGAGTCGCAATTCGTGGTTCTAGTTCAGCCAATATTCTATTCCACTGTGCCAAATTTCATACAGATCCATTCGGCCGTTCTGGCGTGATTGAGTGACAAACATTCATTCATCCAGCTAAACTTTCGCATTTATAATATTAGTTAGAAAGACTTGCACGTAAAACTTAACACCATTTTCAACATCTTCATTTGCCTATACAGTTATCCAACCTTCATAAAAACTCTCATCGATCAATTTATCAATTTCAAATTCACCACACCAAAACTAAATACCAACATAATAAGAATAGATAAAAATTCAAATTACGCCGTCACAAAACGGGCATAAGTACAAAAAATCGAAGATCGCCCATCATATTTTTTAAATTACATACTTATACTGGTTGTGGAGGTCATTGCCCCCGCGGCCTTGCTAGCAGGTATGCGCAAACGCCTCCGTACTTGCGTAATGAGCACTTCTACTGGAGGTGAGAAGAAGGTACGATGGACTATCGGAATCTCATCTAGGAGCTCGATTAGTCGTTTTAAATGGTTTAGATTAGTAGTGTGTTTGTGAGGTGATCACTTTTTATGGTGTAGTTTCGCTTGTTAATGAACTAATGAGCTTTCTTGCATATCTTCATCTAGCTTTTTCCGCTGGTTGAGCTCGCAGGTCCCGTATTCTAGGAACTGTTCACTTTGGCAGAATACAAATGATTACACTCAGCAATAGCAATATTAATTTCTTTCTATCAGTGGAAGTATTCGTAACTGAATCAGGATTAACTTTCAGAGATTAATACTGCCGTGGTTTAACTAAAATGCCGTTATCCGACATCTGGTTGATTTTTTACTTTTGATGCTATATTAATGAGAAACAAAAATATCGATCGATCTGTGTAGGTACTCGTATGCGAATTTTCAATACCTTGAATAGTTTTGGAAATTCGCATACAAAGATTGATAGATATTTTTTTCTCATTATTATAGCCTCAAAAGTTAAAAATTGACGATGATGGATGACGACATTTTAGTTATACCACGGCAGTATAATAAACAAACAATTTTATCTCTTTATTGATTTAGTTGAATTTATTCTCAATCGTAGTTTTATTTACAGTTTTACCTAATTCTTAAATGAGTTCAGATATAAAGCTTTCGGTGTCAGTTTTTTTGAAAACGTGTCTTTAGCCCCAAAACGCTTCACATTAGGGAAGTAAAAATTTTAAATGCCTATTTAAAAAAAACAATACAAAAATTCCACCTGCAAATTATAACAACCGCTCTTCACAAAATACCAATCTTATAAATAACTTAAGAAACAAAACAAAAGCAACCAAAAACAATAACGACTACCGATCCAGACCGCAATCATTCTCAAGGACTTAATAATAGCTCTAAAAAATACTATAGCGGTTTCAGCAAAACATACGCCCTAATGGCATAATCTCCTATCTACTGGAACTTTCCATATAATCTGACGATTCAAATTACCTAATTGTTTCTAAAGAAGAAAAATATGTTTACAGGTCGGTTAAAGTCCAAAACTGGCCATGTAATTGCCATATTTAAATGGAACAAAAACCATTAAATACAAAAGTACCCGTCTAAAATAATTTATGGGAGTCAGTAATGATATAGGAGTTGTTATGAGATTACGACAAAGCGGTTTCAGAATGCCCTAAACCCTAATGGCATAATCTTCCTACTGACATTCAAACAACTAATCCGACGATTGAAACTATTCTCGTCCAATACCTGGCCTCGCAATTGCCATATTTAAATTTAACAGAACAACAACCAATAAGCAAGAAAATAACTACTATACAAAACAACTCAAAGAGTCAGTAATAATCCACGGAGCCAGCAAGAACTCTTTAAGTAACGAATGAGGCTAATCGGCTCCAGTAGGCCCTAAACCCATAATGGCATGTTCCGTGGTGCTCAGCATATAATCTGATATTATCCAGTTTGAGTTAATGTATGACCTCTTTAGCAATATGCAAGATAGTGCCGACGAACAACTAGAATGCATCTTTCTTGATAGGCACGACCCCGAAGCGGTAAAGCCTCATTTCAGGAGTCCCTTTAGTTTAACAGTGATTAAGCTTTTCCTTATTGTGATCACACTACCACATTTCTTGCTAGATTGCAGATTGAAACTAACAAAGAATATATTTTATCCCTGAAAGAGACAGTTCTGAAGAACTCCTTAACCTTAGATGCCATCTTTAGTAAGCCCTAAGCCCTAATAGCATAATCTTAAACCCTCAGCATATAGTCTGATGCTTTAAACCTGTAGTGTCTATAAGAACAAGCAGTTCCATTAGATAACGAGAGAAAAGTACAAGCTTCAGCTACTCCGATCAGTGTTAATGTCACAGATAAGATATGATCTTAAATGTGATCGAGCTGCAAGTGGCGACTAACTGTTCTTGCAAAATACTTGCTTCGTAATTGAGTGTATGATATTGTAAAACCCTTGTCTTAGAATACGCATGGTAGTATCGAACTATAATGCATCTACTTGCGCACGTTTATATTTTACTTACTAGTCCACTATTATTTTCTGACAGCACCCAAAACGGTTGAATCGTTTTTCGGCGCTTTTCTAGCAGTCGATCGCCAGTGTTGATTCTGGCTTTCAAGAGTTGTCAATAGTGGTTGTCAATAGTGTGGTGCTAAAGGCAGACTACCACGACGCGACGGTCCCACATAACAGAAAAAACGCCTGACGGTCCAATTTCATGGGCACAGTTTCACAATTGCAAACTTTGATTATATGTCAAAAAATAACATACACAATTTTTTGTTTTCGTTAAGGGTCTTTTAACTTCTATGCTACATCGTTTTCGACAAGAGCTAAAGCTGTTTCAGACAAGTGAGCAAACATCAATCCTAGTTTGTGCTAGTTACCAAACAAAAAGCCCTTATTGTAAAACTTAATCCAACTTGTTCTGCAGAAACGAGTCAACCCTATATAATAAAACCCATAGCTTTTGAATCAGATCGATAAGATGATACCTTGTGATAAGCGGGCGAGCAGCTTATCAAAGAGGTGCGACTAACTGTATGCAGGATCGTTTGACACGATAAGATGTGGTGCATTTATTGAATAACTTGCTGTGGCCCACTAGTCTGGCTTGTTTGTAAAGATTATTATTTTCGATGAAGAAGATGGATACAATTATACAAAACTCTTTGCTATCAAATTCTCGGGATATACGTAGGTGTCGAGTTCGTTCGTGGTCTTTATTGTATTTAATCCATAGTAATTGCGTATTTTGTTCGTAACCTAACGGTTTTCATCGAGTATAGCAGCAGGCATCTTTACTACTCACCTGATGATAAGCGATGATGCATGCATCTAACTATTTCTAAAAGTTTAGCTATATATTATTAGTTTTTATATGGCATTCCAACTCATGACCTACCAAAGAAGTATTTCTATTTCCATACCGTTCGAGTGATCTCCGTTTCAGACAGCAATAACTTCAAGTCTACAGTGCACTTTACCGTAGTCGTCGTTAACGTTATTAGGAATACGGGTGAACGGTAAAATTCTATTAGTTTCTATGGCAAATGCCCATTATGAATTCCCATACAAGTCGACAGAACTTTTTATGGTGAGAACGTCGAACCTAGCTCCAGGATGTTGGGACCTAACTGTCGTTTGTAATGACTTAGAGATTCTGTAGCTAGTAATTTTATGTGTGGTCCCATCAATAAAATATAATGGAATGGCGAGGAAGCGCACCCATTGGCTAATGGGGTGTTATGGACCAATGCAATATCTTGTCAATGTCCGATTGAGCTTTTTTATGTGGCACCTTATAATATATAGTTACTCGCATATATTCAAAAGTGCTCGATTTGCTCATACCATATTGTCATCTATCTATTTTTTATATTATATTCCTTCTTACTATTATGTTTTTACCTTTGTACAACCAAGCACAAATAAAACAACGATTCTTTTAAACATTTTTTATTTATTTTTTTACTTTTGAACGCGAGCGCGTTTTACTACTATCTCACCTGATGGTAAGTAACATGTTTGATGGTGAACACGCTGAAGCACGCTGACTGTTTAATTTTCTAAACATTTTAACATTCCGTCCGGTATATTCACCAATAGTCTACCAGGATGTTGGGATCTAACTTTTATTTGTAATAAATAACTTACACACTCTGCCGCTAGCAGGTAATTTTATGTATAGATCCATCAATAAAATATGAAGGAATGACGACGAAGCGAGCCCATTGGCTAATGGTGTGTCAGTTAAAGAAGATATAATAAATATTCATTGTGCTGTTGCGCTCCTTGAAACTGCGTAGGCTTCGGTAGTTACAGTAAATTCAATATAGTAAGTGGTAGTAAAATTTTCTGTTTGGTTTGGACACTAAACACGCTTGTTTTGGCTTGAACTAGGAAGAGTAATGACATAGGACAGGAAACAATAAACGTTAAAATTCTGGCTCCTATATCTCGATTTATCAGTTTGTTTGTGCTGGCGTTGCACCAGAATGATGTTTTATTAGCGCTTTAACTTGACATAAATGAAAGCTTACTTAAGTATAATTTATTTTCCATATACAGTACTATTTATTTTTTGTCCATGCAAAGCTTATCATCTCTGGCATGGACAGAATATATTCAAAAGTTAGATTCATTGGTTACTCTCTTACCGACGACGCTGTATAACGTCTGATTAATTGTATTTGGAATTTTCTCTACATTAGAGATTTTTATGAGTAAACAAGATCTATTATTATAATTATGTGGTAGTGCCGCCCAAATCGGCATTATTGAAAACGTTACTTACTGTCAGAATAATAATACTAGCCAGTGTGGTGAGCCTACAAAAAGGATTGAATACCTCATCTCTCAAGAGTTTGCACGTGTTAAGTTATTACACCTTATTACATACAACGTGTTAACTTTATATGGTGTACGCTTCATATTTACAGTTAGCCGTTTAACACACTCAAACTGTCGAGTTGTATGTTTTTATTCGTAATCTCTTGAAATAATGATGGCGTAGCGAGTGAGGTTGTTTCAATTTACTCTTATGATGTAGCACTTAAGCTGTAACTTGTTTTGTGCTTATTTTATTCGAATGGTCACCGCAAAACCATTGTTTTGTGTATTTATAAGTTGTAACGTAACCACACAAGCGCTTTGCAGTCACCACAGATCATAGAAAAGTTTCTATGATCTGTGGCAGTGTAGCTGTGCAGGCTCATTATTTCTGTTGTTTATTTTAATTGTTTTAAAGTTGAGATTAGTTCAGGCAAGCAGTGCGATTGATAGAATAATAATAATATCTTATTAGGTTTCTAAACTAAAACCTAGGTCAAAGAACAAGGTATCTACCTAGATGTCTCTGTTGAAGCGAAGCTCTAGAAAGCCCTATTGATTGAATTATTATTTTATTCTCGCACTGGAACGCCGTGCAGCAATTACACCAATGGAGCACAATTTTATAATAAACTTTTGAATGTCCAAGATACACTTAGAAAGAACATAATGATTGGAAAAAGTCACATTGGTACGTGCCTGGACAACAGTGTTTGTTTCTGGAGCTGGTTTTTATGAGGAACCATAGACCTGTTTGTACTCTTGGGTACAACTATATAGGATAATTTTAGCGCCTCGGTCGTTTTCCTGGCGGTGGCGGTGGCGGTTTATAAGTTAGTAATCAACACCACGCCCATTCTTTTACTTCAAGTGGTGGATTGAGCTGTCAGATCAAGCACAGATAATATAATACTACAGTCAACAGGTCCAAGTAACTGCGGGTAAATTCTTGTCTTTGCGGCTGATAGCGTCAGCAGACTACCAAACAATTTAGCCAACAAAGTCAAAATATCAACAAAACTAAATTGCCTCACAGACAAGCCTACTTCACATTTCTACAGGCAAGTTTAACGGTTACTTGCAAGTTATGTTCACAGTTAAGCGATGGATTTATTAACTTAACGCCCACTCTCGTTCTATGGTTAAGTTGAGAGTAAGTAAGTGGGACTCAGTGACTTTGGAATATGGAAAGACTGGAAGAGTATCTAATAATTATCTTTCCTGTTTCGTTGTATTTTTTATACTATTGATAGGCTCTCGTTTGACCACTATCTCATAATGATGGTAAGCGATGATGTGGTTGACGATGGAGACTTAATCTGTACTCTATGACTTAAAGACTGGAAATTCCACTCTGCAGTAAGCCTAAGCAATCACGTTTTTTTACCGAAGAAAAAAGGGGAGGTTCTCAACTCGACTTGTTTGTATATTTTTATTTTATGTATGACCACGTATAACTTTTTATAGAGTGGTACGATTTCAAAAATCTTTTTTTATTGGGAGGAGTTGAACCCATTTAAATATAAAATAATAATATCCATAACTAAAGGTAGAAAAAGGATTTATTTTAATTTGTTTTTTGTTGTTTGTTTAACTGAAGCAGTTAGGGCTTTTGGTTTCGGCTTCATATGTTAGTTATTAGCGACATCGAAAAGCACAACGAAAAATATGCAAATTCTCGTCGTAGCACTTTCGTATCGTCCGTCATGAATTCGCGTTGAGTGTGCATCAGTTAGGGCTCAGAACGCGTTCCAGGAGGCCTGTTGCTTTTTTTTACTGACGCTCAATCGCGGTACCGTAAATGTCAATTTGTATTGAAATTGGATAAACGCCGTCTGGTGATGGTATGGAGAAACTTCTCTTTGTATAAATTTTGACTTATGAGATCGTTTATGTTATCCCGCACCCTAATTGTGTAAATTTGGCAAAGGAAACAATCTGTTTCTTACCCAAAAACGACTTTTCGCGATACGAAAAGACTGCAAATTAGGCTGCCGAGGTCACGAGTAAGTACATAAAAAAAAGTTACCTAATTTAAAAAATCGAAAAAACGGCTGCTTAAAAAGCGAACTAAAAATACGTAAACAAGAAGAAAATCATGCTGTGCAGTCGCAGGATACATCTGGTTTTGGTCAGCCAGCTCGCGAATATATTATTATATCCTCCGACTGCGCAACAAACTTTTCTTCTTGTTGATGTCTTTTTAGTTCGCTTTTTAAGCAGTCGGGGTTTTAGATTTTCTAAATTAAATTTTTTTATTTACAACTTTCTTAGCTATATTTTTTTTCGAATTTGGTACATTTAAACATGTAAGTGTGAAATCAACTCTTAAAACCCTTTATTTTGATACCCCATACGACGGATTAAGAAGGTAAAAAAAAACCCATAAAATGGCGCCCAAAATCCGCCAGTATTTTCATTTCCAATTTTAATGTAGTTAGTGACACTCGCAGGGTTAAGACGAATTGATAGACGTAAGAATCAACAAAATCGGCGAACGCGTTTGGTCTCTAGAACGCCATATAGAAACAAACATACATACATAGACTGATAAACACATTACCCTCCTTCGGCAGTCGGGTAAAAAACTCGGAATAAGCACACTGGATTTTCTTCACAGCCACCACAACTATACACTGTACAAAATCTTGGTCAGGATGTCATATATTTTGTAACCATCTTCTTTGTATGAATGCACTATGTCGATAATGAGCAAGTCCATACTCCGACTCGCACTTGACCCATTTTCGGGTGGCTGTGACCACAACCTATTTTGAGAGCTGGATCCGCGCCTGGGTAAGTAGTTATTGTATTGGTGCTATAAGTATCTACGTACCTAGGTACCGATCTGTATATCGCGTCGGTGTAAAATAGTATGCATAGGAGTTTTACGAAGTACGTAACGTTACGAAGAACTAAAGGGATATAATGCGTCGATGGGCACAAGCTTTGTAATAAGGGCATTTATGCATACCAAATAGGTAGGTACTCATATTTAATTAATAATTTAACGTATTCGTGATTTTTACCAACATTATAAATATTTATGTAAATACCTATGTCCAGACAATCATGATTAACTGAACGATTTTATGAGTAATGGAATTCGAACAATGTTGCTATGACATAGGACACTCTTAGAAAAGTGAACCTGCCATATCCATATGACACGAAAGGGTAAAAAAATGCGTTTCATAAAGGGGCCTGAAATTATGCGAAAAATATTATCGCCTCTTTAGCTCAGTGGTAGAGCACTGGTCTCGTAAACCAGGGGTCGTGAGTTCAATCCTCACAGGAGGCATCCGTTTGCAGATATTCTTGTTTTATATTTTAACTTACATAAATAATAATTATAATGTTTCCACTAAATCCCAAATAAATCGAAAAAATTAAATAGATGATGAACATAGTTTAAAAAAAAACTAAATTAACCGTAATGGTCGTATCGTGGTCAAAAGTTAATAATTATAATTATTGTTGATTAAAGAAAGGGTGTACGAATATCTAAATTAATTATAATTTTGTTTTGTTTTATAGTACCGTATTCAAATATGATTATACAACTGAATTAGATAAGATAAACCGGGTAAATAGGTATCTACCAAAAAAACACACCAAGTCCTAATAAATTAATACCACAGATAATATAATAAGAGCAGATAATTTAAACTTAATTAAAAAATACAGTTAATCATATAAATTAGTAGGTACGCGTATATTTTCTCACGAAGAGCAAAAAAAGAGTTACATCGCGGAAAATTATTGATACCTAAGTACCTACTTAGAAAAACGCGTAACAGGATACATTTCTCAAAAGTTCAGCCGAGCGAGTCCGAGTAACTTGCCTAGTGTTTTTATTATAACAATACACAACTGATATTTAATAGGTTAATTTAAAAAAGTTTAATACCGCTGCTACTATATTTTTCTACATAAATTTATTTATTACTATCGACTTTAATGTACACTATTTAAATAATTACAGGAAAAACATTTCTATAGATAAGAGTACAACTGGTGATCATATCGCACAGGGCGATCTATTTATACATAGCAACATAAAAAAAACATACATACAATATAAAATAATATATTAATAAATATTAAATATAGAACAGAGAAAGGAGGAGAATAGTTACAGAGAAAGGAAATGCTCCTGCACCATTTTTTTTAAATGTAGGTAAAACAATCTTACTAATTATTATAAATGCGAAAGTTTGGATGGATGTGTATGTTTGTAACTCAATCACGCCACGAACGGCTGAACGGATGATCGGATAGATAACACATACGATACTTTTATGCGCCGGGCTTAATGTTACCTCAGGATAATTTTCGACTTTCACGCAGGCGAAGTCGCTGGCAGAAGCGACCGCACATTAGTGACAACATAACTAGTATAAGTTGACCTCTACTACGCTGGGCCAGCTCGAGGTCAATGTTACTCTCTCGATTTTTCGTCTATCGTTGCCAATCGCCTCACTTTTTTAAAGGCGAGTTTTGAAAATTTACCTCATAATTTACTAAGCATAAACCTAACCGTATTTTTCTTTCTTTCAAGGTACAAAATGAGGACACAAGTATTTTTAGGTTTCCTGATATGGGCGTCTGCCCAAGCCTTGGACAGTGGAGATAACAAATTCATGAAGGATTATGCTATGTTAAAGGTAAAAATATAATTTTTGTTTTATGCGCAAAAACAAAACACAAACACAAAAGTATTCGCAGTCGGTAGGATTCGAACCTACGCTCCCAGAGGGAATCTGATTTCTAGTCAGACGCCTTAACCGCTCGGCCACGACTGCTCACGCTATTAAGTTTGAAATTAGCCTCCAGATACGACTACGAACATTCTATTACGTACTAAAACGTTTGTTGTTTGTTTACATAACAATTTATAAAATTTACATAGTTTTAGAACATTTTAAAAATTAGTTTTGTTTTAAATCATGACCTAATTGTGTTTATATTTAAGTATCAAGAGATAAAATTAAAGAAAAAGAAAATAAGAAAAATATTTGTTTTGCTTTTAAATGTAAAAAGTACGTGATTAAAAATAGTTTTTTTTACAGATCTACGAAAGCTGCTTCGGCACACAACTTTTAAAACAAATCACCAAAGAACTAAAAGATGCTTACGCAAAATGTTCGACAGCGCCACCTATGAAGGAACCGTTGAACTCGCACATACCACCGCTCTTCCTCAGTAAATTACCGCCTGGTTTTTCTATGGACCCGAACTCGCAAACTATCACCAAGCCGCTAGATGGTGCTGTTCACAATAAAGACGATGAAGGAAATATTCAAGATCAAGGACAACAACAACCTCAAAAACAAACCATGGGCGGTGTTTTGTCTTTCAGACCACATGGACTAAATGTAAGTAATATTAAAAATATATATTATCGACGTAAAAAATACAAAAAGAATAACGATGCCTCCTGTGAGGATTGAACTCACGACCCCTGGTTTACGAGACCAGTGCTCTACCACTGAGCTAAAGAGGCTATGATGAAGGTCGCGAAATATTACGCCATAAGACGTTATGCCGTACACGATCAATATTTTTTTAGATATAAACATAAATCATCATTAATATCAGCTTGCTACGAAACTAATCGCAATTACAATTTGTTAGTAGAAAAAATATAACAACTAAAACTGTTTTATGAGTATAGACTAGCCGTATTTTATCTATCTTTGGAAAGATAACATTTCAATAAAAAAACATTTTAGTCATAACTAATTATAACTTTATTTAAACGATTCGTAGGGACTCCAGAATTTTAATGGACTGATTTGATTTGTATATCATATTTTATTTAGAGCAACAAAAGTAGGTATATTGACTTAGGTATCGCTATGCAAAGTTACAGTTTCATACTTACACAGGTATTTACTTAAATCATGAATCATCATTATTTTGTATTTTGAATTATAGTCAACTTACCTTTATATTTATAGGTACCTAACTACCTTTTAGTGTTGACTTGTTTGTTTGTTAGGCATTTATTTATTTATTTATTTAACCATTTATGCACACACACAAAATATACAAACAAGAATAAGAAACAGAAAAATAGGTACATAGGCAAGAGGATGATAGGCAAGGTATGTATAGGTGCATTTATTAAAGATTAGACTTAAATATGAGGAGCACCTACCTAGTAGCAGAACCTAAACCAAAATATAAGGTACAGGTTTATCCATTTTGGAATAAATTCGTACACGGCGTGAAGAGATTGACAATTCGCCTTTTTCGCTGACTGTACCGTGTGTATTTTTTTTTTGGGTTGGGAAATCATCCAATGACTTCTCCCGCTCTAGGTGAAGTGGGAGGGCGTGACAGCCTTTTACTGACTAAAACACACCCGTGTTCACTTCATTAAACACAGTACAGCCAGCGACAAAAGCTTTCGACGACTCCACAGTTCCACACCTACTGAAATCAATTCTACTTTCCATTTCTTATCTATATTTTTATTTTCTACAGGGCCCATTCCCGCAGCCCCAGTCAGCCATACCCCCGTATGTGATCCCCGCGCAGTTCCGCCCCTACAGCGCTAACCCCTACTATCAGATGCCTTACAGCGCGCCAGTGTTCTACCCTCAGAACGTACCTTACAACCCTTACTTCGCACAGCAACAGTACCAGCAACCCTTCTTTCAGCAACAGCAGCCACAACCGTTCTTTGGAAACAGTCGGATGTCGGTGAGTTGGTATTTTTATTTATTTAACAAGGCACACTATCGACTAATTAATATTTATATATTTGTACAAGAAAAGAACATTCAGAAAAGATTCTGTTTAAGCGAGTCACTTACTGTCATGCACATCATACAAGATGTCTTATTTTAAGTCGCATACTTTAAATAAGAGTTTAAAACAAACATAAAGTAAAATCAAAGGCTAAAAGAACAGAATTAAATAATACTAAAATATACCTAACATGTCCGAGATTCAATTGGAAGTTAACAACTAAATTATCAATGTACTAACATTCACCACGCTTGCTCAAGGCGGCTTGGCAATTTCAAACACTAACAAAAGATCCTAGAAAATCAAGGCGAGTAAATAAAAATAGAAATTACGTGAAATGTCAAGTTACATTATTAAAACATGACAATAAATTCACAATACGATTTAAAATACAATAATATTAATTAAGTACCTACATTATTCAAATTTAAATCATCAATAAGTCACAAATACATTAATTTTACATTGCTAAAAAAGTACCTACCACAAAAAAGATAACTACTTTTTTTTTGGCTACATCTAAATCTTAACTGATATTAAAAAGTGTAAAAAATGTATGTTTGTTTGTAATGGGTATTCTTTAAAAATACTGATCCGAAAAGCTTTCTTCCTGCGGCTTCGCTTCGCTCCCGTGGCCCACCCCGCTGGACCCGGATTTTTTTCGGGACAAAAAGCCTGTTTCTCCGACATAATGTAGCTTTCCATTGGTGAAAGATTTTTTTAAATTGGTAAAGAAGTTTTTGAGTTTATCCATTACTAACAAGCTTACAAACAATCAAATATTACGATTATATATAAAATATACCTAGCTTTTCCGCCAGGCTTCGCTCCCGTGGCCCACCTCACAGAATCCGTTTTCGGGATAAAAAAATAGCCTATACCTATTGTGTAGGAATAATGTAGCTGTACTGGTTAAAGAATTTTCAAAATCGGTTAAGGAGTTTTTGAGTTTATCCATTACAAACAAACTTACAAACAAATCTTTCCTCTTTATACTTAATATTATTAGTGTACGACATTGACAACAGTTAAATTCATTTTGTGCTAATAAATTATTCCACATTTACACATAATGGCTTTTTGGAATACTTAGTGCAAAAAAGTGATGATAACCCATTACTGTAGTCAGCATGAACTCGGGTTCAACTTAATACAGCAGTGTATTTTATTTGAAACTAGTTTCTGCCCGCGGCTGCGCCTGCGTAAAATGTGTTTGATCATCCCAAGGGAACACACTACCGGGATAAAAATATCCTATGTACCGCCCAGGGCTTCAAACTATAGCCATACCAAATTTCATCAAAACCAGTTTCGCCGTTTAGTCATGAAAAGACAAACAGACAAACAGAGTTACCCTCGCATTGTGTTCCTTTGCTTTGAAATCTTAGGAACCGCTGTTATAAGCCCTAATATCGTATCATTATTATTCCTCCTCATCACCTAACCCTTGTTCCTTATCAGCGTCATCTCGGCCTCCGCGCTCGCCTGGGCATCAACGCCCGCGCACAAGCCGGTCAGAACGTCACCTGCGTGATGCAAGAGCTAGGCTACATCGACAGCAACATGGAACCCAACTACGATCAGATCACGCAGAGGATCAACAATCTGCCCGTGTCCAGCGAGCTCAAGACGGATATACAAGAGGGTCTGCATTTCTGCCAGAAGTTCTCGGTGAGTGCAAGATATAGCAGGATAGGTACAAGCTTGAGGTTAAGTTCAACACTACAAACATAGATCACGAAGCCTTTATTTGTCTGAGAGGTAGTATCAAAGAAAATTTGGCATTCAAGCATAGGTACCATGAAACAACTCCTTGTTGTCAGATAGCTCATAGCCATTAGTTCGATCCACAGATCATAGAAACTTCACTAAACTACAACTACAACGTTTTTCCTATGATCTATAGTTAGATCTATCAAGCTGAACAAAAAAAAAAAATGCTTGAACGTAGTGTTGCGGAAACCAGCCTCCTATACAATAGAATAGATCACGAACGCAACATATCCATGAAGTTCTATGGTTTTTTTTTCTAATGATCTTCTTTGTTCCAGCAATGTGTGCCCGAAGATAAACGTGACATCGTGCCTCGTCCTCAGGAACAGATCCGAGCCATCTTCTTCTTCCGTTGCTACAAGGTATATCTTCAACATTTAACGTTTCCTCTCTTTTCTCCCTCCCTTTCTTCTTTTAATACTTCCTCTGTTCTTATCATATTGTCTTATATGGAAGATTAATGGGAAACCATTTGTTTTCAGCACAAGAAGCTCGAGGCTTGCATCATGAAGGACATCAATGAGCATTTCAACAAGGAGTACATGTTCGACTCCGACACAGATTTCGCGTAAGTATACAATGTATTGTTTTTTGTAATAAAAAGTATCTAAGTATACAAATCAAAGGTTACTCTAATATTAGGTGATCAAGCACGTCTGAGACAAATTACAGGAAGTTACATGAGAATCATTAGTTAATCAAGAATCGCTTACTCAACACTACATCATAAGCCGAAGGATTTAGAAGGAGATTCCTTATCCATAGCTTCACGTTTGAAAGTACATCTGCTCGACGGAGTAAATAACGCAATGCCTGTTGTTGAATTGCCAAAATGAGAGGCCATTGATTTTGTGTTACACAGTAAAACTGCAGTTCGACAGCAGATCAATTTCAACGACTAGCTGAAGCTACTGATATTCAGACACAAAGCCGAACCCTGATAAAATAAATGCTGTACCACATTTTTCCATCTTAACATTACAATCTCAATGTTTTCCAACTAATGGAGTTCTAGCAATATTTTCAGCAGGGGATTGTGGTACCTATTTCCACTGCTTGGTCTCAGGTCTCCTTTATCTGAAAGTGATGTAAAATGGTATTGGTTACTTATGTCCTTAATTTTTCCCCAGTCTCTCCCGGTCTGCCCGCTCGATCCGCGACGTGCCTCTCCGGGACCCCAGCATTGAAGCCCTGGAGGAAATGGAAGTCTACCTGTACGACTACCTCAGTGGAGGAGGCGGCTTCGACTTCGACTTATACATTTAAGACTGAGCCTTAGTATGTAGTCTAGTTCAGTCATTCTTAGCTCATACGTAGGGTAAGAAGTGACGTCATTTGTTAGGTTTAAGTCTCGTTTCTGGAACGGATATTATCGCGTAATTAATATGATATTTTGTCAAACGGGCGTGATTGGTTGAATGAAATTTCGGCAGCCAATTGTCACTTCACTTATTTGTGACGCATTGATAGTTGATTTCTTTCCAGAAACCGGGGGTTAAGATGTTAGGTCATAGAGTGATAAGTTGTATTTTTATTGTCAGTTAGGACAGGGATTTGAAGGTTTGCATGGGTTTGAGTCTTGGATTCTCGGAGTTATTAGATGCAGCTTCTTCATCACCTCAGTCGAAAGATATCCTCTGACATGGGCCTGGCCTATGTTTTGTCTCAATCCACTTCACCACGAAAAATTTTTTGGTTGGTATGTTAGAAAAATGGTTTGAACAGTTGAACATACCTACCTGCAAATAATATGTATGCCTAATTAAGTCATTTTGCACTATTTGAAGTTCAATTACAGATTCGTAAGTAGGTAGTTCATTGATTAAATACTGCCTTCGATTGAATCTATGACCTGCTTTATGTATTTTAATTTTCATTTGACGTCAAAGGAAATAGAAACTTAAGTTAACAAATTTAAATGAGTCAATTTTGTTTCAGTCCTTTAATCATTTATTATAATTTTAATTGAAATGGTGCTCAAAAATGCTCATCATTATTTATGTAAACGTTAGTTCTACATTTAATTTTGAAAACATGCTCAAAGTAAGGTTGCCCTTAAATACGTACTTAGTATTTATATAACACAAGCGTTTGGTAATTTTTGCCCGGCATTTTCGGTATTATTTAGTTAAATATTCGCCATCGAATGCATTTAATATTTTATAATAAGTTTCTATTAATTATTAGAATTTCATTAAGAATATCTTTGGCGTAGGGAAAACCGGGGTGTTTGCTGCTGACGTAACAATAGAATCGCAAACGTGCTAAGAAATTACATGATTAATTAGTTTGAACAGTTGCTATGTATTTAATTACTGGTTTGGAGCAATGGTTGCCCATTTGTTTCAACACCACTGCTCCCAAAACGGTGAAGGAAAACATCAAGAGGAAACCGGCATTTCCTATAGCTACAATTTCAACCCACACTCTCGGCCCACGTGGTAGATATTCTATCACAGAGAGGAGGCCTGTGTCCCAGGATAGGGAATATTATAGACTGATTATGTATGCTTGCAAATCTGCCTGCCTAGCCTTTTTCCACATTATTGTTGGGTCGGCTTCCAGTCTTACCGGATTCAACTGAGTTCTAGTGTTTGCCTTTACATGGAGCGACTGCCTATTTGACCTTCACAACCCAGTAACTGGGTAACACGATACCTCTTAGTAAGACTGGTGTCAGATCTCACGCTTCTGACTACCCGTAACGACTGTCAAAGGTCTTCAAATGACAGCCGGGACCAACGGCTTAACGTGCTTTCCGAGGCACGGAGGTCGATATGTTGATATGGTCACACATCCACGGACCGACCTCGTCAAGCGTTGCTTAACCTTGAAGATCGACCCGTGCGGCTGTTATTATTTAGCCACGAGCTCCTCAGTATGCTTGCAAATCTATCTAAGTTAAATGGATGGTAATCCAAAAATGTGTGCCTGTAAGTGTATCAGACACAAGAAATACACATCTGAGTACCTATTTACTTATATCTTTGCAAGCATAGCAAATAACAGACTAATGTATGTCCCAAACAGACACAAAGAAGTACTTAGGACTATATTTATACAGTTCTCCTATCCTTATGTACTCTGTATTACTGAAATACATTAGCTGAAATATATAATATGTATAATGTGTTGTTCATCCATCCATGCTAATATTGGACTTAAATAACTGGCAAATATGGCTGTATTATAGGTCTTATAGGTGCCATTACTGCCTAACCTGCCGGGGGTTATAGGACTGATGGTATATTATGTAATATGTTCTCATAAAGATGTTATATTGGCAGCAAACTTAGGTTCTTGTCAACTAGGCACGCTAGCTCGAGCCTTTTTGATGACGACTTTTTTAGGTTATAGGGTAAAAAGGACAATTGCCGTCCTTTTGTATTTCAATAATTTTTTGTATTTTTTATTTTGGTTTTAGTCGAATGTTTTTATTTTGGTGATTGAGTTAAGTTCTTTTATACATTTTGAGATTTGTTTTTTCGCAAATGAATGATGCATTTACTAGTTTTAAGAGTTAGTGTTAAGATAGGATAATTTGAGATAAGGAATGTAAAATTAAAACGACAGCTGATTAAAATAAATTTATAAATCATGGTTTATTATATCCCTTCTCCCTTATTATCTCCATTCCCTTTTTAGGGTTCCGTACCCAAAGGGTAAAAACGGGACCCTATTACTTATAATTTGGACTCCGCGGTCCGTCTGTCTGTCTGTCTGTCTGTCTGTCACCAAGCTGTATCTCATGAACCGTTATAGCGGTATATAAGCAGTTGAAATTTTCACAGATGATGTATTTCTGTTGCTGCTACAACAACAAATACTAAAAACAGAATAAAATAAATATTTAAGTGGGGCTCCTATGCAACAAACGGGTTTTTTTTTGCCGTTTTTGCGATAATCGTACGGAACCCTTCGTCCGCGAGTCCGAATCGCACTTGCCCGGTTTTATTTGTTTGTCAGTTTATGTAGTATAAGGAACCATGAAGAAGCTCTAGGTAGGTACTACTGTACTTACTACTATGTGGCCTGATATTTTTTTTGTAAAACCTTGGCTTATTAAATCCGCTCAAATCATATCTGAATCATATTGTACAGGTACTAAAAGTAACATACGTTTCTTCCATACTTCTGAAACATAAAAAAATACAATTGAAGTCCATTGCATACCATTATCAAGACATCAAACATAACGGTGACATTTAATTCGAGCTGTCATCTATTTTTTCCGCATTTTGACTTAGACACGGCCAGTTATGAACTGGCAGACAAAAAGCATTATTGTATAAATATTATATGTGCGACAGAAAGGGCACGCGTGCTAACCGAAGTACAAAGGGCATTTAAAGGTGACTGTCTATCAAATATCGAACTGAACATGCACAATAATTTTCTTGTCAGCAGTGCGTCAAATTTTGTAAAATTGGTCTTTAATTTTTGATACTACGATTCTTGTTATAGACTTTTTGCTGGGGATAAGGAGTCATTTTTTGCGTGCCTTGTGTTCAATTGGTATTAATAAAAATGTATCTTTTTAGCCGCTTTTAGTGCGTGTTTCGCTGCGGTAATTATTGCCTACAACAAAAACAAACTTTGGAATATTTGCTATAAGAATATCAGGACCTTAATGATGATAAAAAAATACCGCGTTCATTCTATTTGATATCACACAGGTAAAAGACACATAACATGCGCATTTTTGACAGATGTCATAGACAAAAATTACATATAAGTACAAAAAAAAACGCATCTGTTTGTGAAATCTAAAACCCTTTTGTGGTAACCATTGGTTTCGGAGAAAGGTCCGACAATCCAAACGAAGAGTTTTTGCTAATATCTCTCGATGTGCATAAAAAAGTAGCATTATGTTTGTCCTTGAACGGATTCTTGTACAAAACTTTCACCAGGGGTCCAGAACGGCTCGATTTTTTCTCTTTGAAAAAATTATTACCTGTCGCTTTGAAAGAGGTTGATGGGAATATAGAGCAACTACGTTTAGTATCGATGAAAAAAATACAGTTCCCACCGTGAGTCACTTATTTTTGCAATAATTTGAGTTGCTAAATTATTTATCATGTACCTACATTTATTTCCATATTAGGTACATTTATGAAATATAATAATAAGCATATTGGTAGATATTTATTAAAATAACTATCCTCAATATAATACATATTGGAAGTCAAAATAAAAAAATGGCATACATATTATACGTTTTGTCCTTTTGTGTTGTTGCTATACCCATCTTAAACTAAATGTATTTTACAACAGTTTAATTTACCTATATGGACGGTTTCCTAAAATAAATCTCTTGGGTACCTACTTCATTATTTTATCCTCCTTACCGTATTTAGTTCAAATACATAAGTCAGGTATAGTCTAGACTAGTCATTTATACTTCATCAAATTATATTATTTTTAACGGATTATTTTATCAAGTCACCACACATAATACCTATTGAAGATCCAGACACTACATAGCCGACTTGCATATAAAACTTTATGTAATCACATCAGACAAAGGTCATCTATATAATAAACCATACACCAATGTCTAGTTGACATCAAACCAACACTTTTTAACTATTAATCAAATCTGTGTGTTATTTAATTTTTGTGTCCATGTTTTTAACTAGTTTTTTCCCGCGACTTCGTCTGCGAAGCATTAGCACTTCGAATAGCCATGTTTTTATATCGCGTAATAATATTGTAGATTTGTGGGCCGCTTTACTTGAGAAATTATTATTAGTTCACCATAAAGACTTTCACCCCGTTTGTCGCTTTAAAAACTATCCTATGTCCTTCCCAGGGTTTCAAACTATCTCCACAACAAATATAATTTAAATCAGTTTAGCGGTTTAAGCGTGAAAAGGTAACAGACAGACAGACAGAGTTACTTTTGCATTTATATTATTAATAATATATGTAGAATGGAAGTATGGATTAGCAAACGATATAATTCTGTGACATTGTCATTATGACAGTACTGAGTTTACATGTCAGCAAAGCACACTATACGGGATTGAAGTAAACAGCAAAGAAAACAGAACCTACCTGGAACCTAGAGAACGAACCTAATTTACCGTGCCTATACCTAGCAGCGTCTCTATTCTACCTAGGTTAACTTGTTCCTTTCCTTTAGAATTCAATTTTATGACTGCTTCCAAAATTATCTTTTTATAGTAGCCAGCCGTAAAACCATTACCGAAAATTATTTATGACCATTTCAGCATCCCTACTTACCCTTGCCGGTAACTTTCGTCTTCTTTCCTTTCTATTCTATTGTTTCCAATATAATAGTACCTAAAACATTTGTTTACCCAAAATAGAGCATTATTCAATACAATTGCGAGAATGCTGATAGGATTGTGAAGAGTTGTAGATAAATATATTTGCTTGCTTTAAAACAATGGGTAGATACCGTTATGTTTTACTGTTTTTATAACCGTTTTGCTAGTTTATGACTTTATTATCAGTAGTGTTTCTTTAATGGCAGTTTTTAATGGCTGTTAAGGTTCTCATGCATTTACGAATACGAATTTACGAATTAATTATATATTCAATTAAGCACAATGTAACTGATGCAGATGATTTCAAACAATTTAGTTACCAGCAAATGTGTGCAAATGTGTTACACCGTCGACCTCATCATCGCTTACCATTAGGTGAGATAGTAGTCAAGCGCGAGCTTATCAATAATAATTTAAAAAAAACTGTTGTGTTTTCTGATTTAACATTGCCTAGTTACAATCCTTCTCAGACAAATAAGTATTTCTTGAAGGACATGTTCTGCAAAAGAAAAATAAAAATTTATTTGCGCCAAAATAATGTACTATTTCTACAGAAAAATATAAAATAAAAAGTACCACAAAACACACTGCTTCAAGAGACATCCGAAGTTATATACAAGTAAGGATGTCTCTTGTGCAGCTAAATTCATTATGCAGTATACTATTCTTTCTTTATTTTTTCACCCAACACATGAAAAGAATACCACATTGTCACCTATTTAAAAATACCAATCCTCTCCAAAACCCCTTATGTGCAAAAACGCCCTTTGATACAATAAAATATTGAGAATTCTATTCCATTTGTCATAAACATGCATATGTTCTGCCGCAGATGTGTTCGCAAATAAACACTTATTTTATTAACAAAGCCATTTAGAAAGCACATACACTCAACCCGTCCGTGAAACGCACCTTTACCAATGAGGTAAAAGTAGACGATTATCAGAATTGTGTGTTGCAATTAAACAACGGGCATTAAAAATATCACATACTCAAAGTAATCAGAAACACTAGAAAAACGGCGCTTATAAAGTGAATTTTAAAACAGTAAAGAAAGAAATAAAATAAATGTTATATTAAGGGTAAAGCTTCGTTGAAAAAATATTTAAATGAACAATTGATAAGTCATCTAAAGAAGACCAAAACTAGCATTCGTTTTAAGGACGAACAATATTATTTCTTTGGAAACAAAAGCATTAAGTAACGGTAAATAGAAACAAAATCGCGTCATACTTCCAGCAACTGGCACATTCACCCTTCAACAAAATATAGAACACCTTTCCAGGTAAACAAATAGTGAAAGATTTTTGTCAAATAATCGCCTGCGCAAGTGTTATGTCAGGCTACAATGGAAGATTTGCAAAAAAAATTTGGAAAGATGGCAAGGATTGATGTAAACGGGGTTTTTAGGCTTGTAGGCCATAATATGGAGATTGCAATGATCAATGCGAGAACTTACATCCGCAGATCCGCAAGGTGCTCAAATAAGTCGAGAAAAAATCCTGGTGTGACAATTGGAAGATTTACCCCGTATCTGATTTAATATACATTGTAATATACCATTGCGAGATTATTATTTTTCAATAGAGTAGGTACAAATTATAATATGAATGACTATCCTTTTTGTTTAAAGAAAAAAATCTTTGAATGCCAGAAAAAAAACGAATAATAACAAAAACATGGGCAGATAGAGGGATGATGATGAAGTATAATTAAAAAAATATATACGTGAGCTTCAATCAATTTACTCCGCGTTTCTCAGCTCAAAATTAGTGCAGAATTAATGTGACAAATTGTCAAGCGCGCGTTATGTGCTGTGATTCGTTCAAAAGAATTTTCAACAGCCAATCACAGCAGATAACGCGTTATAATTTTGAGCTGAGAAACTCGCGGTTAGCCTATTTTAGTCATAGATTTTAGACTCCTACGTTAAGTCATAGCACGTGGTTATTTATTACAGTCGTTCTAGTTATCAATATATACCTATATCACCAAACAAACCATAAACAAACGAACTCATTAGAACACTTCCTAATTCCATACACCGCGGATCCAAACGCTTCCATTTTAAAGTGCGAACAACTTCCTATTCTGAACTACAAGAGTGTGAAACAGTGTAGCAAAAAGTTTTCGAGTGTCCACGTGCTACGGGGTCCCACGGGTGCTGCCGGTGTTAGGCACTTCCTGAGGACCAGCACAGCACTAATTAGGTGGGTTCACGACATTTGTACGTAAGGTATGACGGTAATGAATGGGAAGTTTGGGAATGATCAATGATCGGCATCTGGGGTTGAGGGCAGATGGACGGTAAAGGTGAGAGTAGGTACGTACGGTAGGGTGGTAGAAAATTTTAATTGGTCTTGAGTAGCAATGCCCGTACCCGGAACGTTCACATTTTAATGTCAGTCTCAATTTGCCAAACGCACTTCTGTATGTAGGCTTATTACGTAGGAAACAGCAAGTCAGCAATCATCGCGCGTCACACGTCATAAAAGTCGGCATTACCTACAGTGTAGGTATGGTAGGTCTTACACAATCGTTTGCTAATCGCTCGCAGTTTGTCAAATGCACTTATTTCAAAAAAAAAACTCTAATTCTTCTGTATTGAAGAGCAATTAATGCGCAAAAAGCGCTATCGTTTCGCTCTCGCAAAATAATATTATATTAAATTCCCTGCACATATACACACAGTTTGACAAATTTTTGACGTTGACGTTGTTGCTGAAAAGAGATTGAATAATTGAATTTGAACGTTTTTTGAGTATTGCCTCCTGGTGGATAGTAAGTTCTGCTTCAGTGTAGTGATACACAACAGTTTAAATAGTAGGTGAACTTTTTGCGGTTATGGTTGGCTCATTTTTGATCATCTCGCATCCACTTATGTACTACTTTAGAAATACGCGCCCGGCGTCGTCTCTCGTGCTTGAGGTCGTTGGTTCATATCCGGGAAAGTATCAATGTGACTTTTTCAAATTCATATGTACTTTCTAAGTTTATCTTGGACATCACAGGCAACGGTGAAGGAAAACATCGTGAGGAAACCTGGACTTATAAAGTTAACGTAAGTCTGAAATAGCCAAGTCAGAGGCCTGTAGAGTTCCCAGAGGCGGCTATATTAACTCTGGCAACAGAGGTGGCCACAGCCTCAAAAGAAAAAGAAGAAGACATATATAGCTACAAACTACATATAAAAACCTTACCTTCTTATCGTTGCAAATGCTATGCGAAGTTCCGTACCAAAAAACCAGCCTTTTTTCTCAACATCCTAACTATATATCACGTCAACTTTTAATATGAGAACTATCGAAAAGTTCCGGGCCCCTCCCAGGGGTCAAATAAGTCACTATATCTGAGGCCACTTGGCTTATTCCCAAAACAATCGTAATATCATACGCTATAAGAAAAACATGAGTTCCGCAGGAATTAGTTGTCATAAATGCTAAGTAAATTGATGGCTGACTTATCTGTATGGAATAGGATCTTCTTGTTACTGCTTATGGCTAAATCTGGTCTCGACGACTCTTTTTAAGTCCTTGCTTTTTGTTTTTTCTCTTTTTATGTATGATTGAATATTTATTAATCTCAAATTGTTAACTCGTTTAGCATAAGTTTAATGATCAATGGTCAATCTTTTGCTCGGCAAAGAGGGAGAAATTTAAAAAAAAACAAGAATTTAAGAAAAATATGACCCAGACTATCATCCCAATTTATTTATGGTTGGCGCAGCATGTAATCTTCTCCCATAACTAAAGCTTTTTATGTAACAAAACCAAAAAGACGGCCCAGTTTCCTGAAATCGATAAAACATAATAAACTGCTGCCACACCGCATCGTATCGTTTTCAGCTCACTATAAAACTTTCTAGCATCCAAAAAACAATCGGACATCACGGCTTCAAGATGTTCCTAACCAAACATTAAAAAAATGTCCCAAAACATTTGAAACCCGACACTTGCCGAACTTAGCCGAGGTCTACAAAAAGGTTTATCGGCAGAGAGGCGCGGCCAGAGACTACATTTTCGATGATTTATGGTGCAAATTAACGAGTACGGGTATCCTCATTCCAGAGCGTCATTTCCTGGTAGAACGCACTGCTACTCAGCTGAACGCGGGAAAAAATAACAGCAAACATTCTTAGCGAAAGCTTTTTGCTTGTTTGTGAGATTTTTGGGTTTCTTTTAGGTCCGCGTTTGTATTTTTGCGGGACTATTTTTTGTGTTTGTTGTTTTCAACAGCTTTTACCCAATTACTCTGCACTTCTTAGTCCAACTGCTGTATCTCTCGTGTTTTCGCTATAAAAGATGAAACAAAATCAAATTGATTTAATAGCGATCCCCGATCAGGGCACACTATGGAAATACCCAAAAAAACTGAGTCAAATCATGTTTTCCAACCATAACCCACAGTTTGTACCTAACATAACATGTTTTCAGTTGAATAATTTTAAAATCAAATCGCGGATTTCCGTACCGACAAGTGTAATTTTAAAACAGGGATATTTTTATTGAAAATTCTATCAAACTACTGATAAACAGGAAACCGAATGGCACAAATTAATCATTTATTTATTGCTCGACATGACAGAAAAAGAACAAAATTGTGTGGTTTATTATGCTGCATCTACCTAATTTCATCCATGATAAGTTATACTTACTAATATTATAATATTAGTAAGGAAGTATTACTTGTATTGAGAACGTATCTTTGTATGTCTGTTTCTTTGTTTTTAGGGTTCCGTACCCAAAGGGTAAAAACGGGACCCAAAGGGTAAAAGACGGACCGCGGAGTCTTAGTAATAACTAAGACTCCGCGGTCCGTCTATCTGTCTGTCTGTCACCAGGCTGTATCTCATGAACCGTGATAGCTAGACAGTTGAAATTTTCGCAGATGATGTATTTCTGTTGCTGCTATAACAACAAATACTAAAAACAGAATAAAATAAATATTTAAGTAGGGCTGCCATACAACAAACGTATTATTTTGCTGTTTTTTGCGATAATAGTACGGCACCCTTCGTGCGCGATTCAGACTCGGACTTGAATGGTTTAAAAACTTTGGTAAAACGCGTTTGTTCATCAATTTTCAGTATAATAAATGGTCAAATAATTAACTCGCCAACATATTTGACCATTTGCGAGGCTACCAACCACCAACCAACCATAACCATTGGTTGATGTAAATATGGATTAAAAAAACATGGGCCTGAGCCTCTAAACTTACTGATCTTAATTTACATAGATATCGCTGAGAACCTGAGGATCTATGAGAAAAAGTGTCATTATATCAGCGATGGAGATTGTCGAAATGCCAAAAAGTAAAGCATTGATTTTGTAACTTTTTAATAGCGCGCGGCTATCGCATACATTTTTACCAATCGCTACATGAATCCAATCGCAATTCGAAGATATGTGTCATCCACCAACACGCACTGGGCCCGCGTGGTGGATTACGTCCCATTCCCACTCACAGAGAAAGAAAGAAAGAAATAAAACCAGTTTATTTGGCACACACAGATACACACAATGTACAAATAAAAGGAAACGTAATATAAAAAAAACAATTACATACATAGTGTGCCCCGCGGCTGCGCCAAAAACGTCCAGTTCAGCAAAATGCCAGACAACTGGGCGTTGCCTGACGCTGGTTTTCAACTGAACCTTACGTTGAAGTGTACGGATGTGAATGCATGCATGCAGTGGGAACATTAAAAGGCTTCTTCTTCTTTTTCGTTTCAATGGTACATTTGATTAAACTGTTTAAGCCCAGTAGGTGTCCACGTTTATTGCAGCGTCAGATGCATTATACAGGCCATCCAAGGTGCAAGTGAATGGACAGTCGGAACACTCCAGCAAGTGGGGTCTGTACAGGAGCACCGCAATCGCACCCAGCGTGCAATGGACCAATAATCCCCCATTTATGCCAAATTATATTTACAGCGGCCTACCTGGGTGCGCGGGTGATACCTGGCTGATGATGATGATGACCATATCGCTACCTATCGCGTCACTTTCGTCGATAGAAGAATCTCTCTTGTCTAGAGCCTCTGGAGATGGACATATGAAGCTTTTTCATCGATTTCAACAGCGACGACCCCATAAAATGATCTGCTCGCATGTGCCCCGCTCGACCGACTTAGCTTTTATCAACATACCACGAGGGCTAAGCCGCTGGCAGAAGCTAGTCACATCACACTAATATTATAAAGGCGAAAGTTTGTTAGTGTTTTTGTGTTTGTATGTTTGTAACTACTTCACGCTCAAACGGCTGGACAGTTCTGGATGAAATTAGGCACAAAGATAGATTATAGCCTGGAATAGCACTACTACACTACTACTACTTTTAATCCCGGGAATATTTTCCCTAGGGATATCTTTTGACATTCACGCGGGCCAAGCTGCTAGCAGAAGCTGGTTACAATCCTAATCTTAATAAATGGCGCACTCTCCGACTCAACTAATTAACAATAACAAGCGGATCGACGCGGCGACATCCGCATACCGTTCGGCTCGTGTTGCGCTACTTTTTGTACCGAATATAAAAAAAAACTTCGGTAAAAAGTCGACTACATGCGGTAGACGAACAAGTGCAACCGCCCTAGTGTGGGTACCAAAGAGTAGGACGGAGGTGGGACAGTGTTTAAAAGTATGCATTTAACTTGATGGGAATCTCGCTTTTTAGGTAGAATAGAATAGAATACTCTTTATTATGTACACCATAAGAGTTACAGAAAATATAGATGAAGAAAACATTACACTGGGTGACACAATGGGCGGCCTTATCGCTAAAAGCCCTAGCCCTATATTGGAGAGCTGACGTTGCGAGCTTTAAAATTAACCTTGTGGAACATACGTAGGTATTATGTCTTCGTCCTGTAATTAGATTTGCAATAACCGTGTTAAGATTTGGAGCATAATTATCAAACTATGTTTGTGGCTATATTTTTATTTATGTTCATTATTATTATTACATCATGTTCTTTTTTACCTAATTACGTCTTAATGTGAATCCACAATAACATTCAACGATAAACAATGCTATTGCAGTAATCTGTATATTGCACAAACATAGGCTTTAAAAGCGCTACGTCTGCCTACGCACGTTGCTACGAAAGTGCTACGAATGCGCTACGCAAGGAGCGTAGCCAACCAATGCTAAAAAGTAACATAGTATTATTTTTTACTGAATAATAGTGCACTGTTGAATTTTCAACTTTCGTCACATAACCGAGAGTAGGAAATCCAACAGCACGCTTTTATTATCAACCAGGAATTAACACTGGCTGAATTAACAGAATTAACATACATAATCCAAAAGCATCTTCCAAGAATCAACCCACAGATAAGTACATTACAAGTTCCATAGACTAGACCATTCTCTTCTGCACCTTGTCTATGGCCAAACTGAAGTGATTCATTAAGCAGGTCGTTCGTCTTCATTGCTTGTGTCGGAGATAGTTTACCGTTTAAATGACTATTTGAGGCGGGACTAAAAAGTCATACGTTATCTCACTCAGCCACTGGTTGTTTAAGTTGAGTAGATTAAAGAACCGATACGGGCGTGGGAGGGAGATAATAATATAACGGTGGTAAATACACATACAATCAATCTGCCTAGCCTTTTCCCAACTATATAGGGGACGGCTTCCAGTCTTACCGGATTTAGCTGAGTAACATTGTTTTACATGGAGCGACTGCCTATCTGATATCCACAACCATAAAAATAAAAAATAAACTGGTGTATATATATATTTGCTTGTTAAGGTAAATACACATACATAACATAAAA
Source organism: Orthosia gothica (assembly GCA_949775005.1). NCBI lineage: Eukaryota > Metazoa > Arthropoda > Insecta > Lepidoptera > Noctuidae > Orthosia > Orthosia gothica. Next base: position 22,827,409 of record OX459048.1, on the reverse strand, counting down.
TAAAAGAACAATGGCGAGATTTTAGCTGACTTAAATTTGAGCGTCTGAAAGTGAGTTATATACGAAAGACGTTCTATTAATTGTCTACATTTTTTAAATATATTATTGGGCTGGTTCAAAACGGATAAAAAAAATCATAATAAATAAAAGGTTATTTGATTTTTTTGTTAATTTCTTTAGCTTAGTGTTGCCATTATATATTTTATCTGCTAAGTGACAAGTAGTAACTATATTAATTAATAATATAATTAATGTATTTATTGCAGTAAATGAGTTAACAATACAGTTTATGTCCAAGTATAGATGTTCCTCGCAGGTAGGTAAGAATATTGTAGGGCAGTAGAAATAAATGAATTACTTTTAATTAATTATTGGCAAAAAGACTAGTATCCAAGTTTAAAAAATATAGCTTGGTGGTTGACGAGGACGACGACCTTTTGATAAACGTCAAAGTCGCTTAGTTTAAATAAATATACTCTTTCCAACAAAGAGTATATTATACATTTCATGCTGAAATTACTAGGTAAGGGAAATGCTAATGCGATATTCCCCTTTTACTTCCACGAAATTGAATAATATTACCTATTAAACACATTATTAAAAGTTACCCAGACATAACCTACAAAAGTTTATGACTGAATATCTATTATTCTCGACATTTTCGAACAAAAATTCTTGCACAAACTAATTCAGAACATCACCCTGAGTTAAACCAGATATTTTTCATTTCAAGACGTAGGAATTTAATCTCAGCTAAAAAAATGTATGGGCACCTGCCATTGTTCTTTTGCCGGTATTCTCCGAAGAGTTAGCCAGAGGTGCTATTGATAAATTCCAGATGGGGAAACACAATAACATTTTGCCCGACTAGGAATTGAACCCAGGACCTAATTGGCAGCAGTAGCGTTTGCGTTACTGTCAGCCTGTTTCATCCCACAGCCAGGATTGGGCCAAATTTTATTACTTTTCATTAAAATACGTAATTGAAATACAAATACTTATTTGGTATTTGTTATGCAATTACTTCTTAAAAAGGTTTTTTTTTTTTTTCAAAATACCTGACGCAGTACTTTATAGTTACTATTTCAAATGCTTTAAAATACATTTGAACACATCGAGCCAATAGACATTCGATGGAAAGGAATATCGTTGCAATGGTTTTTCAGCGAAACGGACGCTCGATCTAATGTCTATTCGAAATTGTGATACATCGATGCTATGGAATTTCGGCAATTCGGACGTTCGATCTAATGACTTCGGGGAAGTAGCCATCGGGCATATGACATTCGAAATCAAGCAGTAAATCCGTTTAAATTACTTAGGTACCTACGTAAGTACGTTACCTACCTAAACCTTTCCAGAAGGTATATCCATGGTGTAGGAGAACTATTCTTTACCTAAACAATGAATACGTATTAGCTAGCAATTCCCATAGGACTATTCCCACATTACTTGAATAATTCCTTTGATCAAAACCAAATGATGATAGTTTTAAAACTAAAAATAATCATGGGTAAAAATCCTTTCCTGCAGTGTACATTCAACCTTTATGTACAAGAAAGAGGGTCCAAATTTGATTAGCTGTTTTAACCAAGCAAAGAGTTACATCAGTTGGAGCGAATTTAAACCTTTACTACCAAAACTGAAGGTTTAAATTCTATTGGCTGTTTATAGCTTTGTGGTTGCTTGTGTCAGTTGGGAGGTATGCAAGTGCAGACGTGGTCTGTCAGCGGTTAGAGTGGCCTAACCCTCGTCAGACTTCGATGAGGTCTCATGGTTACAGGCACTTGTCTTCGCTGAGAAGGAATGTATTAAGAATCTGGTGTGGAACGCTACTGTTTTGAGGACTTCAGCAGTTCGAGGAGTTATTTTAAGATTTCTTAAAAAAAAAATGTAGGGTTTTAATGACTGAAGATCTGGTACGCTAAGAAGTAATATATAGCTTTTAAGTTATTTGTTTACTTAGTTTTTCCCGAAGCTTCGCTCTTGTGCAAGTGTTTTATTATTCTAAGGGAAGTTTTCTGGATAAAAGTATATTAATTACTAATCCAGGTCATAGTGTACCCGAGTGCGAGATTTATTATCAAATAAACATCTAAACTTTCATATTTATAATATTAGTGGGATTAGCTATGCTTGTTTATGTTTTACACCGTTTCACCGCATCATAAGTTTCTTTAACATTGAAGCAGTTCATAAATCACTAAAAACCGGCCAAAACCAAAGCCATAATTTCATTACCGTTAAAAAGAAGCGTTCCTAATTCGAAAAAGCGCCGGTGGTCTTAAAAAAAGCGGCGCTCTCTCTTTAGTCTATGCTTGGAATTGGCATAGAGCATTCACAATGGCCGATTTTTTATCAAACACACATCTGCAACCGGACACCGAAGTCCAGTAGAAGATAACATTCCACCATTTTTCACCACAATGACTACTAACTACATAAATCTTTCCAGTGAATTTACAATTATTTTAGGACAGTTTTTTGTTTAGTCGATCATTGATCGTCCACCCTCGCATCAGACACCATTGTTGGTTAAAAAGAGTGGATTTTTTCTGGTCATTTTGGGGGCCATTGTAAAAAGATGTCTCTCAAATGTCCCCCTTATGGTTAATGGCGCAGCTGAGGCTATTTCTGTTATTTTGAACGTTGGACATCGTAAAGAAAGTGTGGATTACACGGTAAAAATGAGATACTTATCTAGGCTTAATGGTGCGAGAAAATTATGTGATTCATTCATTGTTGTGAGACACTAACTAAAAGTTGGTTCTTTACTGCGTGATTTTACCATAAACAGGATCATTTTCATTTGAGTAGTTTAGTAATACATACCAATCGGCAAAGTCGTTTGAATATGGTAAAATCGTAAAAACAAACTAATGATAAGTTACTTCTCCGAAATTACAAAGTCAACTACATTTTTTGCGCAGCGCAACACAATAGAAATAATTACGTATGCAGGCTAAAAGGGCACTGAGCTGAGTGACGCGTTTGAAAATTCGGGTGGTCCGTCTGTGTCTACTGACCAGCAAATAAAGTGCCCATAAACAAAAGTAACACATTTCTTAGCGGAAACGCGTAGGTGGCAAGATTCGGGCAAAGATATGACAATTTGCAGCCTGCACAGATAACAAATTGCTAAATACTTTGACAGATGGAGATTAATTGGCGCGAAAACAATGCAACCGTTTTAGTAAATTTAAACACATAAACTTGATGAATTTATTTATTATTTTTTGCAAAGACTTCTCAGGAAAACAAAATACTGAATGTCGTATTATTTTTATTTTGTGGGTGTTTATATAAATTTAATAGTTAATGTGTTCCTTTTTTGAAGTAGGTAGGTACTATGTAGTACATAGTTACTAGATACCTATCTATCTATTGTCTCCAGTTACAATGGATATGATGAAAGATATCCGTTTTTATGTAACTTTGCTATCATTAGCATTCAATTTAAACCAATAATAACTCCACAAAGCTTTTATTATTCTCTTCCTTAAATACATTCGGGAGGGCAGAAGTTTATCATTAAAATCTATAATTATTACAGTTACCCCAACAATTTGTTATCAAAAACACAAATCACGCCGCTATATAAAAACTTCGGGTCTGTTGGTCTGTTCACATCAATATTTAATTTAATTAACTTTTGCCCGCAATACCCGCATATTTTCTACTGATGTCTGTATCGATGCAAAAATTATTTCTCACACAATAATAATCTTAAATGCATGGAGTAAATAAGTTATGTACCTAATATGAGATAATTACGTGTTTATGGTTTTGTTACATAATCGGATTTTGCAACGTACCTAGTTATGTAAATAAGTAGTTTTGATGTTAATGATCGATTAAAGAGTAGTTATCATAATGACGTGATGTTATAAATTTGTAAAATGGTCGGTAAATAATATACTCTACTACTGCTTTAGCCGTGGAAACCACTAAGTTAGGGAGGTAATCGAATTTCGATAAAGAATAAGTTAAAAATCTATTCCATTTAAATGACAGGTGTATCAGAATGCGTTTTCTCTATGCCAGGTCTTTTTTTTTCATAAACCACATGTCACTTCATGCCAATAGCAAAGGCGGTAACAACGAACGTCGCATTCGAAATTCAAACAGCAGCTGAAGATCGAAATAAATAAGGCGGCAGTGACACGCGCGCTCCCTCCCTTTTATAATTATTACATTTTATTTTTAAATTGTTTTTTCTACTCCACAAGGATTCCCCTCCGTGTTCACGGTACCAAAACAATGTCCCCTCGTACCTAATGGCTCCATTCGGCCGTGCGTTGTTTTAAATTGGATACGGGTCCATAATAATAAATTGTCGGTCTCAACCCAGCTTTAGAGCGCGTGAGTAATGATAATTAAATTGATCCTTGTTTTTTTCTTTTTCTCTCTTTATGGTTCAGATAGACGCTCATTGATATTTACTTTCACATTCTTTCAGCCTTAATTTCATAATTTATACGTATTTTAATGGATAACGAAATATACGATGCGTTTCTTTTACGTTTTCTATATCATTATTTATGCCTGAGAATGTTAATTGAGAACTTCAGCAAAGAATTTCATATGAAGGAGGCGACTTTTCTTTAACCGAACGAAAATATTGTGAAAATAACAACGTTCATGTTAAGATATACTTATGAGTTTTCATTTTCCTAACATAGCTCTATAATCCGCTAGCTAGATGCTTAATCGGATGGTGATGGTACAGTCATTTTAGCGACTCACAACTGTAACTGTAAACCGATCATATTATATTTCTAACCTATATAGTGCCAATATGATCGCCCCGCAAGGCGCACGTACTCGACAGAACGGAAGCCGGTAACTTGAAATTACAACAGGTAAACAATATCTAGAAACTCGATACTCCGTGGTGAGGACACGCGACCGACCTAAAATAGCGCCCACAAAACGCCACATTGACAAATCTTACGGCCTCAGTAAACTAACACACGCTGGGTGTTATTAAAATCCCCAGTAACTCCGTCAATATATCAACCGCGTTCACTCCCCTAAGTCGGAAGGGAGACCTCTCTATTTTTAAAATACTTCCCCACCGTTCATTTTATATTTTTTCCCCGCGCGAGCTTATTTTTACGCAAACCAACTATTTTCACTGGACCCCTAATCCGCTGCACATTTTTCCCGTTTTACTCTTTTAGAAGGGGCGCGAGGGATCACTTTAAAATGGACGAAATTTTAATAATAAGTTGCAGCCGCTACCGTATGTAACATACGGCGCGCGTGCGTTCCTTATTTGAATTTGAATGGAGGAACGCGTGCTGCGCGCGCACGCGTGTTTAGCTTTTTTATTGGGGAGCACAGCCAATCAGAGGGATTTTATTTGTAAAAAAGTAAGGGGAGTTTTTTATTTATGGTGGTACATAGAGTGTGTGTATGTTTTTTATTAAGAGGCGTATGTTATGGGCGGTGTTTACCCATCGACTTGAAGTATTTATATAATTTTCTAACCTGAAACTACATTAGTGTAATAATTTGCCACATATTTTCAAAATAGGAACCCATACTTAACTTGTCAGTTTCCTTTTTAGGCCTTTCAGTTCGGTAAAAAAAATAAAAAAAATATGGTAGTTAAACTATGTGTCAAGCATAAAATGTGCAAAAGACTTGTGCATCACTTTGTTAGGAAACTCAAAACTACAGAATGAATAACATAAAAGCTGTAATTTCTTTACAAACCGTAACCAAACGTCCTACCTACATTACGAATATATCATACCGATCAGAAATATACGACATTATATTATTCCCTTAATCCAGTTATTTTCCGGCCAACAAATAATTCTTATGGATAATTGATTTCCAAATATTAAGTTACTGGCAGTATGTTTGCTTGCTTGTGCTTCTACTCCGTCGAAAGAAAATGATATATTTCTGTGTTTGCCATAGATATGGTTCTGTTTATTTTCGTGTTCGGTAACTTAGCTAGATAAATTAGGTAAGTAGTTGTTGTACTAGCAATTATGTTAACAGGTAAAGGTAAATCTTTTATTATAATGTTTGGTGACAAATAAACTGTTGTCAGCCGAAGTCGAGGCTTTCCCTAACAATTTTCAAGCGACTTTTAGTAGGAATTTCTGTTACACTCTTTGCGCTGTAGCATGGTCCGGGTGACAGTTTCAATAACATTTTTTACGCGTATACGTATACGCATTTTTTTATAATTTAACGTCATATAGGCAACTATTGTATATGGTATAACTATGATTTGACGTTAAACTACAAAAAATGCGTATACGTAACACGCGGTTCGGGTTGAGTTTTGTTGAAGTAAGTACCTGTAGTTTGACAAGTACTAGACTTCTTATTTTCTTTTCAGAAAACGGGTGGAATTCTCTTTGTCAAATTAAGTAACACCCGATTTCTGTATTTGGTAATATAAGTTTAGTATTTGTCAAAGTCTACTTTTGCCTAAACACATGTCAAACTTTGCTCGTGATTTTTGGACTACTATTTTAATACACATCTCCAAACCAAAGTAACTCCAAATAAGTACTTAATTGAGAAACGGCCCTTAGCTACCTAAGCACGTAAGTAACTAATTTACATTTTGTTTCTTATACAACCTTATTTTTCAACCTTAGTATTTTAGGTACTTTTTTATTGTCATAATTTTTAAGAACAAAAATATGTTAACTGTTACAAAACAAAGGTCACATCAATGTAAAATTCGTGTAACACTTTATTGTAAGTAATCTAATGAATAATTTAATGAATTTTATGTTTTCATTAAATGCCTTTCAATAATTCAATAGTTGTGTGTTTATTTTCTATGTGTGGTTTCAAATGAGTAACCCTTATGACGTACACTATGATGTTAAGTAGTTTGATATTTGACCCAGAAAGAATTTAATGAATTTTATGTTTTCATTAAATTTCTTTACATAATTCAATAGTTATATCTATGTGTGGTTTCAAATGAGTAAGCCTATGACGTATACTATGATGTAAATTAGTTTATTATTTGACCCAGACACACAACCAAATGTCCCCAAGCTCGGAGCCAGAATATCAATATTGATCCTGGTGAGTTTTTTTTGCAAAATATTCATTGACTTACATAATAAATTTAATATTTTTTTCTGTGTAAAAATATTTTTAAACATACAAGTCGTTTTGATGGCGTATCCAAAAGTAGCAAAAAAAAAGTTGTGTGGTAATTTATTATTTTAAAAGACGCTATTAGTTACACGACAATAATATTACACAAATAATGTAACTTATTGAAATGATAATTAATATTATTTTCGAACCTTTTAACCTAGCCGTTACTAAGGAGTATGCTTTAGAAAAAAGCGGTGGGACGCCCTTAAGTGGAAAGTGACCAAACTGATATTTTTTATGTTGAGGTTTTACGTTTTTTGTTCTTACCTAAATTCATACATGAGTAAAAACAGTCGTGCGGTCGCCACTCCTGCACCATCAGCCATCCGTTCTGCAAGCAATGTGCCCTGTCCACAGCCACTAAAGGTAACTATAGTCAACATAACTGATAATAGAATTATTGTTTACGACGATTGATTGGACATTTATGTAGGTATTTATCAGTAATCAAAATACTATGCTCAATGTAAGAATTAAGTTTTATATATCGCAGTACCAACCAGACTACTAAGAAATTATGTATCAAAATCTCTAAATACCTAAGTCTTCATTAACGGCAACTAAGCGGGTTGATGAAAACGAGGGCCTTATCATTGCCAGGCAGTGACGTTTTACATGATTCCAAATACCCTCCCATTTCCCTTCCTAACTGTCAGCATAAACTTTTTTCCGACCGCAGGAGAATATCCCAGTATGGCCCTCCCCTCAAGAGATTGGGCCGTTGCAACTAACCTCACCGCTTTTCAATCTCTTAACCATTCTTGTTACATTTGCATAAGAATGACAGTGTAAAATTGTCCAAACTTTTCCTCCAATAACGCCCGACTAATGGTAGAAAAAGCACTCAGACTCAGACCAACCAACATATTTTGTTCAAAGAAAATAAATCCTCAGAAACCTAAGATTCAAAAGCAAATATAGCTTTCGTTCCCCATAAAAATATTGATGCAGCTTTTAGCAGTGGTTGGGGAGGGGGCGGTCCCCGTTGCCATGGTAACGGGCGACCCTCCGAGGGGAAAAAACGGGTAAAAATTGCGAGAGCGAACGAACGCTGATTTTTTATGGCATCGTACATTTTTTCTTGGGAGCGCCGCGACGCCGAGCGAGCCGTGTGGGCGTGAGGTGGAATACAGCGTGTTTCGGAATTTTAATGGAATTTTTATTTAATTTTACTCTACAACAACTTATTGCAACTACTACCGCCTTTTTGTCATTTTATCTCTTTTTTGTGTCTTTTATCTACTTACGTCATTCAAATGTCTGAAGAAAAATATGACTTTTTTTAAGTTTTTCCGTAAAAAAGACAAACGTCAATTTTATTTCACGAACACGTCAAAAGATATCTGACGGCAAATCAGCCATCATAGAATAAACAAAACTATGTAACAGTAGGTATAGTGGCTAATGTATCATGTATAAAACACGCCGCAAGTGCAAGTGAAGACAATGCAGTGTTATTTTGAGACATAATAGAAAAATCTCGAACGCACTTTTCTGTGAGAATTTCTTGCCCTATTTATACTTATGGCATTATGATCAACAGCTTCAGACATTATTTAAAGTTCATAAACCCTTCCACTAAAAATTCATAATAACGAATTCTGCGAACCTTTTGTTTTATTCAATACCACAGGTGCGTAATGACGCAAGATTTTTTACGCAACCCACATCGAAGTTTCGTGTATTTTCGTAATACACTTGTAAATATTTACCAGTCACCCAAAAAAACCAAGATGTCAATCAAATTCGTCTATTCATGGAGTTTTAACCTATGTAAACTCCAAGCACATAATTATTTTGCACTAACTTCTGCCAGCGGCTTCGCCCGTGAATGTCGGAAATTATGTGAAAGGAACTTACTCCCGGATAAAATGTATCATTATATCCTTCTCTTAAGTTCAATTCACATTTTTTTAAAGTACTTTAGCACTTTAGGAATGAAAGCGTAACAAACAGACAGACAAAGTTACTTTCGTACAAATTAGTATGGTTGTTTGGTGTGGTATTAAAGATAAGTTAAGCAAAAAGTGTATTTTTTATTAACGAATTAATGTTAGGATGACCTGCAAAAGCATTTCTATTTTAGTTTGCAATTATTTGCAAAACAATTTAAAAAAACCTACTCAGTATTAATTTATACCCTTGACTTCCTTCACCCGTTGACAGGTCAGCGATTAATCGATTTTCTGTTTTCACGCATTTGAAGTCAAAACAGTTTAAAAAACATGGTAATAGCAGTCGCATCTGGTTTGGCCGCAATACAAGATGAGGCTGGGCAGCTTGCGTTTATTATTTTTACGAAGTTCGACATAGATAACTGAATTTAAAAAGAACATTTATTTTATGATCATATAGTGTTATTCAGTTACTGGATTGTGGAGGTCACATAGGCAGTCGCTCCGTGTAAAACACTGGTAAACACTGGTACTCAGCTGAATCCGGTAAGACTAGAAGCCGACCCCAACAAAAATTGGGAAAAAGGCTTGGCAGATGATAGTGTTATTCTGATCAATAAAAAATACTTATGCCATACGATTCTGGATTCTGCTGAAGATTCCCAATAAATAAGGGATAGCGAAGGCAACATCTTCCATTTGCAGCTTCGGCTGATATCAGTAAGGATCAAACAAAATATAAAAAATTAAAAACGTGAAAATCTCAACTTTCCAAACATCCTGTACCCTGTCCGAAACTCTCCATGGAGTGCTAAATCGTGTTTCGTATGTGTGAGTGTTGAGAGTGGAGGCTGCAAATATTATAAGTATGGATTTTATAGCCGTCTCGCTCGCACGCCACCCATCTCCCTCCCGCGCCGAAGGAAAAAATATTCTCGGAGGGAATCTAAAATTATGAGCGCGAAGGAAAGTTTCATGCGTTTATATGAAAAGGGAATGTTGGAGAGAATCGGTTCATAAATCTTATGTGGAAGACTGGAAGGTAGTCGATCGTTATTTCGCTTCGGTGAAATTGTCGTAGCAAACAGTTTTACTTTCGTTCGAGTTGATGAACGAGCGAGGAAAATGATCTTTTAATGATTTATAGTGTTTTTGTTGACTGCGTCTTTGCTATGTAAGGTCTATGCTTCTACGGCCTACGGTGGCGTAGCAAATAGTTGCAGTTTATAGTGTTTTTGTTGACTGCGTCTTTGCTATGTAAGGTCTATGCTTCTA